>JAVSCE010003147.1:0-206249 GCA_032199065.1 Smutsia gigantea | reverse complement strand
CCCCTTCTATGGCTCCTGGTTGCTGGGGGGCCCCCTTCTATGGCTCCTGGTTGCTGGGGGGCCCCCTTCTATGGCTCCTGGTTGCTGGGTGGCCCGCTTCTATGGCTCCTGGTTGCTGGGGAGCCCTCTTCTATGGCTCCTGGTTGCTGGGGAGCCCTCTTCTATGGCTCCTGGTTGCTGGGGGGCCCCCTTCTATGGCTCCTGGTTGCTGGGGGGAGCCCCCTTCTATGGCTCCTGGTTGCTGTGGAGGCCCCCTTCTATGGCTCCTGGTTGCTGGGGGGCCCCCTTCTATGGCTCCTGGTTGCTGGGGAGGCCCCCTTCTATGGCTCCTGGTTGCTGGGGAGCCCCCTTCTATGGCTCCTGGTTGCTGGGGAGCCCCCTTCTATGGCTCCTGGTTGCTGGGGAGGCCCCCTTCTATGGCTCCTGGTTGCTGGGGAGGCCCCCTTCTATGGCTCCTGGTTGCTGGGGAGGCCCCCTTCTATGGCTCCTGGTTGCTGTGGAGGCCCCCTTCTATGGCTCCTGGTTGCTGGGGGGCCCCCTTCTATGGCTCCTGGTTGCTGGGGGGAGCCCCCTTCTATGGCTCCTGGTTGCTGGGGGGAGCCCCCTTCTATGGCTCCTGGTTGTGAGGGGGGCCCTTTTATGGCTCCTCGTTGCTGGGGAGGCCCCCTTCTATGGCTCCTGGTTGCTGGGGGGCCCCCTTCTATGGCTCCTGGTTGCTGGGGGGCCCCCTTCTATGGCTCCTGGTTGCTGGGGGGCCCCCTTCTATGGCTCCTGGTTGCTGGGGGGCCCCCTTCTATGGCTCCTGGTTGCTGGGGGGCCCCCTTCTATGGCTCCTGGTTGCTGTGGAGGCCCCCTTCTATGGTTCCTGGTTGCTGGGGAGGCCCCCTTCTATGGCTCCTGGTTGCTGGGGGGCCCCCTTCTATGGCTCCTGGTTGCTGGGGGGCCCCCTTCTATGGCTCCTGGTTGCTGGGGAGGCCCCCTTCTATGGCTCCTGGTTGCTGGGGAGCCCCCTTCTATGGCTCCTGGTTGCTGGGGAGCCCCCTTCTATGGCTCCTGGTTGCTGGGGAGGCCCCCTTCTATGGCTCCTGGTTGCTGGGGAGGCCCCCTTCTATGGCTCCTGGTTGCTGGGAGCCCCCTTCTGCATGGCTCCTGGTTGCTGGGGGGCCCCTTCTATGGCTCCTGTGGTTGCTGGGGGGCCCCCTTCTATGGCTCCTGGTTGCTGGGCGGCCTTCTATGGCTCCCTGGTTGCTGGGGTGCCCCCTTCTATGGCTCCTGGTTGCTGGGGGAGCCCCCTTCTTTGGCTCCTGGTTGCTGGGGGGAGGCCCCCTTCTATGGCTCCTGGTTGCTGTGGAGGCCCCCTTCTATGGCTCCTGGTTGCTGGGTGGCCCCCTTCTATGGCTCCTGCTTGCTGGGGGGCCCCCTTCTATGGCTCCTGGTTGCTGGGGAGCCCCCTTCTATGGCTCCTGGTTGCTGTGGGGCCCCCTTCTATGGCATCTTGTTGCTGTGGGGCCCCCTTCTATGGCTCCTGGTTGCTGGGGAGGCCCCCTTCTATGGGTCCTGGTTGCTGGGGGGCCCCCTTCTATGGCTCCTGGTTGTGAGAGGGGCCCTTTTATGGCTCCTGGTTGCTGGGGGGCCCCCTTCTATGGCTCCTGGTGCTTTGGGGCCCCCTTTTATGGCTCCTGGTTGCTGGGGGGAGCCCCCTTCTATGGCTCCTGGTGCTTTGGGGCCCCCTTTTATGGCTCCTGGTTGCTGGGGGGAGCCCCCTTCTATGGCTCCTGGTTGCTGGGGAGGCCCCCTTCTATGGCTCCTGGTTGCTGGGGGGCCCCCTTCTATGGCTCCTGGTTGCTGGGGGGCCCCCTTCTATGGCTCCTGGTTGCTGGGGGGAGCCCCCTTCTATGGCTCCTGGTTGCTGGGGGGAGCCCCCTTCTATGGCTCCTGGTTGCTGGGGGGAGCACCCTTCTATGGCTCCTGGTTGCTGGGGGGAGCCCCCTTCTATGGCTCCTGGTTGCTGTGGAGGCCCCCTTCTATGGCTCCTGGTTGCTGGGGGGCCCCCTTCTATGGCTCCTGGTTGCTGGGGAGGCCCCCTTCTATGGCTCCTGGTTGCTGGGGGGAGCCCCTTCTATGGCTCCTGGTTGCTGGGGAGCCCTTCTATGGTTCCTGGTTGCTGGGGCCCTTTATAGTTCCTGGTTGCTGGGGGAGCCCCCTTCTATGGCTCCTGGTTGCTGGGGCGGCCCCCTTCTATGGCTCCTGGTTGCTGGGGAGCCCCCTTCTATGGCTCCTGCCCCCTGGGGATGGCTCCTGGTTGCTGGGGTGCCCTCTTCTATGGCTCCTGGTTGCTGGGGGGAGCCCCCTTCTATGGCTCCTGGTTGCTGGGGGGGGCCCCCTTCTATGGCTCCTGGTTGTGGGCCCTTCTATTTCTCCTGGTTGCTGGGGATGCCCCCTTCTATGGCTCCTGGTTGCTGGGGTGCCCTCTTCTATGGCTCCTGGTTGCTGGGGGGAGCCCCCTTCTATGGCTCCTGGTTGCTGGGGGGCCCCCTTCTATGGCTCCTGGTTGTAAGGGGGGGCCCTTCTATTTCTCCTGGTTGCTGGGGATGCCCCCTTCTATGGCTCCTGGTTGCTGGGGTGCCCTCTTCTATGGCTCCTGGTTGCTGTGGAGGCCCCCTTCTATGGCTCCTGGTTGCTGGGGGGAGCCCCCTTCTATGGCTCCTGGTTGCTGGGGAGGCCCCCTTCTATGGCTCCTGGTTGCTGGGGGGCCCCCTTCTATGGCTCCTGGTTGCGGGCGGGGGCCTTCTTCTGAAGAAGCCATTCCTTTTGCCGACACCGTGTGTGTATATCTATAGTTCTAGGGGCCCGTAAATCTTTTAGATTTCCAAAAGAAGGAACTACCTTTTAATCAGATATTTCTGACTTTGCAGTACAATGATGCTGACACAGAGACACCAGGGTAAACCTAACTGAGCTGTCGCTGCTGCTCCAATGGCTATGAGGTTGTATATTCGGTTTTTAGAAAGGAAGCTAAGTTACATATGACAGATGAATGACGAGTCAGATATATGTGAATGATTTCAGGAAAATAATAGGAGTAATTTATGAAATTAGAATCAAAGCTAAAGTGATGCAAAGGAAATACCTATCTAGGGTAGTAGATTAGAAATAAGACTCAAAAGAATGGAAGTCTCATGTACCAGAACAAACCATATTGGGAGGTACAGGATTCTAGACAGGGCATTCTTACTCCATATTCAGGGATAGATTCTGCTTTAGCAGGGGCCAAGCTAAAATAAAGGACTGGAGATTTTGAACGAACTCTTAAGGAGCACACGGCCTCTGTTTAACACCTGCACACCTTCTAATCATAGTGGAAAACTTCTGGCTTCCTGGACTATTGATACGACTATTAAACATGAATATTCCACAGCTTTGAAAGCATCAGAACATACACAGCTGTGGTCTGGAAGCTTTCTCGTTAGTCTTTGTGTGTGGTGGAGACCATATGGCGTCTTCCTCAGGGAATGACATGATTAAACTGCGGGCAGTGTGAACTGGCTGCTGTCTGCGAACAAATTCAGACAGTGTCCTGCCTTCCAGCTGTGTTCCCGGGCAGACAGCGAGCTAGGGCTGAGGGTAACAGCGCATGCAACCTGCGGCAGTGGGCCTGCAAACGTGAGCAAAGGGGGTTCCTGGTGCTGCGCACGGTCTGCGTTTTTCTCCCTCTTGAGCAAAAGGAGCTGAGGCTAGAAAAAGTGGGAAGTCTGGATTTCTCTTGCTGTTTATTGTCAGAGATGGGGCCATGAAAATAAGGGATGTCAGCCCCAGTCTGTGGGTAAACTCGGATTTCCACGGGATGGACTGCGTGTGCTTACAGGAAGTGTGGAACAGATGTGAGAGTGAATGGGCTGTCGTCGGCTGACTGGCCTTTGATCTCTCCTCTGGGTGTTCTGTGAAACCAACTTTACCCCCCTCACTGGACTATGCTTAAAAGAACATTCTTCCTCCATATCAGTTTTGCAAAGAGGGAGATTTGTGAGGCTCTACATATTTTTGTCATTTTAAACCCTGTTTGTGCTCTGGTCGAATGGGACAATTTTCATGATTTTCAGTACAGTGAATAAGTTGTTTTTGAGCGACCTTACCTCAAATTTTTGAATAGTTTAGGCAACTGTGAGATTACAGCCCCAAATACTTAACTTCATAAAAGCTAAGCTTTGATAGTTGGAGGTTGTCAGGAAGAAATCACAATTTCTAGTCACTCTGATAGGATTACAGAAGAAAATAATGAAAATTTTTCTATTGTATGAGCTATTCAATGAATATGAGCATACACTGTCAGTTCTGTTTACAAACTGCATCAGCACAGAGGAATTGGGAGACATGTTATATTAAGGAATTGACTACAGTGCACTCATTCATCAGGCATCTCCTTCTGCCTCATCTGTACCAAGGCTCTATAAAGAACAGGCTGATTAGTTTTTGTGACACTCCCCACTTCATTTTTCTTTTTCTGTACTGTACATGACATTAGTTTCATTTTTTTCCTCCAGAAAAAACATCGAGCTATATTTATGTGCTCTGATTTCTTTTACAGTTAATAACTAATGGCTTGAAGTAAACAATAAATTATTTGGCATGAAATGTGAGTTAACCTTTCATAATTACCACAGCATAGGAGACCTACATGCTGTTGATTGACAGAAAGCCATGCATATTAGGGCCTCAGGCACATAGATCAAATATCCAGAAAGTTGTCTTGTTTTTTTTCCTGAAAAATTATCTCATGGTATTGCATGCTTTTAGTACAGGCTAATGTTGAGATTTTAACTGACATTTCAATGATGTGAACAGTGGTACATGTCCCCTGCTCTGCCCTTTATTTAAGTCCTATCTTTTCCACTACAATCCGGATCAATCTATGCCTACACAGTATTTTTAGCTAAGCAGGATAGCCTCTGTCTACAGGGAGTTTTTCAGTTAGTGAAAGAATTGACACGCATATAATTATTGATTTCCCACATAGTACCCACCATGTGAATGATGCTGTGGGATATAAAAGAAATTGAAGGCATGGTTTGTCCAAAAGAAATTTCAAATTAAGCTTGCTGAGGGACAAGATTAAGATTATGAAACTGCCACTAGTGTAATGTGTTTGATTTATGAAAACGGTAACTTAGTATGATTCAAAGTAGTGATTGTGAGTGACAAAACAGTATTTAGATACTGAATTATGGGATATAATAACAAGTTCTATACAGGCTTTGTGTTGATAGGCCATAAGGAGACTTGTATTCATCAGAGAATGTTGCATGGATGGGTAGTGTTGGAGGAGGTGAAGGGAAGTGGGCAAGAATCCAGGCAAGAGGAAGCGAACTGGGCAGAGGGAATATGCGATGACAGACTGTGGCTGGAGTACGCTGGCTGCACACACACTGCTGGGCTGGGCTGGGCTGGGGCTCCCGGCTGGGAGGATGGAGCTGTGGGAGCCAGCGGGACTGCTGTCACACTCTGTGGAGGGCTGACTGAAACGGAAGGGGAAGGACAAGAAACACACCAAAGGGAACAAGTTCCCTGACTGTTCTAGCTGGATGAGGTTTCTACTTTCTGAATTCCATCTTTTCTATATTCGTCTATGTTCCAGATACATATTAGATGCTGTAACAGATGCTGTGTGTACTAGACTCAGGTTTCCTATTGAGTTAGTGTCATTAGTTTACAGTTTAAAGTACATATGTTGTGCCTCTTTAACCTATCGTAAGTTTTAGTGTAACAGACACCATGGATTTTTGTATCCCTTCTTTCAAAAACTGTAATGACTGTCTAGATGTGACAGCTACTGTAGGCATAAAAAAGAAAAGTCATGGTTCTGGTTCCCAAAGAGATCCAGACAGTTAAAATATGTCAGTTGTTACTAGCAAATTGCAGTGAGATTAATTTTTTTCCTTTTTTTAAAATTAAGGTATTATTGATATATACTCTTATGAAGGTTTCACATGAAAAAACAATGTGGTTACTACATTTACCCATATTATCAAGTCCCCATTCATACCCCAATTCAGTCACTGTCCATCAGTGTAGTAAGATGACACAGATTCACTGTTTGCCTTCTCTGTGCTACACTGTTTTCCCCGTGATGCCCCACACCATGTGTACTAAACATAATACCCCACAATCCCCTTCTCCCACCCTCCCCACCCACCCTCCTACACCATTCCCCTTTGGTAACCACTAGTTCCTTCTTGGAGTCTCTGAGTCTGCTACTATTTTGTTCCTTCAGTTTTGCTTCGTTGTTATACTCCACAAATGAGGGAAGTCATCTGGCACTTGTCTTTCTCTGCCTGGCTTATTTCACTGAGCATAATATCCTCCAGCTCCATCCATGTTGTTGCAAATGGCAGGATTTGTTGCCTTCTTATGGCTGAATAGTACTCCACTGTGTGTATGTACCACATCTTCTTTATCCATTCCTCTACTGATGGACACTTAGGTTGCTTCCATATCTTGGCTATTGTAAAAAGTGCTGCAATAAACATAGGGGTGCATATATTTTTTTGAATCTGAGTTGTATTCTTTGGGTAAATTCCAAGGAGTAGGATTCCCGGGTCAAATGGTATTTGTATTTTTAGTTTTTTTGAGGAACCTCCATATTGCTTTCCACAATGGTTGAACTAGCTTACATTCCCACCAGCAGTGTAGGAGAGTTCCCCTTTCTCTGCATTCTTGCCAGTATTTGTTGTTCTTAGTCTTTTGGATGGTGGCCATCTTTACTGGTGTGAGGTGATATCTATCTCACTGTGGTTTTAATTTGCATTTCCCTGATGATTGGTGATGTGGAGCATCTTTTCATGTGTCTGTTGGCCATCTGAATTTCTTCTTTGGAGAACTGTCTCTTCATATCCTCTGCCCATTTTTTAATCGGGTTAAAGGTGTGTAAGTTCTTTATCTATTTTGGATGTTAACCCCTTGTCGGATATGTCATTTACAAATATATTCTCCCATACTGTTGGATGACTTTTTGTTCTGTTGATGGTGTCCTTTGCTGTACAGAAGCTTTTTAGTTTGATGTAGTCCCATGAGTTCATTTTTGCTTTTGTTTTCCTTGCTTGAGGAGATGCGCTCAGGAAGAAGTCGCTCATGCTTATATTCAGGAGATTTTTGCCTATGTTGTCTTCTAAGAGTTTTATGGTTTCATGACTTACATTCAGGTCCTTGATCTATTTTGAGTTTACTTTTGTGCCTGGGGTTAAACCATAATCCAGTTTCATTCTCTTGCATGTAACTGTCCAGTTTTGCCAACACCAGCTGTTGAAGAGGCTTTCAGTTCCCCATTGTATGTCCATGAGATTAATTCTTAAGTGTTCCTAGAAGTAAGACTTCAAAGAAGAACGATCTTTTGAGCCGAGGTTAATGCATCAGTTTTTTCAAGGCATGAAAGTGAAGTGTGGGTGGCTCAGGAAGGTGGAACAGCTTGTGCAAAGGTCCAGATGTGGAGGACAGAGTGGCATGATGCACCATGTACACATGGTGAGTGTGGGTGGAACAAAGGAAAAACATTGTGCAAATGGGTGAGGGCTGCATAAACGACTGTGCATAGTAGGCAAAGGAGCTCAGGTGTTCTGACCCTGTTCTATTCACAACTGTATGCCCAGCACCCAGGAGAATACCTTGTCTAGGCTCCCAGTAAATATTGGTCAAAATGAACAAAAGGGAGAAATCCAGAGGACTCCTGAAGCACAATGTTAATGCCAGTTGCCAACAAAAGGGATACCAGAGGGGCAGAGAATGGGTTTCTAGAAGATCCAAACTATGAGACCTGGATTCTAAGGGGGTCGGGGTAGGAAAGGAAGAAGAGATAATAAAGGAAATGTCAAATACGGCTACAGAAACCGAGGAAGAGGATTGGTTAGGATGACATCACAAATCAAGAGACATTTTCAAGCTGAAATGTTCAATGAGAGTGTTCACTGAGAGAGTTAAATGAGAATGAAGCCCGGCAAAATCAGTGTTCAGCTTTGCAGGACTCTTGGGAGAACATCATCAGTTTTGGGGAATGTAGTTTCCTTGCCTTTTTATACGGGCATGTGGAAATTACAGGTTGGTTTTCATTCCAAATTTTCATATAAACTCTGTGGCTCTGTGCATCCTTTAACCTGACAGAATTAAAGGCAGCACATGAAACAGTGATTTTAATAGTAACAACCAATATGCAGGGCAGAGATCGATATTCCTAAACAATCACACCTACACGTGGGGATACCACTGTTAAAAACACTGACTTGGATCACAGTTCCCTATATATTATTTTTTATATAGATAATTGCAAATTGTGTGGTTAATATTAATCATAATAATGTTTTAAAGGAATATGTATTTTTTTATATAATTTATTTTGGTATCATTAATTTACAATTACATGTGCCATATTATGGTTATTAAACTACCCCTTCATCAGGTCCCCCACACCAACCCCATTACAGTCCTGTCCATCAGCGTAGTGAGATGCTATAGAATCACTGCTTGTCTTCTCTGAGTTGTACAGCCCTCCCGGAATATGTATTTCTTTAACTAATAACTTTATGCTACATAAATTGATGAATCATTACAACTTGATATTATGGGTCATTACTTACCTTTGTCTATCCCCATATATAGTCTAATTTTGCTGGTCCCTGAAGGTTTTAAGTCATTGCTCTCAAATATTGATTCCATAAAAAGCACCTAAGGTGCTTTAAATTCTATTTTTTGATCAAAAGGGTCTGGGAATCGGTATTTTTAACAAGCACCCTCACCTGACTTTGATAAGGTGTGACAAGATGCTACTTAGAGAAACATTGCCTTAAAAAGAGGCTTAGTGCCACTTGCATTTTTTAACTGGCATTCTTGCTCCCTCAGGTGGTAGAATGAGGAATTGCATATTTCAGATTTCTCACGTTCACTGCTCAGAAAATAAAGCTCTGCAATTTACCTACCTCTTATCTATCTAGCCTTTAACCATTCTATAACCTAGAAATGCTACCACGGAATGAACCTTCATCCCCTTACATATAAAGCATATGGAGAAGCCTCAAAAATGTCACATGTAAGGTTGTGCAATTTACAAATGTTGTGGCCAAACATTGCTTTAAATATTTCCATTTTGAGGATTTTGAAGGAATCTGTAGCAGAAGAATGCTGGAGAGTCATTGGGTGGCAGCATTTTCATGGACCAAGTGTTTGTCCTGTACACAGGTTCTCCCTCTGCGAATGTTCAGGATTTACCAGATTTGTTTTAAAACAAGACGGACCCAGGATCTGCAATGCCCATTTGAATTTTTCATTTGCCAGTTTTGTTGGGGTGTGTGTGTGCTAATTAGAGGATATAATCGGTCAACGTGATGAAGGGTGTGCAGAAAAGAGAGCTGGGGGTAGGAAGTCCTTCCTCCCTGTCTTCTTTCTTCTGCCTTCTGGCAGTCATTCAACACATATTTGTTAAAAACACCTGAGGGGTTTGCCTGTGACCTCAAGAACTGGAACAGCATTTTTATGAACAAGGAGAGAAATTCAGCCAACCAGAGGCTGTCAGGAAGGGTCCATGACCTGAGCACTCGGAGAAGGGGGGATGCGCCCGAGGGCTGGACGGGAGCCCCTGGGGAAATCCTGATGGAGAAGGTGGCATCCGAGCTGGAAACCCCTCAGAACGGCTCCTTTTGAAGAACTT
This sequence comes from Smutsia gigantea, assembly GCA_032199065.1. Taxonomy (NCBI): domain Eukaryota; kingdom Metazoa; phylum Chordata; class Mammalia; order Pholidota; family Manidae; genus Smutsia; species Smutsia gigantea. Next base: position 196,561 of record JAVSCE010003147.1, on the reverse strand, counting down.
TCGTGCAACTGTGTTTTACAAGACCTGTTTTATTGTGATTCCTTCATTCATTTGTTCAGTCCTAGTTATGGGTCAGGCAGTGTGCTAAGTGTGGGCATATAAAGTTGAAGAGGGCTGGGTTCACCCAGAGCTCCCCTTCTGGCAGTGGAGACAGACAAGAAAAATCTAAAAAATAGATGAAGGAATTTATGCATTGAGGTAGGGGCTATGAAGGAAATAAATAAGCAGCTGGAATAGACGATAACTTGGATGGGGTGCGATAAATACCACTTCCGCGAAGGTGGCTGGGGAAGGCCTCCGTTAGAAAATGCAAGTTACCATGTTTATGGGGTGCAATGCCATTTTCAGCGCTTTTCATGAACTATGTTAATCCTTACAGCTCTATTAGGGGATTATTAAATCACGTAAAATAAATTATTATATATATTTTATATGTAATCATCATATAAGTTACAGAAAATTTTACATTAGTAAATATATTTGGGAATTATTGAACCCATTTGACAGGGAAACTGAGGCACAGAGCCATTAAGTAACTTGACCCCTAATTCGTAGGTGGTCGACACCGGCTCCAGTCTGCGCGGCTAGGCCCTAGGCCTGCTCTGTGAGCGCTCTGACAGCCATTTCCCGGCAAGGCGGAGGAAGGAGCCTGCGTAAAGCCTCTGAGGCAGCAAAGCGCTTCGCGGTTAAGGCCCGGGAAGATCTGCACAGGGCGCACAGAGATGGTGAGAGTGGCCTGGCCGAGGTCAGAGACAGAGACAGTTGAAGGCCTTGTATGAACGTGGTAAGGAGGTTTGGATTTCATGTGTTAACCTTACCAGCAAAACAATGGTTTCCCTCAAGAACAGCAGCGAACTGCCCTCCGGGACGAGCACGCCGCCGCTGAAGCACAGGTGTATCCAGAGAGCTGAGAGGAGCATTCTTACGGAGGAAGGGGCGGGCCGAGAGCGCCTTCTAACCAGCACGTCCCCGGGAGGGAACTGGGAGACGCACACATCGCGGCCCCTCATTGGCTGAATGGTGACCGTCTCTCATTGGCTGGGCCTTTGCAAGAGGCAGGGGTGGAAAGCAGCAAAGTAACTAAAACAGGGTAGCCTCCCTGTCTTCCTGTGGGCCTGAAATTTACAAGGAGTGGTGGGTGTGGGAGCTCCCCCTGCAGGCCTCCCGGTGCCGTGTCCCTTTATTCATTTTCACATATTCTAAGGACAGTGGAAAGTTACAGGTGGGTTTTAAGCAAGTTCGTATATGATGATATACCTTTTAAACAGATAACTCTTGCTGAAACTCAGAGAATCAATCGCAGGCAGGGAGTGGGGAGGCCGGAGGGAGACCAGATAGGAGGACGTCACTAGGTTTGGGCACTAGAGATGGGGAGAGATTTGAACAGATTTTGGAGGTAGAGTGAACACTTCACGTGACAAATCATCCCCCATCCTCCCGAGGTGGCGGGAGGAGGACACACCACACCTCTTGGGGCGTGGGCTCCTTGCACACATGCGTTCAGTGCTGGGAGACAGTTCTTGAGAGAGCCGAGCAGAATGACTGCGGGCTGAGAGGAAGGCTTTTTCCCCTGCAATATGTTCATTTCACAGAGCTCAGAGAAGGTAGGTCATTACCTGCTTAACGAGTTAGTTGCCAACTTGAGAGTAAAACCTACATCGTTTTCCTTGATCCTACGCTGCGTAACTGGCCTCTACACGAGACAAATCTAAGTTGACTTCCCATGAGTTCTAAGCAGTGGGGCACTTGGTCACAGGCTGGATCCTCTCATTTCTCACTCCTCTCATTTGGAATGGTTTTCTTTGAGGGCAACCATTCCCATTTCACATCATATGGTAAAATGATGTTCCTGCTGAGAATTCCCCCTCTCTCCTTGTATATGGAACTGAAAAGACCGAGGAAGGGACAAGTCCGTCAGCTCACGTCACATGGGACGTGGTCACTTTCTCTGCCCTGCAGGAGTTCTGGCCCTTGCTTGGAAGAGACCAGGGCTTCAGCAAAGGGTCAGGGAACCGCTGAACTCCTTGGGCTGTCAGGAACATATGCTTGAGGCGGAAAACAGGAGGAGACTGCGTCTAGGCACATGTCCCCTTTGCCCTCCGTCAGTCAGGGCGTCCCTGAAGACCTTCTCAAGTGTTTTTAAAGGAGCTTAGCAAGTCCTGGAGGGTTCAGTTAATCTTACTGTGGCCCTTCTGTCCAGTGAAAAATATTAAGTTATTTTCTAGTACCGAGGGACTGTTTGCCAGCTGAAACTTCAAGTGGAATTCATAATCAGACACGGTGGCTGGGATCCGTGAAAAGCCAGGAACGAAGTGTATCCGTGGGAATCTGTGCCGCTGAACCCGGGCTGGGTAATACTAATAGCTGTGGAAAAACCCAAAGCAAACAGTGAGAATAGACCAGGGGATGTATTCGCAACGGGAGGGTTCTGTGTCGCTGATGCGTCTTGCCAGGCAGTCTGTTTACTATTACATTAATTATACTTAAGCGCCCTTCAGCATTGAGCAACCGAGTGACTCAGAAGGGAATTTTGAAACCAGAGCGGAGGAAGTGCAGTGTTTTGAGATCCGGTACATAACCCTTTCACTCACATACTCCTTCTGCATAATGAAGAATTTATTTAAAAAGCAAGACCCTACATTTTGAAGATTAATTTTAGAAATAGAAAACATCACCAGCAGCTAAAGTATTTGCCCAGGAGTTTTGTAAACGTGATTTGGCATCGAAACACTGGATATGACCTGGAGAGGAACTCACAGCTTGGAACAAACTGTGCTTTTCTAATCCTGCATCTTCCTAAGAGCCAAAGCCATAGGTCAGGGGTGAGAAAGCCACGAAAATGGGCAGGAGCCTGATGAGTTTCCATCACCATATTATGAGTAAACAGAACTTTTCTTTAAGTAAAAATCATTATTTAAAAGTAATACTTATCCTAAGTCAGTTGAGATGCTTGTTAAATAACAAAGGCATGGGTTTCAATAGAACTGAACTGACAGAAGTGGAAAAACAAACAAACAGAAGAACAAGAGCCCGTGCGGTACCACTAGCCTCTCTTTTCGTCCTGCCTCTAATCTTCTTGTATCCAACTTTTCTCTTTCATTGCTGTTTCCTTCATAAATAGTCCCAACTGGCTTTTATTTCCCCTTTCCCCACCCCAAGAGGATCACGGGAAGGGGGCTTTTGGCCCTTATTCCTGTCTGTTAGCGATGGTACTCCCAGATTAAAGGATGTTCATAGAATCTATTTTTATTGGTTGGAGACACTTTAATAGTGGGAAGAAGAGCTTGTCTTGATTATCTTATATTGCTCCCTTCTTCTCAAGAGATGTTGGCTTTCCTGGAAAGTTGTAAAACTACGATTTTTATAAGCTTAAGAAATATCCTTGCTCTGGTACCTAACATGTGAAGGAAAAGAGCTTGTTATGTCTGGCTGTAATTGTTTATGCAGCAAATAACTGTGCTATCCAGGGAAAAATGATTCTAGGTACAGAATTTTATTTCTGTCAGTTTCATATAACTATTCAAGTAGGGTTTTTGTGTGGCATCAGCTGAATACTTTGTTTTGATATTTTATTAAAATCTTATCAGTTTATTCCTTGAGATATGTTGCCCAGGATAAGGGTAATTTTTCTCAGAATTCACCAGAATCTGAGGTATGATTTTGAGAGATATCACCTCTCATATTTTTTTATATAATCAAGTAAGTTATGGTTTGTGTTCCAGAGATAATAAGACTCATCCTATCAGCAATTTCACTTGCTCTAGTTTATAGGTAGGGTGGTTGAGAGAAATTAAATGTATTGGAATTGAAACTAAAAATACAGTGTTTTTAGTGTCAGCATTAAAAACAGTGAAAGCAAAGTTCAATGAAATTTAATACTAAAATAGGAAGAGGAGACTTTCTTTTTTTAGCATTTCTTCCTGTTAATAATTTACAACTGAGTCTATTTAAAGGTTTAGCCCATTTGGGTTATGTCAACAGCGCATACTTGATATGTATTTTACCATCAGACCCTGGGTTAGATGCTCGTGACAGAAAGATAATAAAGCACAGTCCCTACCCTCAAGAAGCTATGTGTGGGCAATTAATTTGTTCAGCTGACCTGCACGGGAAGTTGAGCCTTGGCTGATGAAGAGGGAAAATCACTTCAAGTAGAAAGGACAGCGTTTTCTAAGGCAGGAAGGCCAAAACAGCATGCCATTCTCAGGGAACTCACAGAATTTGCAAATTTTCAAACACATACAAAAAGGGAGAGTGGAAGCAAATGAAATGAGGCTTCATTGTGACAGAGGTCCAGTGATGAAGGGCTTGATATTTTCTCCATGATTTTTGAGCAGTTGGGCATTGATCAAAGATGCCTTTTAGAAATACCACTGTCGTGGTGAAATGTGCAGGTCAGGTGAGATGGGGAGAGCTGGAGGACCAAGCTTTGGTCAAGAATGAAAATGAGGACTTTGATGATACCAAGAAACCTGACAAAGAGTTAAGCTTTCACTGAATTGTAAGTGTAAGGAAAGTTTTGGTAACTCACTGAAAAAGGTAATGGTGCCGTATTTGTATGAATAGTTAATTAATAGAAATGTGTTGCCAGAGCTAGTATCCAGTTAGAATTAAGTTTATGATACAATCTTATACTGCTGAAAAGAACTACAGAGTATATTGTAGGCTAAGGGTTAAGTAGCCACAGGAATGAGTCTGTGCTCTCGTATCTCTTAGTCTAGACCTGTGCTGTCTAATGATACAGCAGCTCACCACATACGGCTGTTAAGCGCTTGAGTTGTGGCTACGTCTGACTGAGATGGGCTTAGTATGGAGAAAAGACTGTAAAACATTTAATATTTTTATGTGCATGAAGTACTGCATTAAATAAATGATCTTCTTAAAATAAATTCCACCTGTTCCTTTTTACTTATAAAAATGTGACTACTAGAAAGCAGAATTTCACAGACAGCTCACATTCTACTGCCAGTGAATAGCACTGCAGAAATAACCATTTAGCTCTTGGCAGGTAAGTTAATCCTCTAAACCTTTAGTTGTGACTGACTTCAAGGGACTTTGTCTTTTGGTAACTTTGAGCCTGTAAAAAGGTAAGGCCTTTACTGGAGCGACAGAAATAGAAGGTGCCAAGGAGTGTCTTCCCTGAGGCTAAAGACATCTGTGTCCTGTTGTCCCCTCTCTGGATCCAGCCAAGGACATGGAGGAGCTCAGATTACAGGAGGACTTTCCACTCTACAAGTGGTTCTTTCCAATCCTTTCACGTAAGCACTGTATGATCTTTAGCCAGGCAACATTTGGTTCATTTGATTATTATACATATTCCCAGACCAGACTTGGGGGAACATCATCAAATCAGCGGACTGAACAGATGGTAATGGAAATATTATAGGGCCATTAAATGCATTTTTTTTGTGTGTGTGATCCCTGGTTGCCTCAGGGCTTCCACGTGTGAACTTAAGCATTTGTTTTCTTCAGTTCTTGTAGAGTCGCAACAATGAATTGGGGACATGGGGAAGGAAGGGGAGATCTGAATGAAAAAATGATTTAGTGTGTGGGAGAAGGAAGCAAAATCACTAAGGACAGTCTGGGAATGTTTCATCATCTAAGGTCATCAAAAATTCTACGAACCTTCAATGAACAAACCTTCTACAAACTTTCAATAATCTTTCTAATAATATAGTACTCTGTTGTAGGCTCCAGGCAGAAAAATTACCACAAAAAGACATAAACTTCATCTAGAAAATAAGGCAACATTTTCTTATTCCCAGTAAGGGCCGAGAAATAGGCATTATTGTTTTAAATGTAGCCATATTGTTTTCTTTTAAAAATATTCTGTAGTTAGTCCTCTTAATCTGAAATACTGAAGTTTTATGCACAGACGTGATCGAGATGGACTTTTGGGATGTGAGAACACATATATAAAGAGCTCAGATTCTGTTTTATAGTGGTTCTTTCCTTCTCTGCAATCAGGAATGCCTCCTGAACCCACTGGGTGGCAGTAAGACACGAGCTACTTAACTACATGTCCCAGTGATTGAAGGGAGGCAACGAGCTGACCGGCTTCCTCACTTCCTCTGTAAACTCAGGCAAAGGGACTTCTTCGTTTTAGTTTCTTAATATGTGAAATGAAGATAGTAAGAGTATCTAAGTTTTTGAGAAGAATAAGGAAAACATGTGGCTCAAGGAAACACCCTTGGGCTAACCACAGATGCAAGAGGGCAAGTCTCTCGCACCAGCCCTGCAATCCTACCGCATTTTCTCAGCTGTAGAGGTGCAAGTCCCAAGTCCAGTTTCTAAGGCAACTAATCGATGCCTCCTCCTTCCCTCTCTAACATCTAATGTTGACCGTCTTTCTCTCAATTAATGATCTTGCTTCTTATTTCACTGAGGAAAAATAAAAAACCCTCTAAGAACAGAACTATTCTATCCTTCCACCATCAAATCTTTCCATTTTGATCCAGATGTTCTGCCTTCCGCTTCTGACTGCCCTGGGTATGGTTTCCACCCTAAGGGCAGTATTTCAGCAATTCTTTCCTATTTCTCAGGAGACATCAAACGCTTCTCTAACAGGTTATTCCCTTTAACATCAAATATGCTAGAATATGTCCATCTGAAAAAACTGGACTTTCCTCAGTTCCACATTCCTCTCCAGCTACTGCTTGTTTTTCTGCTCATAATGACACTAAGACTCTTCTAAAGAGTATCTACGGATTCACCCAATTCTCTACCCCATTCACTCTTGATTTCATTGCAATCAGGTTCTCTTCTCTTTCCTTTGGAACTTCTTAGGCTAAGGTCACCGGTGACCACCATCTTTCTAAAGTCAATGTCAGTTCTCTGCTTTCATCTTGTTCAAAGTCTCAGAAGCGGTTGACGTAGCTGATTATTTCTTTTCTCTTGAAATGCTTTCTTTACTTGGTTTCCATGATACTCTCCTATATTTTTTGTACTTTAAACTGCTCCTCATTTTCCCTTTCTTCCAGATATCTTCACCTACCATCACTTTCTGTTTTATCACATGCACCCTCGACAGGAGGATGGCTCCTGAATAATAGTCTCCAAACTTGACTGCTTTCCAGAGCCCCAGAGCCCCAGATTCATATATCCAAATACTTACTAGATATTTGATACACATTTGCATGTCCAATAGGAAACTCAAACTGAACATAAACAAGACAGAACTCCTTATTCTCGTAGTTTATAACCTAATCTCCCATCGCAACCCCTTCCCTTCCCTTCCCTCCTAAATGTTTCTCTTCCCCAGTCTTCTGTCTTTGTTTAGAACAAAAACTAGTCCTCGTCCTCAAATTGTCTTTTCTCTGCCATTTCAGTCAGTCAAATGGCAGATCCTGTTAACTTCAAATTCAGAACATATCTTGAATCCAACTACACCTCATGGACCTCCATAAATGCCATTAAGGCTCAGTGCCCTGTTCTCTCTAGCTTGGATGATATTTGCTTCTCAACTGGTTCTCTTGTACTCCCTTTGTGTCTTTACAGTCTCTTTTCCATATAGTAGCCCACAAGGCCCTTTAAATATTAATTGCATATTAAAAGGCCTCCAGTAGTTTCTCTTGGATTTTGAAATTAAAACCAAAACCCCAAACTGCTTAGCATAGCCTAAAGCCCCAACTGTCCACATTTATTTTACTCCCATTTCTTCTTGTGCATACTGCTCTAACCATTCTAAGTTCTTTGTGTTTTTCAAACAAACCAAACATGCTCCCGGATCAGGCTTCCGCTCCTTCAGTCTCCCATGCCTGAAACGGATTCTCCTTAAAAGAGGCATGGCCTGCTCCCTCGCCTCCTTGAAGACTCTCCAAGTGTCCTCTCTTCCCAGGGCTCTTCCCTGAGCCCCTATTAAACTATTAATTTCCTCCTACTCCATCACTTACCCCCTGCATTTCCTTAACCTGCTTTGCTTACTGCAGCCTAATAATATTATGTGCTATTTATTTGTCTACTTTTAATTGTCTCTCTGCGCAGTTAGATTGAAGGCCCCATCGAGGCAGAGAGCCTGCCTGTCCTTCATGAACCCCAGGACATGCGACGGTGCCGGGCTCAAATGGGCACGGGACACATATTTATCAAATGGTTGAGTGGATCCATGGAAAGAGCTTAACAGAGGGTTGAAAACATAGTGACACGTATATTGATATGTTATTTTTCTGCTGTTACTATTTAGTCTCCTAACAGTTCTGTTCTTAGGTGACCAAAGGAAAAACTGTAACTATTGGATGAAGCTGGGGAAACAGAATTTCTACACCATCACCCACGCTAGTCATTGTTTGAATTTCTAAAAAAATTTCTAGTCATCTGCCTCTACAGATTAAGAATGTTTCTGGATGTTTACATAGAGATTAGAATCTTAATTCTTCTAGTGTAGGCGAAAATTCAGATAATGTGTTACATAGTGATACTAAAAATCAAGGCAGAGACCCCCAACTTCACAAATCAGTTTTTTTCAAAATTAGGTTGTACCAATACAGCTACCGTTTCATAAGATTTATCTTATAAACATTATTTTCTGTTTGATATTTGATACTATTGTCTTCTGTAACTTGTACACAAAAGATACTGAATATGTTTCTTGGGGATAGTTTTTGATAGGAATTTCAGGCTTTGACCTGATGTCTGTATGATTCCTTCACAATCTTGTTTAAAATTTTACAATATAAACTTGAAAAAAGTTATTTAAGTTCATTAAAAGAATTCTTGAAAATGTAGTGTTTTCAGGATACATTGTGTTGCCTAAATCTATTTAAAAAAAAATAAAGCTCATTGCTCTGTTTCTATACAGATACAAAAGACAAAAACGTTGTGGTTGATTTTTACTTGGATTCTGTTTTCTATATTGTCTGACGTATATAATTTCAGCCAACTGGACACCAGGGAGTGCTGAGCAAGAGAAAATACGATTCAGTTCTTCCTCCGCTATTATGTATTTTAATGAAGCAGGCAGATGGTAGATGGATTTTCCCCTGGAAACTGCTGATTTTGAAAGACTCCAGTATGCCAGTTTTGCAAGCATTGTGTTCAGCAGCATGTAGTATCTCAAAATATACATTTAAATTTGCCAGGAAAATTAATATGCCCTTAGGCAGATGGACAAATTTTCAAGAATACAAGACCACTGCTTGCCTCTCCAACTTTCTTGTGTAGGTGTGAGTATAAAATCTTCCCTCTCTTTTTGTTCTTAACTTCTTCTGAGTAAGAGAGCCATAGATGCACAAATGCAATTAGGTTATAAGGCCGGGCACATGATCGTTACTGTTTCTAATTCTGTTGTTGAATGAGTTCCTCGTGGAGTATGCTCCCACACTGTTCAGCATTATCACCTAGAAATAAAAAAAGTGGTAGCCTACAAATGTGATTTTCATGTAAAGGGAATAGAAATAAGTGTCTTCTGAGATGTTACTCAGTAATAGTCGATGGTAGCTTGCACAGGAAACATATACTTACATAATATTTCTGAACCAAGATGATACCCAATACATGAATAAAATCCAGTTCTCTATTCAATGGATATATAATATTCAATTTACCCACGGGTAAAAGCATGAAATAAATACCACAGCTTCAGTACCAATTCCTGCTCATACTAAATCAAACATTCTATGTAATATGAATCATTCCTACTGTTCTCACTTCTCCATCTAATTGTCAGGAGAATTAAGAACAAACAGAATTTTACATTAAGATAAAAAACTGATGAAAATGTAGACTATCATTGTGCCTACCAGCAAAAGAAATGATAAATGCTTAAAATCTGAAGCAGCACATTCTTTTAAAATGCATAATTCTTGGAAATTAGTGCCATCTTCTGGCTTCTCAAAGTACTGCTTTAAATCTAAACCAGACACTGCTAAGATTTTTACAGTACCATGAAATGTCAAAAGAGAAAAAAAAAATACCCCAAACATATGGGTTCCATTGTAATATCTGCATTTCAGTTTACGGCATGAACTTTGAGAGTCGTATTATACATCATGGATCTCTACCATTCACATTACATAGACTGCAGATTTATACGGGATTAAATAAGCTTTGTAATTTGTTGTGAGAAAGCAAAGTTCCCATATATAACACACGTGGAATATTCCACAGCTAATGTGTTTGGAATGTTTTTCTCATTCCTAACTTACGAGTTTCTTCATGCCAATGGGTTTTTAGTTAAGAAATTAAGAAACATCGAGGTTGGAGTGGATCATTATTTGATTCAGTAGAAATTTTTTTAGCTTTTGAATCCATTATTTTTTAAGCCATGGATCTAAACATGTAGTTTTATATACTGCAAAGTAACAAAAACAATTGCAATCATAATACCTAGAATGTTCAAGTTGCTAGATGCCCTATCTGAATCATTTTATTTATTATACCACCCTTGTGAGATGTTCTTATTCTTACATTCCTGTCTTATAAATGAAGAAACTGAGGCTCAGAGAGGTGAAGCCACACGTCTAAGAAATGGGAGAGTCAGGATTTGAACTAAGGCTCATTTGACCCCAAAGCCTGTGTTCTTTCTGATGATGGCTGGGATGTTTATGGTGGCTAATTCACAGCAGTTGGTAGATATTTTATGTTCTTGAAGTTTGGTGGACCCCTCACAGATTGATTTCATATGACGTTAGTCTATTTTTCCCCTAAGTCTTGGGCCATGGACTTATGAAAACTGGTAGGACTCTTACAGTCCCCCTTCCATATTTCATAGAAATTGTAAATTCATATTAATTGCCATGCAGTACCAAGCACTTAATTGGCATTCAATATACCAGTGAATTTATCATAGATTTTAATAGGATATTATTTTCCAAAGTGCAGAGAACTTGAATGAAATATAGCGGTTAAAAAAAAACAGTATGTCTTTAAGAGTTTCTAAGTGTTTGAACTTTAGGGCATATACACACGTGTATGTATACATATGTATTATGGATAACTAACTATAATTTTAATTTTTGGTTTTGATATTGTGTAGAAGCAGTTTAGGAAAAACAAAAATCTAACAAGGACCCAAAATAGTAAGGCTGATTCATCAAAGAGCAGCAACATGTACTCTGTGAGAGAAAAGAAAGAAATTTTTACTAGAGATACTAGATATTTTTAAGACGTGTGGTTTCACTGTTCAAGTGCCGGAAGCAAAGCAGCAATGTACTGCAAAACACTCATTTCCAGGGACCACAACAGAGGATGTTTCAAATGCATGTAATAAAGGGAAGATTTTTATGTTAATAAGTTTGGCTTGAGAGATTATTCTAAGTCATATTATTAAAAAACAAAGGAAAATCATCAGCCATAATTTGTGAGGTTTTAAAACTCTAAAGTGGTAAAAACATTTAATTACGAACTATTATGGTAGGGGAAAAGAGACCTCTGTATAGAAATGGGCTTAATTTTTTTTTATTGAAGTGTAGTTGATATACAATATTGTATTGGTTTCAGATGTACAATATAATGATTGGAAAACTATTCACATTACTAAATGCTCACCACAATAACTGTAGTTACCCTTTGTCATCATACAAAGGATCTTAAAATATATTGACTATATGTGAGATTTAAAATTCATAATGGAGTATTATTTTTTAATGGAAAAGGCCTTGTTATATATCATAGCCCCACAACTTCATTTACTAATAGTAAACAGGTGCCTAATTCAAACTATAATTGTATATAATAAAACTGCAAAAAATGAATGAAGGATTAAGAGTTAGAGATACAGGGTGGAAACAGCAATCAGGAAATATAATGAAATAAAATATTTTATTACTATTGCATGAAATACTTGGAATAAAACTTTATGTATCAGGTTTCTTGGTTATAGTCAACAGAAACCACCTCTGACTATCTTAAGCAGGGAAGAATTTATGGGCAGGTCATAGACTAGCTCACTGAGTCAAATGGGAAGACGGAAGAACCAGCAGGTGGAAATAGGCAGAAATAAAGGAATCTAGGCAGGTCCTATCTGAACTAGCCAAGTTCAGATTGTGTGAACAGTATTGTCATGATGCTGGCACCTCTTAGGACTGGGGACAGCTGTGAGGCCACCTCAGCTACAAATAATTTCTAAATATAACCCTGTGTTTGTATCATTTCCTTAGCATGTCAGCCCTGGGGAGAGTATCTCATTGGCCTCTCCTAGGTATGCGTGTGCACACAAATTGGAGGGAAGTTCAGGGGCTGTGTGGCCACAAACAGAAATGAAAACAGAACACAATACCCAATAGATGTTCCCTACAGACCTTTGGATGTCCTGTGTCAATATGCATTCTTCTTCTAATACTTGCATTTTCAAATCAAAACTTCCTGCTGTGACAAAGGAGCCAAGAAGAATATATGATGGGCAAAGAACAGTCTTTTCAATAAATGGTGCTGGGAAAAGTGGACAGCCATATGCAAAAGAATGAAACTGGGTCATTAGCTCACATAGACAAAAATCAACTCAAAATGGATTAAGGACTTGCATGTAGGACCTGAAACCGTAAAACTCCTATAAGCGGCAGTAAGCTCCTTGACACTTATCTTGGTGATGACATTTTGGATTTGACACCAAAAACAAAGACAACAGCAAAAATAAACAAGTGGGAGTATGTCAAAGTAAACTGCATGGCAAAGGAAACCATCAATAAAATGAAAAGCAACCTACCAAATGGGAAAAAATATTGCAAATCATTATCTGATAAGCAGCTAATATTCAAAATACATAAAGAAGTTGTACAACCTGAAAGTAAAAAACCTAATGATTTGATTTAAAATTGGCAGGGGATCTGGACAGACATTTTTTCAAAGAAGACATAGATGGCCAACAGGTGCATGAGAAGAGGCTCAGTATCACTAATCATCAGGGAAATGCAAATCAAAACCACAATAACATAGCACCTCATACTTGTTAGAATGGCTGTTTTCAAAAAGAGAAGAAATAACAAGTGTTGCCAAGGTTATGGAGAAAAGAATGTAAATGTAAATTGGTGCAGCTACTATGGAAAACAGCATGGAGGTTCCTCCAAAAACTAGAACTAGAACTAACTATATGATCCAGCAATTCCACTTCTGGGTATTCATCTGAATAAAATGAAAATACTAACTTGAAAAGATCTGTGTACTCCCATGTTCACTGCAGCATTATTTACAATAGACAAGATACAGAAATAATGTAAGTGTCCATTAAGGGATGAATAGATAAAGAATATGTGATATATTCTTCTTCTTCTTCTTATTATTCAGCCATAGGAAAGAAGAACATCTTGCCATCTGACAACATGAATGGACCCTGAAGGCATCGTGCGAAGGGAAATGTCCAGAGAAAGACAAATACTGTGTGGTCTCACTTACATGTGGAATCTAAAACAAAGGTCACCTTACAGACACAGAGAACAGTTAGGGGGCTGCCAGAGGTGGGGGTGGAGGGTGGGTGGAATGGTAAAGGAGGTCTAAAGGTACAGACTTTCTGCAGTAAAATAAACAAGTTATGGGCATGTGATGTAGAGCATGGTGAATCGTTAGTGACACTGTATTGCATATTTGGAAGTTGCTTGGAGAGTATAATAGATCTTAAAAGTTCTCATCACAAGAACAAAGCTCTGTAACTGTGTGGTGACAAGATGTTGACTTACTGTGGTGATCATTTCACGGTGTATACAGATATGGAATCATTATGCTGCACATCTGAAGCTAATGTTCTATGTTAATTATACCTCAATAGAAACAACAAAACAAAAATAGAAACTTCCTTTTAACATAATGCAGTAATCCTATTTATAATTTTTAAAAGCCACTCTCTTTTCCAAAATAGAGCTTTAAAGTCTTTTATTGTACTTTATTTCAAGTGCAAGATCTCTGCACAGTGGCCATCCCTCCTTATTTTATGTGATGACCCTGTCCCGTTAGGGACTGTCTCAACATTACTAAATCCGAGACCTTTACGCGGAGACCAGGCTGCACGTGACAACTGTAAGTGTGATTTTTGTTGGTGACAAACACCGAAGGTACTGCTAACACTACTGTAGCTTGCTGCTTATCAGAGTTCCTAAGAGGTGTTCCAAAGGAAAGGGACGTGATACAGGCGGCTGGGTATAAAGGGGGAACAGGAAAGACAACGGGATAGTGAGGCCAGCAGAGACTAGCAAGAGCCCGACAGCGGAGGGCAGGTGCCACTGCTAAGGCCGAGAGGACAAAGGGAAGACGTGGTGCTATGAAAGCCCAAGACCCAGACCACCGGGCAGGAACTGGACCCGTGCCCGGGGATGTGCGAGCGTGGTCAGGAGGCCTGGAACCAGTAGGAGAGACAGCTACCGGCGGGCGTGGCGCCAGAGCTGGGCGGCAGAAATACCCTGGCCTTTCTCTCCAGCCTCCCGGCGGTGCCTTCCCTTGGCAGGGGGAACTGTGGGCTGCACATGTCTGAGACCTGACCTCAGGCCAACAGGCAAATGAGTGGTGCCCTCGGGAGGCCTCCGTTAACTCCCCACTCGGGAAGTGGGAGGCGGCGGCCCAGAGCAGACTTGTCACCTCGTGGGTGTGCGGGCCTGGGCGTGCACGTGCGCATGAGTGTGTCTCTACATTTGTGAAGTGGCATACATAGGATTATAACATAAACCAACTCTTTTGAAATACAGTCAATAAACTATTACAACGGTGTAATAAGTAAAACTGTGCTTCTTTCACAATGCATTTTAAATACCAAGGTCAAACAGCAGGTATAACAACTGTAGTAATTTTCAACTGTGAGGAACACAAAACTATTTTAATACAGTGTGTAAGAAATTGTAATGTGACATAAAGGGACCTGATGTCTCTCGGCAACACTGCTCACAGGTACTGCTAATTCTCCTGCGGCTTGTTGCCAGCATTCAGAACCGGGAATTTGTTAAATTCTGTTGGAGGAGGTAAAAAGATGCCATTTTTTTTCTCATGCACGTTCACAGCTTCTCTGGCCTAGAGAATTACCTGAGTTCTGCCAGAATACTTCCCCACACCTGCTGGCTAACCCACCCACCGTTAGTGTTTTCTTCAGTGTCCCCTTATTGAGGCCGACCTTGTCCTGCTCTCTCCACCATATTAACTGCACCTTTCCTCTGTAATGTAACTTAAAAAATGCTATAGGGACCCAGTTTTGAGGCTTTGCTTAGAGGATGGTCAGTCCTTTCTGCAGCAGCCAAGTCCACAGGCACAAACCCTTCCCCTGTTGGGCTCCAGACCACTCCCCGTGGCCCTGATTGTCTGGGGCCAGCTATCAGACGACAGGGACAGCCCCTGTGCCCCCAGGCCCGAGAAATTATTCAAATTAGCCAATCCATAGGGAGCCTTGAAATCTAAGCCCACCTCCCTTGCCAAATAGAAAGCGCCCCCTGCAGCTGCAGCGTGCTGTTGCCCCGTGTCTGGCACAACCCCATGGGGGGCCCTCCATAGTAACCTTTCCTTTGGATTGTCAGTACCCCGAAGGTCTGCCTTTCATCTCTCTGAGTGCATGCTCTTGCCATCAGAAAAAGATCTTTAAATCTTAAAAACACCCCGATTTCCTCTCTGGCATTTCCTTTCTCCCTTTTTCTTCTCTGCTGTTCTGGTTGTTGCTTTGTTTTCCCGTACGCTCGATTGTCTAACGAGTCACTAGAATGTCTCAGCTGGTACTGGGAGCGGTGTCTGGCGCACAGCAGGCTCTCTACGCACATTTGCTGAGGGAACCATGACCGTCCTCCCTGTGCCTATCGCGGCCAGTCACTCTGGGCAACACCTCAGGTTGAAAGGCGACAACCCTTTTGCACCTGTTTGTGTTGTTACACAAAAAGCCAGAACTGGGATGGGGCTGTTGCAGCTTCCAATCCCGTGGGACCACGGCTGGTGTCCTGGTAAGAGCTTTTCTCTTTGGGATGTCCAAACCTTCGCAACTGGTAGAGGTCAGAGTCACAGCCAGGGGAGCGCTGTGAGCGGGCTTCAGGGCTAACCACGGGAGGCACGATCCTTCTGCTACCTGTGGCTCTGAAGTCTGCAGTCTGCCTGCGGAAGATCCAGCACTGGGTTATCAGTTAGAGTTTGAAAGCATACATGGAGGGTGGTGTCATTCTAAAGGCCAACAGCTTTTGGATGGTAGGTTTTTTAATAGGACCAGCATTTGCCATTGCCTGATTTCTTTCCTGTATAGCAAGTCCATGGATTAGAAATAATATTGTGCAGATATCATGCTGGTTTGTACTGTGTTGACTAAAGTCATCCATAGAAGTGCTGGAAGAAACATGACTGGAAGTGCAGGACGTGGTCAGGAAACAGGACACGCTCGTGCCATTACCACAGTGGGATCCACCTGCCATGGTGGCTGGGCGGTGTCCTATAAGCCCCGAGACCAGGTCAGCAGAGTTGTTCGCAGCCATCAGGAAACAAGGATTCAGCAGGGCCACATCTGAAGGCTTTCTTCTTAGGGACAGTCAATGTTGAGGCCTTGCATAGCCTCAGGTACCATAGCCACTTCCACGTGCTGTCAGACTGCATTTCTAAAATCCTCCAACAATCTATGTTTTCCATCAAAAATACGTGGTAACATTTTTTTTACATTACTTCCAGTAATAGATGATGTCACTGCTCTTTCTAGGTTTTGATGTCCTGAGGAGAATAGCTTGTCTAGATACTACTGTAGTTATGTTTTCCCGATTACAACTTTGACTTGGCTATCAACAGACTCCTCAGTGAAATACCTGCTAATATCCTTCATTCATTTTCCTTTTGAGTTTATCTTTAATTTGACAATTTTAAGAGCTCTCTCAGTACTATGTGACGCCTTTGTCACATTGCAAATAGGTTCTCCAAATCTGTTGTTTTTCTACTGACTTTAGATGTGACATCCTTTGCCCAACTCAAGAGTGTATTTTTTAAATATCATCCAAATACTTTCTTTGATAGCCCAGAATTTTCTGTCTTGGTTAAGAATCCTTCCCTCGTCCTTAGATTGGACATGTCGTTTCCATGGTTCTAAGATATTTCCTGGTTTATATTTTATATTTAAGTCTTTAGTAATTTTGGATTTTATTTTAGTACATAATGTAAGAGAAGCCCAACCTATTTTTTTCCCAGCTGGTGAATAGGTTGTGACAGCTCCATTTATTACATAAAACATTCTTTCACTACTGAATAAAACAGCCACTCTGTCATCTATTGCATTCTCATACATATACTGGGATGGTTTCCCGAGTTTCCTCTTGTCCTGCTGACCTATGTGTATCTTACTATGCTAGTACAATATTGATAATGATGATAGTAATTTAATGTGTATACTTATATCTGGCAAAGCAAGTTCACCTCACATTTCTTTTTTTAAAACTATTTTTACTGAATATTAGTGGGTTGTGATTATATTATTCTATATCAGGTTCAAAAGCTTCAAAATCTTAGTGGAGCTACATTTTTATATACTGTCTTTAAGAAAATTGACATCTTATTATATTTTCTTCTCATCCAGGCATGTGGTATTTTTTCCTAGACATTCATCTATCCTTTTATCATTATTAAGGTTTTATTATTTTCTACACATAAGTCCTAGACATATCAAATTTATTCTTTTTTTAATAATTTATTTTGGTATCATTAATCTATAATTACATGTGCAATATTATGGTTATTAAATTACCCCTTCATCAGGTCCCCCCCACCCACCCCATTACAGTCACTGTCCATCAGCGTAGTGAGATGCTATAGAATCACTACTTGTCTTCTCTGAGTTGTACAGCCCTCCCTGTGCCCCCCCAACATTACATCTGCTAATCGTAATGCCCCTTTTTTCCCCTTATGCCTCCCTTCCCAACCATCTTCCCCAGTCCCTTTCCTTTTGGTAACTATTAGTCCGTTCTTGGGTTCTGTGAGTCTGCTGCTGTTTTGTTCCTTCAGTAGTTTTTCTTTGTTCTTATACTCCACATATGAGTGAAATCATTTGATACTTGTCTTTTTCGGCTTGGCTTATTTCACTGAGCATAATACCCTCTAGCTCCATCCATGTTGTTGAAAATGGTAGGATTTGTTTTCTTCTTATGGCTGAATAATTTTCCATTATGTATATGTACTACCTCTTCTTTATCCATTCATCTATTGATGGACACTTAGGTTGCTTCCATTTCTTGGCTATTGTAAATAGTGCTGCAATAAACATAGGGGTGCATATGTCTTTTTCAAACTGGGCTGCTGCAGTCTTAGGGTAAATTCCTAGGAGTGGAATTCCTAGGTCAAATGGTATTTCTATTTTGAGTTTTTTGAGGAACCTCCATACTGCTTTCCACAATGGTTGAATTAATTTGCATTCCCACCAGCAGTGTAGGAGGGTTCCCTTTTCTCCACATCCTCGCCAACATTTGTTGTTGTTTCTGTTTTGGATGTTGGCCATCCTCACTGGTATGAGGTGATATCTCATTGTGGTTTTAATCTGCATTTCTCTGATGATTAACAATGTGGAGCATCTTTTCATGTGCCTTTTGGCCATCTGAATTTCTTCTTTAGAGAAGTGTCTATTCATGTCCTCTGCCCACTGGATTATTTGCTTTTTGTTTGTTGAGGTGCATGAGTTCTTTATATATCTTGGATGTCAACCCCTTATCTGATACGTCATTTATGAATATGTTCTCCCATACTGTAGGATGTCTTTTTGTTCTACTGATGGTGTCCTTTGCTGTACAGAAGCTTTGCAGCTTGATATAGTCCCACTTGTTCATTTTTGCTTTTGGTTCCCTTGCCCAGGGAGATATGTTCATGAAGAAGTCGCTCATGTTTATGTCTAAGAGGTTTTTGCCTATGTTTTTTTCTAAGAGTTTTATGGTTTTATGACTTACATTCAGGTCTTTGATCCACCTTGAGTTTACCTTTGTGTATGAGGCTAGACAGTAGTCCAGTTTCATTTTCTTACATGTAGCTGTCCAGTTTTTCCAACACCAGCTGCTGAAGAGGCTGTCATCTTCCCATTGTATATCCAAGGCTCCTTTATCAAATATTAATTGACTGTATATGTTTGGGTTAATGTTTGGATTTTCTATTCTGTTCCACTGGTCTGTGGGTCTGTTTTTGTGCCAATACCAAATTGTCTTGATTACTGTGGCTTTGTAGTAGAGCTTGAAGTCAGGGAGTGTAATTCCCCCTGTTTTATTCCTCCTTCTCAGGATTGCTTTGGCTATTCGGGGTCTTTTGTGGTTCCATATGAATTTTAGAATTATTTGTTCCAGTTCATTGAAGAAAGCTGTTGGTAGTTTGATAGGGATTGCATTGAATCTGTAGATTGCTTTAGGTAGTATAGCCATTTTGACAATATTTATTCTCCTAGCCAAGAGCATGGGATGCATTTCCATTTGTTAGTGTCCTCTTTAATTTCTCTTAGGAGTGTCTTGTAGTTTTCAGAGTACAGGTCTTTCACTTCCTTCGTTAGGTTTATTCCTAGGTATTTTATTCTTTTTGATGCAATTGTGAATGGAATTATTTTTCTGATTTCTCTTTCTGTTAGCTCATTGTTAGTGTATAGGAAAGCAACAGATTTCTGTGTGTTAATTTTGTATCCTGCAACTTTGCTGAATTCATATATTAGTTCTAGTAGTTTTGGAGTGGAGTCTTTAGGGTTTTTTATGTACAGTATCATGTCATCTGCAAATAGTGACAATTTGACTTCTTCTTTACAAATCTGGATGCCTTGTCTGATTGCCGTGGCTAGGACCTCCAGTACTATGTTGAATAACAGTGGAGAGAGTGGGTATCCCTGTCTTGTTGCCAATCTTAAATGAAAAGCTTTCAGCTTCTCACTGTTAAGTATGATTTTAGCTGTGGGTTTGTCATATATGGGCTTCATGATGTTGAGGTACTTGCCCTCTATACCCATTTTGTTGAGAGTTTTAATCAGGAATGGATGCTGAATTTTGTCAAATGCTTTTTCAGCATCTGTGGAGATGATCATGTGGTTTTTGTTCTTTTTGTTGATGTGGTGGATGATGTTGATGGATTTTTGAATGTTGTACCATCCTTGCATTCCTGGGATGAATCCCACTTTATCGTGGTGTATGATCCTCTTGATGTATTTTTTAATTCGATTTGCTAATATTTTGTTGAGTATTTTTGCATCTATGTTCATCAAGGATATTGGTCTGTAATTTTCTTTTTTGGTGAAGTCTTTGCCTGGTTTTGGTATTAGAGTGATGCTGGCTTCATAGAATGAGTTTGGAAGTATTCCCTCCTCTTCTATTTTTTGGAAAACTTTAAGGAGAATGGGTGTTATTTCTTCTCTATATGTCTGGTAGAATTCAGAGGTGAATCCATCAGGCCCAGGGGTTTTGTTCTTGGGTAGTTTTTTGATTACCGATTCAATTTCGTTGCTGGTGATTGGTCTGTTTAGTTTTTCTGTTTCTTGCTTGGTCGGTCTTGGAAGGTTGTATTTTTCTAAGAAGTTGTCCATTTCTTCTATGTTTTCCAGCTTGTTAGCATATAGATTCTCATAATATTCTCTTATGATTCTTTGTATTTCTGTGGGGTCCGTCGTGATTTTTCCTTTCTCATTTCTGATTGTGTTTATGTGTGTAGATTCTCTTTTTCTCTTAATGAGTCTGGCTAGGAGTTTATCTATTTTGTTTATTTTTTCAAAGAACCAGCTCTTGGTTTCATTGATTTTTTCTATTGTTTTATTCTTCTCAATTTTATTTATTTCTTCTCTAATCTTTATTATGTCCCTCCTTCTGGTGACTTTGGGCCTCATTTGTTCTTCTTTTTCCAATTTCAATAATTGTGTCTTTAGACTATTCATTTGGGAATGTTCTTCCTTCTTTAAATAGGCCTGGACTGCAATATACTTTCCTCTTAGAACTGCCTTTGCTGCATCCCACAGAAATTGTGGCATTGTGTTGTTGTTGTCATTAGTCTCCATATATTCTTTGATTTCTGTTTTGATTTGGTCGTTAACCCATTGATTAATTAGGAGAGTGTTGTTAAGTCTCCATGTATTTGTGAGCCTTTTTGATTTCTTTCTAAAATTTATTTCTAGTTTTATACCTTTGTGATCTGAGAAGTTGGTTGGTAGGATTTTAATATTTTTGAATTTACTGATGTTCTTTTTGTGGCCTAGTATGTGGTCTATTCTGGAAAATGTTCCATGTGCACTTGAGAAGAAGGTGAATCCTATTGCTTTTGGGTGCAGAGTTCTGTAGATATCTGTTAGGTCCATCTGTTCTAGTGTGTTGTTCAGTGTCTCTGTGTCTTTACTTATTCTCTGTCTGGTTGATCTGTCCTTTGGAGTGAGTGGTGTGTTGAAGTCTCCAAAAATGAATGCATTGCTGTCTATTTCCTCTTTTAATTCTGTTAGTATTTGTTTCACATATGCTGGTGCTACTGTGTTGGGTGTATAAATATTTATAATGGTTATATCTTCTTGTTGGACTGACCCCTTTATCATTATGTAATGCCCTTATTTATCTCTTGCTACTTTCTTCTTTTTGAAGTCTATTTTGTCTGATACAAGTACTGCAACACCTGCTTTTTTCTCCTTTTTGTTTGCATGAAATATCTTTTTCCATCCCTTCACTTTTAGTCTGTGTATGTCTTTGGGTTTAAAGTGAGTCTCTTGAAGGCAGCGTATAGATGGGTCCTATTTTTTTATCCATTCCGTGACTCTCTGTCTTTTGACTGGTGCATTCAGTCCATTTACATTTAGTGTGATTATGGATAGGTATGTACTTATTGCAGGCTTCAGATTCGTGGTTACCAAAGGTTCAAGGTTAACTTCCGTACTATCTAAAAGTCTAACAACTAACTTAATATGCTATTACAAACACAATCTAAAGGTTCTTTTTTTGTTTGTTTGTTTGTTTCCTCCTTTTTCTTTCTACTCCATTCTTTATATATTAGGTATCATATTCTGTACTGTTTGTCTATCTCTTGATTGACTTTGGGGATAATTTAATTTTGCATTTTCTTAGTAATTAGCTGTTCTATTTTCTTTACTGTGGTTTTATTACCTCTGTTGACAGCTATTAATCTGTAGGAACACTTCCATCTATAGCAGTCCCTCCAAAATACACTGTAGAAGTGGTTTGTGGGAGGCAAATTCTCTCAGCTTTTGCTTATCTGGGAATTGTTTAATCCCTCTTTCAAATTTAAATGATAATCTTGCCGGATAAAGTAATCTTGGTTCAAGGCCCTTCAGCTTCATTGCATTAAATACATCATGCCACTCCCTGCTGGCCTGTAAGGTTTCTGCTGAGAAGTCTGATGATAGCCTGATGGGTTTTCCTTTGTATGTGATCTTATTTCTCTCTCTGGCTGCTTTTAATAGTCTGTCCTTATCCTTGATCTTTGCCATTTTAATTACTATATGTCTTACTGTTGTCTTCCTTGGGTCCCTTGTGTTGGGAGATCTACGCACCTCCATGGCCTGAGAGACTATCTCCTTCCCCAGATTGGGGAAGTTTTCAGCAATCACTTCCTCAAAGACACTTTCTATCCCTTTTTCTCTCTCTTCTTTTTCTGGTACCCCTATAATGCGAATATTGTTCCGTTTGGATTGGTCACACAGTTCTCTCAATATTCTTTCCTTCTTAGAGATCCTTTGTTCTCTCAGTGCCTCAGCTTCTTTGTATTCCTCTTCTCTAGTTTCTGTTTCATTTATTGTCTCCTCCACCTTATCCAATCTGCTTTTAATACCGTCCATTGTGTTCAAGATTGGATCTCTGACCGGAATTCATTCCTGAGTTCTTGAATATCTTTCTGTACCTCCCTGAGCATGTTAATGATTTTTATTTTGAACTCCCTTTCAGGGAGAGTCATAAGGTCCATATCATTTAAATCTTTCTCAGGAGTTGTGTTCATAATTTTACTCTGTACCAGGTTCCTTTGGCGTTTCATATTTGTGAATGGCGCACTCTAGTGCCCAGAATCTCTACTCTCTGGAGCTGCTCAGCCCCTGAAGCAATGCGGGGATTGTAGGGGAGTGGTACTGGCGCCTCCGGGGAGGAAAGGGCTGTTTCCTGGTTCCTGGCTGCTATGCCTGTCTCCACTGCCTGAACCAGTGGGCTGAGCACACAGGTATAAGCCTCTGTCTCTGTTCTTTGCGTTTTTAGTTGCTGTAGACAGATCTTCCCTCTGGCTGGCCTAACACCAGTGAAGGATTTCCCGGTTTGCAAGCCCGGTGGGGCTGGCCAGAAGAAAGGCACACTAGTATGCCTGTCACAGAAGGGGTTCTTGGAGCTGTGTATGCAGCCAGGGAGCTGGCGCACCTGAAGATCGTGAAAGCTCCCAACCTGCTGGGCAGAGTGCACCTGGACAATTTTGTCTGCCTGTCCTTTCTCCTGAGCAGTAAGCTCTGTGCAATCCTTGCCCCTTTAGCAGCCCTCTTGCTAAGGGCTTCTTTGTTAGGAAGTCTCTCAGACTGCCCGCCTTTCTTTTGTCCCTGAGCAGCTGGGTATGGATCCCTGCTTTCACAAGCAGGTGGATTCTTAGTCTCTCCAGGAATTCTGCCTGTCTTAGCTTTCCAACCCCCTAATTACAAGAGTATCATTCAAGCACCATGAAATGTAGGTTTATGCTCCCAGAGCAGATCTCCAGAGTTAGGTATTCAGCAGTCCCACATCTCCACTCTCTCCCTGCTCCATTCCTGTTCCTCCTGCTGGTGAGCTGGGTGGGGGAAGGGCTTGGATCCCACAGGACCACAGCTTTAGTATGTTACCCTTTTCTGTGAGGGCTGCTCTTGTCTCCAGGTGTATGCAGTTTGTTGCCATCCTCTTTCCCGTTGCTCTTACAAGAGTAGGTGTAGTAGCTTTATTTTCATAATATATGAGGTTTTAGGAGGAAGCCTCTGTCTCACCTCTCACGCCGCCATCTTTAATCCCTATCCTCACATTTATTCTAAGTATTTTGTGATTCTTAAAATTTTTTGGTCCCAATTGTCAGTGGAAATTTTTTTTTTATTTCTGCATCTAGATAGGTTTTTCTAGTGAAACGAGATATTAAAATAGAAGTTCACTGAAATCCAAAAAAAAAAAAAAAAAGAAATAGACACGAAGCATCGAAGTGAGGCGACCAGGACTTACAAAGCAGGCGGCTGAGAAGCTGCTGGTGACTCTTGAATTCCTCACCTCACTGAGGGTATAAAAGGTATATAGAGCCCTGCTCCTCTGCCCTTTCATCTCAAATCAAGAGAGAGGGGTTTTAGGACCACAACTTGGGGGATCGGGCATGTTCCTGAAGTTTGAGGGGAGGAGACCAGCGGACCGCCTCCCGCCTGGAAGTCCACAGGGTGAGCTAATGCAAGTATGCTCCTCCCTGGGCCTGGTCTGCACGCATAGGAGTGCCAGGGAAAGGAGGTGCACATGTTTCTTTTGGGTCTTAAATGAGTCACGTGTCAGGCAGAGACACTAGTGTGTTTTTCTTAAGTCCGGACCTAAAGAACCCCCTCAGGAGGTGAAGAGCTCCTGCAGGGAAAGCGGGAGTTGTCACGAGATTAGGCATAACAAACTGGAACAGAGATGCTGTTTTCCATGGCAAAGGAAACTGCAGACAGATTACCAGCCACGGGGTCTCCCAAGAAAACCCATGGAAGTGCTTCGCGAGGCAAGGGTGGCTTCAAGGACCTGCCAAATCCAGCGACCAGGGAAGTAAAATCAACTCGACCGGATCAGTTGCCTCGTCTCCTTTCCTCGCCCTGAGCTCCCTGCTGAACATTGAGAGTTTCTATCTGACTTGGCCCCAAATGGGGAAAGAAAAAGCATCGAGGGTAAAGCAGATAGAAAATTTGCCAAGCATATAAAAACGGATTACCTAATTTTAAGTGGAACTGATGTTTTGCGCTCCAGTGTGACCACGTTTAAACTTGCACTTGAGGGAGAAAGGAAGAACTTTCGCCACTGAACATATTTTAAAGGAGAACGGAAGACACAGAGTTGCTTTACGTTTACATGTGACTGTTATTATGAGGAAAAGCTTTTGATTTTAATTTATCATCTTGTAACCAGCAACAGCCCTGAATCTTCTTATTTAAGTAACATTAACAAAAAATAGATTTGCCTCTTTTCTAGTGGTAATATGGATTTTAACTTTTTTGTCTCATTGCATTAACTTGGACTGTCCTAAGACAATGGCAAATAATAATAGTAGCAATTGGCATCCTTGTCATGTTCTGATTTTAACTGAAGAGGTTTTAGTGTTTTCCTATTAGGAATAATAGGTGCTTTTGGCATTTATTAAATGTTAATATAATATGCTATTAATATAAATATTAATTTAATATGCTAGGCTTTATTAAATTTTAGTATTTTTACTTCCTATTCCTATTTTCTAATTTCCTTATAAGCAATAAAACAAGACAGCATATCTACTGAATTTGATTAAATGCCTTATCTGTTATCTAACAAATGACATTTCAGTATCTATTGATAACCACAACATAGTTCCCTTTATTTGATTTTGAATTATATTGATAAATTTCCTGGCATTGAGTCACCTTTGCATTCTTAGAACATCTCCAACTTAGTCATAAAATAAATTTTGGTTGGTACATTGTTGAACTATATTTGCTAATATGTAGTCTTGTGTTTTCTGTTTTGCCTCTGAAGTTACTTAGATTGGTCTATAGTTCTCTCTTCTTGTGCTAATGTCATGTTGGCTTAATAAAATGCATTGAGAAACATTCACCTTTTCTATGAATTGGAAATAGTAAGACTGAAATAGTTTGTTTTTAGCAGATAAAAGAATACCTATAACCATGTATCATTGAGGGAACTTTTTAAATAGTACATGTTTTACCTTCCAGAGTAATTAAAAATTATTTTTCATCCATTGGGCCAATTTGGATAATTGTAATTTGGTAGAAAAACATGCATTTTTCTAAGTTTTAAAGGCTGTTTGTAAGGGACATACCTATTTTATTCTTTTCAAAATAATTTTCTTCTTTATCTAGGACCATGTCACATTCTCATTTGTAGTCATATTTTCAACCTTTTAACTTTAATCAGACTCTTGAGGAATTTAATTTTTTGGCTTTACAGTGAACCAAGTTCTTTAATACTTTATATATTTTTTATATATTTCAGTTTCATCCATTTCTTTTTTTAACTTTTGTTTTTTCTGTATTTTATGTCATAAGATGAATCTTATTTTCTCTATTTTTATCATTTGTCTTTAGTTCTGTCTTATTTAAGTGTTCTTTTTATTCCCCTTTCTCATTATTTTTATTTATGTTACTGTTCTTTTTTTCTAATTTCTTAATATCAGCACTAGATTCTTTTATTTTATTTTTCTCCTGTATCCACTTTGTTCTAATTTTGTCTCTTGATTTGTCAGACGCTGTACTCTAGGCTCTTTTCTGATGCTTAAGAAAGAACTCACAATGGGTACTTAAATCTACACTGCTGGTGTCTCTTAGAATTAAGGACCTTACTTTCATCAAGATGCCTACCAATCTCAGAAGGCAACTGTTATTAGTGACAGATTGGAGTTGGAAATAAAGGAAGATAATCTTTCCCAAATTTCTTCTTCCTTCCACTTACAACACACATAAAATATAGAATAGGCAAGTTCTAACTAAAGAAAACTTATCATTGAGGGACATAAAATACATCTCTAGTAAGTAGACATACATACGATGCTCTCGAATAGGAAGTTTTAATATACTAAGCTTGTCAATTCCACAAAATTATTTTATCAATCCAATGTGATTTTAAGTGAAATATATCCAGGCATGGTTTAAGAGTCAAGATTAAGACACAAATACACCTGGAAGATTTTTATTATGATATGACACCTGAAAGATTTTTATTATGATATGAGTGGTTTTTCAAATTAGAAAAGAGAAAGATTTATTCAACAAATATTAGTGGTAAACTAATCATTAGGATAAAGGAGGATTTTTTAACTTATTTCATATCCCCAAACTCTATATCCCAAATTAAACAGCTGAATAGAAAAATTAAAAGTTAAAAATGAAACCGTAATAGTTTTAGAAATAAAATGCATGGGTTAATATATTTATAATCTTTCTAAACTAGATATGACAAAAGGAAGCAGAAAGAAAAAGAATGATAAATTTGGCTACTTAAAAAGCTGCTTTATGTCAAAAATGGGGGAAAAAATAAGCCAAAAGATAAATGGATTCAATTTTATAGATATACTGCATTTTGGTTATCTATTCTTCTGTTGATGTTCGTTTGAATTGTGTCCAATTTTTTTGTTTGTTATGAATAATGGTGCTATAAATATTCCTATACAGGATTTTGTGGGGGTATAGGCTTTTATTTTTTTTTGGTTATATACCAGGAATGGAATTGCTGGGTTGTATGGTAACTCTGTTTAATATTCTGAAGAACTGCCAAACTTTTTTCAAAATTGGCTGCACTGTGTTGGAATCTCACCCATGACACTGAAGTATGGACACATGCTACAACACGGATGGACCTCAAAAGCATTATACTAAGGGAAAAAAGCCCATTACAAAAGGCCATACGTTAAATGATTCCATTTATATTAAATGTCCAAAATAGGCAAATCCATAGAAACAGAAATTAGATTACTGGGTGCCAGGGGCTGGGGCCAGTGAGTAATGAGGAGTGACAGCCAATGGGTTCTTCTTAGGGTGGCGCAGTGTTCTGGACCTAGATGGCGGTGCTGGTTGCACTGAATTGTACATTTTAAAAGGTGAGGAAATGGTGAATACATATATGTTATGGTGAGTAAATAAAGTATGTACCTCAATAAAGCTATTATTAAAAAAAAAAGGCAAATGGAGAACAGGGAAAATCCTTTTTAGCACAACACACATGACAGTTGAAATGCATTTTTCCTAATTACAAAGAGTTCATTCAGAAATACAAGGCAAGGATAAACAATCCAAGCAGCAAATGTTTAACAAACAACCCACTGGAGGGGGCAGGGCTTGGCCAGGGAGGCCCTCATTTGTGACTTCAGTTGATTTCCATATTAGAAATATTCCTACCATGGATGGTGCTCAAGCTACTGTGAACAACATTGGCTTCAGATCACACTGCATTCAAGGGCATGAAATATGGATGGCAGTTTTACAGAGAAATATAAATGACCAGTAAATGTACTGCTCAACCTTATAAATAAAGCAAATTAAAACAATGCTGAGACCATTTTTTTAATCCTATGGGATTAAGAGTTTGAGGAAAGTCCCTCTCATACTTTGGTGGGAGCATAACTTGTTTGAAGGGGAGTTTGGGAAAACCTTTCCAAATTAAACACAAGCCTATCATTTGACCCAGTAATTTCAGGGATAGAGAATTTCCTTCTGCTGACTTTCTGGAGGAAATAGAACTTCTGTATGTTCTTGGAACATAAGATGTAAACATTTTGTCTTTTACAAAAAAGAATGTAAAGCCTCTAATAAAATTAGAAGAAAAAGGATATAAGGCTCACAGAAAGTTATTGGCAATAACATAGGCCATGATTACGAGCATGGGGTTTTTGTGAAATATATTTGGTTAATGTAGAACAAGAAGGTACAAAGTGAAAAATATTAAAATAAACATGGCTTATCAGAGACTACTGCTGAACGATGGCAATAGTCCTTGTTCTAAAAAGTGGGAAGAAAATATCAAATCCTTTACCTACGTAAAAAAAGTTGTATCTATTAATTACTGTGTGGAAAAGAAACTAAGAAGCGATTTTGATAAAGTGCGGATTTTCAAAATAGCAACAGAGGGATTCAATTCATTAGGATCCCTGTGGTGTAGGGAATGATGACATATCCCTCAGTGAGCCACAGCACATGAGTTTAATGCAATTCATTCAGCAAGTATTGATTAATCTACTAACAGAGTATGACAATCACAGCATCTAAAAATTCTGAGGGATATGAAGATGAATAAGACATAGTCTTTTGCTGTAACTTAGCCTTGTGTCATTCTCTGATTACTTTTTTTTTATGAAAAGAATTTTTTCCCTCCCTTCATTCTATCCCCACCTTTCCAAATTATAAATTTGAAGGTAAGAACTATATGTTTTGTATTCCCATAGCATCTGCTCCTATGACATTCCATCAATTCACATGCGGCATTCAATCTATATTTGTTAATGATACTGTTATGACAATCTTAACTAAAAAAATACAGAAATATTTTACAGAAAAGAATACCCCATTTGAACATGCCTTAGAACAATTGTAACTTTCCTAGTGACCAGTTGTGTCTTTGTTTTTCTATTTGCTGACACATACTCTATCCTTGAACAACCTGGTTAAAATTAAAAACAGTTTGCAAACTGATGGAGATTTTCTTTTCTGATAAGAGACTCTTATTACTGATTTTCTTTTCTGTGCTATATAGACAAAAACTACAGTCATTCATCTAAAATAAGGCAGGTTGTCTCCATCTATAATCACTTCCATGATTAGATTTTGCTGTAAATACAGTGTAAATGAACCTGTGTGTCTGAGACATATTCATGGGACTGAGTAACAGGAACGTTAAGAGCTCTGTAGTCAGGTTTTCAGGGTTCTGATTACAGCGCTGCCACTAACTAGGCATTCCTCAGACCAGTTATTTAACTTTTAATTGTCGATGTCTTCACCTATACAACGGGGATGATAATAGTACTACCCTCTGTG
Organism: Smutsia gigantea; assembly: GCA_032199065.1. Lineage (NCBI taxonomy): Eukaryota > Metazoa > Chordata > Mammalia > Pholidota > Manidae > Smutsia > Smutsia gigantea. Next base: position 167,016 of record JAVSCE010003147.1, on the reverse strand, counting down.
CTCTTTGGAGGATTCAATGAGATGTCCTGTATGAAGCACTTAGAATGACATTTAGATTCGAGCACTCCCTACCTTCCGACCCTTATTAGCCATTTCATGATGACGTGCAATGACTTGTAGTGAAGGATGCAAAATAAAACTGCATTTGAATTGGTAGGAGTAACTGCAAATTCACTTTCCCTATTGCCATCTGAGGGTTCTGACTGGACAAAAAAATGGAAGTAGAGGAGGACCACCTCTTCCAGCTCCGTTATTTGCTGATGAAGCAAGAGCAGCGCAGAGCAGCCAAGGTCTTGTTTTAGCTCACACAGCTGGCTTGCTTCCCATCGCCGGCCTCGACATGGCCCTGGTCTCCAGGTGTAAGGCCTTCCTCTCACCAACACTCATAGGTTAACACTGCCACCTTCCATTTAATCCGCTATAAAGTGATGTGAGGATTTGGTAGTTAATAAAACAATATCTAGTTGAGTTGGCTTCAGTGGTGAAGTTCCTCAAGAGTATGAAGGTGTTAAAGGAATAAGTAGTTGACCGGGATACAGAAGCCCACCCTCGTCTAGAGAACAGAGGATTCGAAAAAGAGGGGCTGTGCCTTGGATTTCTATATCTAAGAAATGCTTTGGGCAACATTTCTGGTCAATTTTACAGAGTAGCACATTTGGGATATTGTCATTTCTAAGTTTGTTCTTATGAAAGCTGCTTCTCTGGAAATAGCCTTTTGTCAAGGGGATTTTTTTTTATCAAGTTATAATTAGACTTTGCTTAAAGCACCCATAAATTTGCAGCCCTTTGTGTATCGCACAGGTGTTGTAGTCTCTTATCCCAACACAGCAAGTGTTGAATAACCAAAAAAAGCTTTTAGATGTTGGCAGAGAGGTACCTTAAGTTCTTTGATTTGCAGGATGGCAAACTGTGTAATTCCCTAATTATCATAACATGTGGGAGAAATGGCTGTTGAGGTTTTCCATTCTCCTTTTGCTAAGCGGATTCAGACTAAAATTCATAAGTTCAAAATTCAGGATCCTAAAGATGCACTTTTCTCAAAAGGGTTTGCTTATTATAACAAGTTGTTGAGGATAGAAGCAGGCAACACTGGAAAGGGGACTTAGAATCCACAAAAAGACCTCTCAAATATGCATTTCTTAGCCATTCTGTTTTTTGAGCTTACATGGGCAGTCAAACTTAAAGTGCAGTGGACACAGACATTTCAGGAAATATCAGCTCCACCACTGTTAAGATAGCCACCCTGACAAGTCCGTAGGGGACTCACTCGCTCGCGGGGCAGCCACAGGGATCCGCCTTCAGCAAAGCCCCTTTGGTGTTTGCTGTCAACAGGGTATACGTGAAGCCGTCTACCTGGAGTCTGACAGGGATACACTCCAACAAGCACAACTGTCAGTCCCTCACCCTGATGACAGCTTTTCTCCCTCCAGAGCTTCAGAAGTCTCAGCAGGAAGACTCTTGGAGCAGAAAGAGTCCCACTTAACAGTTTCAGGTTGATTTAATACACAAGAACAGAAAAGATGAGATTCAAAAAAACCCTTGGCCCCTGTAAAACGGCAAAGAGAACTACAAAATGTCATTTCAGAGACTGAATCATTAGGTGCAATATTTAGATTTGCCCTCTGGAAAAGATTGGATGCTCCCTGCCAGGTGTTAAGTCATGGATGCAAATCCAAATGGGCAATAAAATGCTGGCTTTCAAAGACTTGTTTTAACTTGAAAAGCCTCTGACACGCCAGTTAGGCTGGAAGGTGATGGAGAGCAAGAGAGGCAGAAAAGAGTTAATTTGCTCCCAACAATTTCCTTACTCAGGACCCATGTGCTATCAGTAGAACAGGGAGATGAAAAATGGATCTACGTTTGTCTGTTGTGGAGCACATAGGAAAAAACTTAATTTAAAATATTTTATTTATTTTTTTTTTAAGAAATAAAAGCATTTCTTAACTTTATTTCTCCCTTTGACTGATTTCAGTTTTAGAGGTATTTTGCCCTGGGATTTTCCCCCCGGAGTTACATATACAATTATATGGGTTTCAAATATACAATACAGTGGTTCAACATTTATTTTCAGTTTATGACTTTTGTCCATTTTTCTGTTGGGTTTTTGCTCTTTCTCTGCCCCCTCAATTTTTGTTGGAAAGCTGCAGCACCATCTTTCAGCCATGCATCACAGAAAGGAAAAGTTTCCCTGAATTTTAAAGAGCTTTTCATGTATTAAGGAGATTAGTTCTTTATCTGCCACATAAATTGCTAATATTTTCTCCCAGTTTTTAATTTTTGCCAAGGAAAAGTGTTTTTTTAATAGGGTCAGATTTATTTGTCTTTCTTTCAGATTTTGAGTCATTGTTCGAAAGGCCTTCTTCAAATATGTACTGTTTTTAAAAATGCACTCACGTTTCTTGCTACTACTTCATGTAGTTTCATTTTTTTTTTTACTTGGCAATATCTTTATTTATTAATTTTTTAATATAATTTATTTTATTATCATTAATCTACAATTACATGTGCAATATTACGGTTATTAAACTACCCCTTCATCAGGTCCCCCCCACCAACCCCATTACAGTCACTGTCCATCAGCATAGTGAGTTGCTATAGAATCACTACTTGTCTTCTCTGAGTTGTACTGCCCTCCCCATGCCCCCCCAACATTACATCTGCTAATTGTAATGCCCCTTTTTCCCTCTTATCCCTCCCTTCCCGCCCATTTTGCCCAGTCCCTTTCCCTTTGGTAACTATTAGTCCGTTCTTGGGTTCTGTGAGTCTGCTGCTGTTTTGTTCCTTCAGTAGTTTTTCTTTGTTCTTATACTCCACATATGAGTGAAATCATTTGATACTTGTCTTTTTCGGCTTGGCTTATTTCACTGAGCATAATACCCTCTAGCTCCATCCATGTTGTTGCAAATGGTAGGATTTGTTTTCTTCTTATGGCTGAATAATATTCCATTGTGTATATGTACCACATCTTCTTTATCCATTCATCTACTGATGGACACTTAGGTTGCTTCCATTTCTTGGCTATTGTAAATAGTGCTGCAATAAACATAGGGGTGCATCTGTCCTTTTCAAATTGGGATGCTGCATTCTTAGGGTAAATTCCTAGGAGTGGAATTCCTGGGTCAAATGGTATTTCTATTTTGAGTTTTTTGAGGAACCTCCATACTGCTTTCCACAATGGTTCAACTAATTTGCAGTCCCACCAGCAGTGTAGGAGGGTTCCCTTTTCTCCACATCCTCGCCAACATTTGTTGTTGTTTGTGTTTTGGATGTTGGCCATCCTCACTGGTGTGAGGTGATATCTCATTGTGGTTTTAATCTGCATTTCTCTGATGATTAGCGATGTGGAGCATCTTTTCATGTGCCTGTTGGCCATCTGAATTTCTTCTTTGGAGAAGTGTCTATTCATGTCCTCTGCCCATTTCTTAATTGGATTATTTGCTTTCTGTTTGTTAAGGTGCATGAGTTCTTTATATATTTTGGATGTCAACCCTTTATCAGATACGTTTTTTATGAATATATTCTCCCATACTGTAGGATGTCTTTTTGTTCTACTGATGGTGTCCTTTGCTGTACAGAAGCTTTTCAGCTTGATATAGTCCCACTTGTTCATTTTTGCTTTTGTTTCCCTTGCCCGGGGAGATATGTTCATGAAGAAGTTGCTCATGTTTATGTCCAAGAGATTTTTGCCTATGTTTTTTTCTAAGAGTTTTATGGTTTCATGACTTACATTCAAGTCTTTGATCCACCTTGAGTTTACCTTTGTGTATGGGGCTAGACAGTAGTCCAGTTTCATTCTCTTACATGTAGCTGTCCAGTTTTTCCAACACCAGCTGCTGAAGAGGCTGTCATCTCCCCATTGTATATCCAAGGCACTTTATCAAATATTAATTGACTGTATATGTTTGGGTTAATGTTTGGATTTTCTATTCTGTTCCACTGGTCTGTGGGTCTGTTTTTGTGCCAATACCAAATTGTCTTGATTACTGTGGCTTTGTAGTAGAGCTTGAAGTCAGGGAGTGTAATTCCCCCTGTTTTATTCCTCCTTCTCAGGATTGCTTTGGCTATTCGGGGTCTTTTGTGGTTCCATATGAATTTTAGAATTATTTGTTCCAGTTCATTGAAGAAAGCTGTTGGTAGTTTGATAGGGGTTGCATTGAATCTGTAGATTGCTTTAGGTAGTATAGCCATTTTGACAATATTTATTCTTCCTAGCCAAGAGCATGGGATGCATTTCCATTTGTTAGTGTCCTCTTTAATTTCTCTTAGGAGTGTCTTGTAGTTTTCAGAGTACAGGTCTTTCACTTCCTTCGTTAGGTTTATTCCTAGGTATTTTATTCTTTTTGATGCAATTGTGAATGGAATTGTTTTTCTGATTTCTCTTTCTGTTAGTTCATCATTAGTGTATAGGAAAGCAACAGATTTCTGTGTGTTAATTTTGTATCCTGAAACTTTGCTGAATTCAGATATTAGTTCTAGTAGTTTTGGAATGGAATCTTTAGGGTTTTTTATGTACAATATCATGTCATCTGCAAATAGTGACAATTTGACTTTTCTTTACCAATCTGGATGCCATGTATGTCTTTGTTTTGTCTGATTGCTGTGGCTAGGACCTCCAGTACTATGTTGAATAACAGTGGAGAGAGTGGGCATCCCTGTCTTGTTCCCGATCTTAGATGAAAAGCTTTCAGCGTCTCACCGTTAAGTATGATGTTAGCTGTGGGTTTGTCATATATAGCCTTTATGATGTTGAGGTACTTGCCGTCTATACCCATTTTGTTGAGAGTTTTAATCAGGAATGGATGCTGAATTTTGTCAAATGCTTTTTCAGCATCTATGGAGATGATCATGTGGTTTTTGTTCTTCTTTTTGTTGATGTGGTGGATGATGTTGATGGATTTTCGAATGTTGTACCATCCTTGCATCCCTGGGATGAATCCCACTTGATCATGGTGTATGATCCTCTTGATGTATTTTTGAATTCGGTTTGCTAATATTTTGTTGAGTATTATTGCATCTACGTTCATCAGGGATATTGGTCTGTAATTTTCTTTTTTGGTAAGGTCTTTGCCAGGTTTTGGTATTAGAGTGATGCTGGCTTCATAGAATGAGTTTGGAAGTATTCCCTCCTCTTCTATTTTTATGGAAAACTTTAAGGAGAATCGGTGTTATTTCTTCTCTATATGTCTGGTAGAATTCAGAGGTGAATCCATCAGGCCCTGGGGTTTTGTTCTTGGGTAGTTTTTTGATTACCAATTCGATTTCATCACTGGTGATTGGTCTGCTTAATTTTTCTGTTTCTTGCTTGGTCAGTCTTGGAAGGTTGTATTTTTCTAAGAAGTTGTCCATTTCTTCTATGTTTTCCAGCTTGTTAGCATATAGATTCTCATAATATTCTCTTATGATTCTTTGTATTTCTGTGGGGTCCGTCGTGATTTTTCCTTTCTCATTTCTGATTGTGTTTATGTGTGTAGATTCTCTTTTTCTCTTAATGAGTCTGGCTAGGGGTTTATCTATTTTGTTTATTTTTTCAAAGAACCAGCTCTTGGTTTCATTGATTTTTTTCTATTGTTTTATTCTTCTCAATTTTATTTATTTCTTCTCTAATCTTTATTATGTCCCTCCTTCTGGTGACTTTGGGCCTCATTTGTTCTTCTTTTTCCAATTTCAGTAATTGTGTCTTTCAGACTATTCATTTGGGAATGTTCTTCCTTCTTTAAATAGGCCTGGATTGCAATATACTTTCCTCTTAGAACTGCCTTTGCTGCGTCCCACAGAAGTTGTGGCTTTGTGTTGTTGTTGTCATTAGTCTCCATATATTCTGTGATTTCTGTTTTGATTTGGTCGTTAACCCATTGATTAATTAGGAGAGTGTTGTTAAGTCTCCATGTATTTGTGAGCCTTTTTGATTTCTTTCTAAAATTTATTTCTAGTTTTATACCTTGGTGATCTGAGAAGTTGGTTGGTAGGATTTCAATATTTTTGAAATTACTGATGTTCTTTTTGTGGCCTAGTATGTGGTCTATTCTGGAAAATGTTCCATGTGCACTTGAGAAGAATGTGTATCCTGTTGCTTTTGGGTGTAGAGTTCTGTAGATGTCTGTTTGGTCCATCTGTTCTAGTGTGTTGTTCAGTGCCTCTGTGTCTTTCCTTATTTTCTGTCTAGTTGGTCTGTCCTCTGGAGTGAGTGGTGTGTTGAAGTCTCCTAAAATGACTGCATTGCTGTCTATTTCCTCCTTTAATTCTGATAGTATTTGTCTCACATATGCTGGCGCTCCTGTGTTGGGTGCATATATATTTATAATGGTTATATCTTCTTGTTGGACTGACTCCTTTATCATTGTGTAATGTCCTTCTTTATCTCTTACTACTTTCTTCGTTTTGAAGTCTATTTTGTCTGATACAAGTACTGCAACACCTGCTTTTTTCTCTTTGTTGTTTGCATGAAATATCTTTTTCTATCCCTTCACTTTTAGTCTGTGTATATCTTTGGATTTGAGGTGAGTTTCTTGTAGGCAGAATATAGATGGGTCTTGCTTTTTTATCCATTCTGTTACTCTGTGTCTTTTGATTGGTGCATTCAGTCCATTTACATTTAGGGTGATTATTGATAGATATGTACTTATTGCCATTGCTGGGTTTAGATTCGTGGTTACCAAGGGTTCACGGGTTGCTTCTTTACTATCTAACAATCTAACTTAACTTTCTTGTTAAGTTATTGTAAACACTGTCTGATGTTTCTTCATTTCTCTCCCTTCTTATTCCTCCTCCTCCATTCTTTCTATAATAGGTGTTTTATTCTTTCCCTTTAGTTAGTATTTGGATGGTTTGCTTTCTTTGCTATGATTTTATTTTCTCTGGTGACATCTTTTTAGCCTTAGGTGTGCTTCCATCTAGAGCAGTCCATTTAAGTTATCCTGTAGTGGTGGTTTATGAGAGGCAAACTCTCTCAACTTTCGTTTGTCTGGAAATTGTTTAATCCCTCCATCATATTTAAATGATAATCGTGCTGGATACAATATTCTTGGTTCGAGGCCCTTCTGTTTCATAATGTTAATTATATCATGCCATTCTCTTCTGGCCTGTAAGGTTTCTGTTGAGAAGTCTGATGATAGTCTGATGGGTTTTCCTTTGTAGGTGATCTTTTTTCTCTCTCTAGCTGCCTTTAATACCCTGTCTTTATCTTTGATCTTTGCCATCTTAATTATTATGTGTCTTGGTGTTGTCTTCCTTGGGTCCCTTGTGTTGGGAGATCTGTGGGCTTCGGTTGACTGCGAGACTATTTCCTTCCCCAGCGAGGGAACGTTTTCAGCAATTATTTCTTCAAAGGCACTCTCTATCCCTTTTTCTCTCTCTTCTTCCTCTGGTACTCCTATAATGCGAATATTGTTCCATTTGGATTGGTCACACAGTTCTCTTAATATTTTTTCATTCCTAGAAATCCTTTTATCTCTCTCTGTCTCAGCTGCTCTGTATTCCTGTTCTCTGATTTCTATTCCATTAACAGTCTCTTGCATCTCATCCATTCTGCTGTTAAGCCCGTCGATCGCTTGTCTCGTTTCTGCATTGTCTTTCCTCAGTTCCCTCAATTCCTCCCTCAGCTCTTGCACATTTCTCTGTAGCTCCATCAGCATGGTTATGACTTTTATTCTGAATTCTTTTTCAGGAAGATTGTGCATTTCCATCCCTTCAGACTCCCTCTCTGGGGTTGTCTGGTTGATTTTGGTCTGAACCATATTCCTCTGTCTTTTCGTGGCTATAGAATTGGTCACTGGTAGTTGCCAAGTATATCAGCTGGGCTCTTTAAGACCGCCTCTTGGGGTGCCGAGTCCTCTCGGGTGTAGCTGCACGCTGTGCGCTTTCCTGTATATTCTCGTCTCTCTTTTAGTAATAGATGTATTTGCTGTGTTTTCATAGATAAATATAGTGTTGGGAGGAGATTTCTGCCACCCTGCTCACACCACCATCTTCCCGGAAGTCAATTTAAAATATTTTAATTGGTGAGCTTTTACAAGTTATTCTTGGTTGTTAAATATTTTTGGATTTTAGAAATACATAGGCAGCCCAGTTCTTGTAATTCTTATATCCTGCCCTCCTTAGAAAAATAAAGACTTGAATAGCCCTTTCAGGAATCCTTGTTCACATTAAGTAATCCATACATTTTGAGACATAGTCATACTTCTGATATTGGGTGTTTATAATTCCTATTTGCAGTTCCCATTTAGGTTCAGGGGTCAGAATGTCAACACGACAGCCCACTTGGCATCATGACATGATTGGCTAAGACTGCTGACCCTTGCCTTTGGGTTGACACTTTATTTCTCAAGCACAGGGTCAGGGAAGGCAGGGAAGGACATGGAATGCTCAGGATCGTGGGGAGCATGTACGCATTGGATATATGGCCAGTCTTAACCCAATGTAGGTACAAAGGGAGTCAGGACTTGGCTACAACCTGTAAGTAATTTTTGAAAACACTGTATTTTTCTCTCATTATTCCCCATTTAATCTCTGTCTCACAAATGCAATAATGATAGGAATCTCAGGCCTCATTGGCAAGTCACCTAATCATACACAAAGGCCAGGATAATATTGTAGTTATCAGTTTAATTACTTTGATCAATTCTACAGTACCTGGTACACTTCCTAAAAATACTCTTTTGCTGGATTAATGTTTTCCCCTGAGAAACTGTTTGTTTCAGTTGACAAAATGATGCCTCTAAAAATGTCCATCTTTTCAGGTTCAGTTGATCTTATCAAATACACGAACTGTAACTTGCATCTATCTAATCGGATGAGTGGCAAGTCATATTAAACAATCATGCGTTTTTTTTTTAATCAAAGTTGAGCACTTTTCGGGACACCTGAAGTATTGAAGGGTCATCATTTGGCAAAAGGACAATGAAGAAACCAAAGATCAATTCATCTGACTCGCTGAGAAAGGTCAAAACCAAACCAAACCCTAAGTGATAAATGCATAATATAATTTTATGGATGTTTGATTTTTATTAAGTTGCAGGGCAGAGAAGGGAGTAGAAGTAGCTGTCACTTAAACTTGCTCTGCTGAGTTTCGGCCTACATGGCCTCAGCTGGTTATTCACGTTTGGGCGTGCCTACTGCAAATGGACACTTTTCATAAAAAGGCTGTAAGGCATATGCATGTTTCTGCTGTGAGATCAGCAGAGGCTGTAGTCACTCTGCTGCATCCATGGCTCGGGTAGCATGAGCTTAGAGAATGCAACCTTGAGCAAACTTAACTGTGTTGTGGGGAGTGGGTGGTTTTAAAGTACATTAAGAACAAGAATAGACAGCTTTTGAATATGTCCCTCCATTGTTTGCTCTAACAATATCAACCAGTTGGAATTATATAAAAAATCATATATGTATTTCCCAGGCATTGCAAGTATAATTTGGAATCAGCTTCTCTAAATTACTGCTACAAAATCAATGGAACCAAAAACTCAGGCTAGGTTTGTAAGGGAATTGTCTAAGTCAGTGGTCTCTGAACATTTTTGATCATGGCCTGTATATATTATTTATTTAAGTTTATAGGCATACACCAGTATAATAGAGACACCGTGAAACACAAAAACTAGAAATTAAAAGATTGAGGTAAAAAAAGAGAGAAGTAATATTATCTTTCACTACTACAGTGGAGGGTACATCCATCACTTTGGCCCTTACTATACGGTTTGCTGTGAAAGGCTGGTTCTGTGAGAAAGAGGAGTTCTTTGGTTTCATGCTGTGGTATTACAGGACTTCTCAGAGCCTTTGCTGTGTTACCATACACTGAATTCCTAAAAGGGAAGTAGAGTATTATTTCATGTTTTAAGGAATGGCTGAATTCAGAGAGTTCTGGATTCCAGATCTACCCACTGCTCATGAACTATATCACTTCTGGTATTTAAATTCTCTGATCCTCAGTTTCTCTCTCTGCACAATGGAAATAATGACATTCTTCAGGTTATTATGTGGGTCATGTAGGAAGGTGAATGTAAAGCGCTCAGCTGAGGGCCTAACAAACAGTAAGCACTCAATAGGTGTGAGTTCATTTCAATATACTCATTTCTATGGGTCACTTTTTACACTAGTGGGCTGAGGAGCACACTTCTGGAAGTGTTCCAGATTAGACTATGAAATCTCTGATCATTTTAGTAGTTTGTTTTTTCAATTTGACAAATACTTATTGACTATCTCCTGAGTAACAGGCATGGTAGTAAGCCCAGGGTAACCGCTAAGATCAATATCCTGAACTTTCAAGTCATTTTCAGTTCAGCAAAAATTTGAGAGCCTACCATGTGCCCGGCAAGGTCTGCCACTCTGCACATATGGTGATGGTCAGAGCATCTGTGACATCCACCTTTACAGAGCTTACAATCTGAAGGAAAGATGGGTGCAGTTTATGACCAACATTTAAAAGATAACTACAAAGTAGTGTGAACTGATAGAAGGTGGGTAAGTGGGGGTAGAGGATAAGGGGGTCTGCCTATGTCAGCTTTGCACATCATTGTAAACAGCTTTTATCTCACCCTAAGGAAAATAGGAAGCTGTTTCAAGCTCAAAGTAATGGAATGACAAAATATTAGAAAAGACACAACAAGGGCATGTCAGTGGATATGAACAAAAACCCTTGACTGAACAGTTGCTGTCACTGTGTGGAAGGGTAGGCAATTTACATCACAGACAGGCGTCTCCATTCCTGTTTATTCCATTCCTCACAATCAATAAATTCCACTACCTCTTCATAAAATGTCGACTTCACAGTTTTTCATGTAGCATAAATTTACTCAGACGCCAATCAATTTTCCATTTCTGTGAAGAATTATTTTAATGGACACCAAGTGCGTTGGAGCTCTCCGTTGCTGGGTAAATGGCAGCTGCGTCCCATGAGCGCAGCTCTTAAACGGACGAGCATAACCTGAGAGGCGTGGCAGGATCCGACAGTGCTCGCTTTGTACCTGAAATTCGCTCTTTGGGGAGGGCCTGGACGGACAGACCTGCCAAGCTAAGTTCTCTGGTGAGCTGCGGCATAAGCTGCGGAGGCTTACACTTCCACACGTGGGCTGCAAAATCAATTTGCCATAAATATGTTCAGGAGAGACACTTCTGCTCCTGTGCGGAGTCTATCCATTTTAAAGACATTTGTAATAAGCAAGAAATGCTTGTGTGGGATGGAGAACTGGGTGCGGTCGCTAAACAGTGACAGAGGGCTGGAACACAGGAAAGGAACACTGGGCTTTTACTGTTTAGTGCCCCACTGACGGTGTTCGAGGTGGCAGCAAGACTTTGATAGTGAATATTCTTTGTTCTTTATTTAAAAGCAGACAATAGCAACGTGTGGCTCCCTAGGAATGCAGATGTGAAGATCTACAAACTAATCTGGTTTTTCATTTAGTGTGATTATTAGAGATTGCCTCGTGGGGGCAGTTTTAAGATAAGAGGTAATGTTTTATAAGTAAGACCCAAAATGTGCTTTTTTATTATTTATCTAATTCAGAAAAATACAGTTTTTCATTTTGTTGCTTACCTTGATATTTCTTTTATCATACTGATATAATAATGTTCATACCATACTTTCACTGGGTTGCAAAATATATTTTATAAACTTACAATTTATTAAATTTTCTAGACTGAAATAAGATATATGAAATAGCACAAGAAATCCTGTATGTTCTTTGTTTTTGAGAAGTGAGTCTAAAGGCTTATGAATAAAATAAGAAATGTTTGAGAAAACATGTCAGGATATAATGTTCAGTTAAATCTTGACACTGTTTTGATAAGCAACATATAACATATAACAAAATAACAGGTTTAGGCAAAATAGATTCTCCTTCCTTCACAAGAAGTCTGAAGGTGGGCATTCTGACTGGAATGGTAGTTTTTTAGTTATCAGGGATTTAAACTTACAAAAGAAGGAAGGTTGAGGATCATGCCACTTTTAGGGAGTTTTTACAGAGGTAAATACAATATTTTAACACTTCTGCTTACTTCTGATTGTTCATAATTTAGTCTCAGGCTGAACTGTGCTTTAAGAGAGGCTGGGACATTTTAGGTGGGTACATTAGTGCCCCAAATAAAATTAGGGGTGTATTAATAAAAAAAGGACAGAATACACTGGTGACACAACTAGCAGATTCTGCCAGAACTAATATAATTCCCAAGTCAAAATACCTTATTATTCTGTTGTTTTTAATTGATATGTGTGTGTGAATCTCTGTATGTGTGTGTATACATATATATAACTAAATCCAACACCAATCATTGGTAGGAAGTATAATGCCTTCAGAGAAAGATTGGAACATTAACTATAGACACATGAGCAGTCTCTAAACCTAATGAAAGACTTAGACCAGAAAATAATTCCTGCATATGTATATATCTATTTAAAGCTACATTTGCTTATAAACACAAAGTACTGGTAATAATTACTGGAACAATAACCTAACTTTGCTCTGCTGGGACTGCCAGTTACATGAATGGATGGAAGGTGCTAATTCAATAGGCCAATGGATTGGATCACCAGAGTTCATCAAAGCTATTTTTCAATGACATTTTAGTGTACAATGAAATATATATTTATTCTGTGAGACCCTAGAGTTAGCATAAGAGAAGCCATTTTAACAAATCTGACTGTGTGAACCTAAATGAAGGACAGAACAGGACTGACTCTGTTTTTTGTGCCTAATCTCCATCTGAGGCCTGAGCCGGGCCTGGCTCTGGAAGAAACCTTGAAAAGTTTCCTAACCACAGGAACTGATATTAGAAGAAGGTCTTATCTCAAGGCCGGCCATCTGTGCCCGATGCTCCCAGGCGTACGAGATGTACGTGTCTTGAGAACATGGACAAATGGCCACCGGGGCCTGTAAACCCCTACCCCAGATAGTTCCCCTAGCAACGCTCCTGCTACATCATCATGGTCAGGCCAGCCGAACTTAACCAATAACAATTGTTTAACTTCCAAAATCCCCAATCAGCTTATGCCAAGTTAGAATCCCCTCTTCCTGAACCTGTAATGCATAAAAACCTTGCCTACCCTGAGCTCAGGGCTCTCACTTTAGAACCGCTGCATCCATGACAGGTGAGTCCAAGCTTGACCTTGAAATAAATGACCCTTTTGTGTTTGCATCAGAATCGGCTCCTTGGTGGTCTCTCAGGGACTCACGACTTGGGCACAACATTTGGGGGCTCATCCGGGATCCCCAAGACCCCCAGGACTCCCGACCGGGAGGGTCCGAGCCGGCCGGTAAGAACTTTGTGTGTGAGTGACGTAAGCTTTGCTTTGTCTATTGTTTGTGTTGTGTGTTGCACTGCACTCTTTCACTTTCTGAGAAGCACCCAATTTGAATTTGAAGGGATCGGTATAGGGCCTAGGCAGACGTGCTGTGGAAAGTCACCAATCGAGGGTCTTGGAAGAGGTTCCAGGCCCCCATTTGAAGGTGTCCTGGAAGAGATTCCAGGCCCATTTGAAGGTGTCCTGGAAGAGATTCCAGGCCTATTTGGAGGGGACGGAGTGCCCCTAATTTGTTTTGAGTCTTTGAAGGGACAAGGCGGGTCGCTCGCACCGTCACCATAGTCCCACTTTCAATTTTGTCTTCAGACGCCCTTGGGCATCTTTTGTTCTGCTTTTTGTTTGTTTGTGATACTTGATTGTCTGTCGATAGCTTTCTATTGTGAATTGTTGGAAAAAATGGGTCAGACCTCTTCTATTCCGTTTAAGGGAAGGACACAACCACCCCCACCAGGGAAGCAGAAGCTGCTCTGGGAGCAGAGGGCGGAGGCGCTCCAGTAAGAAGCCCGCCCTATACCAGACAAAGGGCTCAGAGGGAGCAGTCTGCCTCCGCTGCTTGCCCCTGTGAGCCACTGGTCCCCCAGACATGGGGGGAGAATATCAGCCCCATCACAACTGGCCTTTCGCCACTAGTGACCTCTACAATTGGATATCAGTATCTTTGTATCAGTTTATCTGAGTATGTGTTCTTTTATGAAAAGTGTTGCTAATTGTAGTCATTGCGTCTCAATCTGTATGTTTATGTGTCTAGTAAAGAAAAATGTTTTTCTACCTCTGGAAGGTATTAATAAGCATTAATGCTAATTTAAATTAAACTGAAATGGACATGTCCCTATGGTTATCAGCTGCCTGTTTACCTAAAGTCATTTCAATTGATGTTATCTGTTAAGTCTTTCAAGAAAATTGCTTAAGCTTAACTCTGTGTAATGTTCAGTAAAAGCTTCATGAGTAATCTAGCATAGTTCTGAGTAAACTAAGTATAGCAAGTGAACATCTTAATAATTGTGTGTTATAGGGTGTTACAGTGTGTATATCTGCAAACAGCCTGAGAATTTTGTAGTAACCAAAATTCTTAGAGTTTTGCTAAGTTATATGAAGATGTTTTGTGCTCAGTAAAAATTGTGCTGTAAGACACATTTCCAGAAATGATAAAAAGTGTTCATAAATGTATCAATCTGAGGAATGCTGGTGTTACAGTTTACAATAGCCTATTTTTCAGTGTTCATTGAAAGTTAAAGTACCTAATGTTTTAAGTTTTAATTGAAACTACTTAATGTAATAAAGAAGACATCTCTGCTTGCTAGAAAAGATGTGTGTTTAATAAGAGAAAGTATAAAGAATAGAAATTCATTTTGTTAAGGGAAAAAGAAAGTAACTTCTAAAGTACAAGTGTTTATTTAAAGAGAGAGAACAGTGAATGTAAAAAGAAAGCTGTAGAAAGTTTGTGGAAAAATTGACATGGTCGTGCTATGTCAAGTTGAAGCAAGTGAGTCTTGATATCAAGTGCACAGCAAGATTAGAGTTTTGTTTTCAGTTGAAAGACAAAGTTGTCTTAGACTGTTAGCCTGCTCTTAATGTTGACAAATTGCAAAGAACTTTCTAATTGTTTTAATCAAAGCAGTTTCTCATGCTTAAAGTCTCAATGGGTTCTCTGAGTATTTAAAAAAAAAAATCTTCATATTAAGAGGGCTGTAAGCCAAGTGTTGTTAACAACTAAGTAACCTGTATTTGCATTTAAGCCTTTTTATTGTCATTCTGTTTAAATACCTGTAATCCTATTTAAGCAAGTGCTAAAGAAACTTTCTTTTGACAACTTTCCAAAATCAAATTCAAAAAGGTACTTTTACCTGTAGGTAACTCTGATATTTTCCAGAGGGCCCCTGGAACATGTCAGAGAAATTATTTTCTCATTAGAGAAAGTATTTGGCTAATTTAGCTCATTTATCTGATACATAATTACCTGGAAAACACTGCCAAAGAGAATGATGCTAAACTTTGTTGCTGGATGTTTTGTGTTACAAAAATATCCAAATTTCCTTATGTCAACTGTCTTGTGGTAAGCTCTCCTCAGATCTTTAGCCACTCTCATTTACAAGTCTTTTGTCATTTATAGTAACTGTTTTATTACTCCTGAACTAGTAAAGAACTAGATTTCAGCAGAACAAGTATTTACATAGGATTAAGTAAACTAAAGAAGATGATTTTGTGGCTTTTTGTTTCAAGTGTTACTGATAAAGTGTTTTAAGCTTTTTCTCTTAAGCTGACAACAGTTTAGTAAATGACAATACCGTTGTAAGCAGAATTGAAACATTTATCCTCTCTACCTGATCCCTCCAGAATTTAACAACTCTCAGTAACTATTTTTATATTTCATAGCAGTATGTTTGTTTGCATAAGTTCAATAAGAATCTGCCTTCCTTATAAGAAGACCAATTAAAAACACTGCTTATATTACCGAGGCTTTGACTGGAATACTATTCCTGAGAGACACGTGTGTAAACTCATGTTGACAGACAGCTTTAAGGAACTGAGGTTGACTTCATGGAGCCAACAAAGCCCCTTGGAGAAACTGGCCTGGTACCTTGCTTACAGGATTCCCAGCAGCCTTACCAGGTGAGTAAAGAAGGTCACTTCCTGGCAGGTGCAGGAACCTCAGAATGTCTTGGGGACCTCAAGAAGAGAGGAATTCACCCAAATCTGCAGGTACTGCAGGCAAAACCTGAGGGCAAGTCTGGCTTGGCTTTCTGGCCTTGTGTGGCTTTTAAAAGTCCAATCTGAAGTTCCTTATAAAAAGTTCCAGCAAAGCACATTTAAAAGAGCCTATGTAACCAATTGCTCTTCTTGCTGCACTTATGCAAATAATCAAGCCAAGTATTAATTATTTTCTTAATCTAGTTACTAGTAATAACAATGAGTTATTTTAAAGAAAAGTATTGTTTCAATCATGCAGCCTTATCTATACTGAGTCCATGCATTCTTTAATCTTCTTGTCAAGTTTGTCCTTCCATAATAGAAAATCCAACTCCAGATGTTGCTACTTAACCTAATAACATGATTTATTCTGTCTCGCCTAGAAGCCATGAAACTGCAAATAGTAATAGCAATAGAACCCAGGATGGAAACTCCCATCTTCCTAAAGCCTCCCGACTGATCATTAATAGAGACCTAGCTGCACCCCTTACTGCGCCCCCTCTCAGCAAGAAGCAGCCAGAGTGATCGTCGCCCCCTTTCCCTAGCAGCAACTAGAGTCTCTATCTGCAAAGAGAAGAATGAGACAGAGACTGTGAGTGTAGTCAGAGTGGGAGGAGGGCCTCCAGAAAGGGCGGGGCGGAATGTTTGCAGTCAGAGCAATGTAACTACATGCAAAAAAAATCCCTACTGAAACTCTGTGCTAAACATTAAGTTCTAGAGTCTTTCTTCAGTGAAATGAGTTGAAGCTCAAAGGGCCAAAGGCGGCTTAGCCTAGAATGTTTGAGTGTTCCGCAAAAGAGGAAGAGTATCTGGTAGCCCGTAACTTCGCTGTAGGCAACCCTGGCAGGCAGGCAGCAGCCCGGCCCACCTTGGGGGCAGGGCAAATGGTACAGGTCCACACCCTAAGCTTTCTCTTCACATTATCAAGGTATATGTGGCATGAAATACATCCTTCCTGCTCTAATAGATTATCCTAGAAATAGTCATGAAAAACTTCTCCAAGCTCTGCCATCTGATTGTGACAACTTGAACTGCTTAACATATGAGATGTGAACAGTTTCCAAGAATGTGTTGTTTTAATTTGTCTGATTTTTCTGCTTTTGCTATGTATTTGTATTCCTATTCTCCTAGTGCATGTACTGAGTGAAGTTGCTAATCTTTTAAAGCCAATACATACTTGTGCTACTTTTCAAAAGTTAACTTCAAGAAATAAGTGAATCATATGCTGATTCCCCACCTGCACTTGCTGCAAGAATATAATTATGTATATTATAATATTATCCAGAATTATAGCTGTTAGCTGTCCTCTCTCTTATATTTTATCTCCCTGTTTAGTCCCAAGAGACGGCTGGTTAGCCAAAGATGGGTAAGATTTCTCACAGGAGGAACAGCCTAAGACAGGCACAGTCGCAAGGGACCTCAGGTGAGCACTGTGGGGGCCGATTGAGTGAGGCATAGAACCTCACCCCCCCAGATGAGAGAGACATTCCCTGTGACAAGCTGTGTCACAGATTGAGCCCAGCTAAACATCTCTGTCATTTAAAAACTTTGGGCCCATGATTGGACCCAATGTACAAGAAAAGGGGGAAATGTTAGACCCTAGAGTTAGCATAAGAGAAGCCATTTTAACAAATCTGACTGTGTGAACCTAAATGAAGGACAGAACAGGACTGACTCTGTTTTTTGTGCCTAATCTCCATCTGAGGCCTGAGCCGGGCCTGGCTCTGGAAGAAACCTTGAAAAATTTCCTAACCATGGGAACTGATATTAGAAGAAGGTCTTATCTCAAGGCCGGCCATCTGTGCCCGATGCTCCCAGGCGTACGAGTTGTACGTGTCTTGAGAACATGGACAAATGGCCACCGGGGCCTGTAACCCCTACCCCAGATAGTTCCCCTAGCAACGCTCCTGCTACATCATCATGGTCAGGCCAGCCGAACTTAACCAGTAACAATTGTTTAACTTCCAAAATCCCCAATCAGCTTATGCCAAGTTAGAATCCCCTCTTCCTGAACCTGTAATGCATAAAAACCTTGCCTACCCTGAGCTCAGGGCTCACATTCCTGACCTGCTGCATCGGTGAAGGGTGTGAGTCCAAGCTTGACCTTGAAATAAATGACCCTTTTGTGTTTGCATTGGAATCGGCTCCTTGGTGGTCTCTCGGGGACTCGCAACTTGGGCACAACAATTCTAAGTGCTGCTTTTTTATATGCTTTAATCTAACTAACCTTTTCTCTTTATTGATGGTGAAGTAGAAAAAAAAAAGCAGAAAGGCAGGAGATGCACACCTCCCCACGGAGCAAAAAGGAAAGGCAATTCCCTCAGTTCTTAAGAAAAAATGCACATCACTCAAAAGTTGCCTTCAACCCAGAGCAAGAGGAACCTCTTTCCTGAATACTTTCTTGTGTGGTCGCAATTGCCTCTGGGATTGGCCTTGATCTTTTAACATTTCTTTGTACCAGGGGCTGGCAAAGACAGGATTTAAACATGGTGGGAAATGAGGGATATTGAGAAGGGTTGAACGGCAGGGTAATCAAACAGCTGGTTGAGTTGGAGAGAAAAAGCTGTATCATATCAGAACGGATGCTATCAAAAGAGTTATGAGCTTACATGACAGAAAATTACATGTACTTGAAATATGCCATTACAAAATGCCAGTCTGACATTAAGCTGCTTTATAGACGTATCACATCCTTAAATAACCTGGTGATTATCTGTGTCCCTGGAGCGTTGCTTTCCTTCCTGATTCTGTAATACCCTGGCTTGTCTCTAATCGCTGCAAGGAGTGCCACCAACTTATAAAAATTCTGGAAAGGACATGAATTTTGATATCCTTTGATGTCCTAGAGAGGCTTCTTTCTGGCTGGGATGGAGAAACAGCTTTCTTTCCCACAATCACAAGATGTGACGGTTCCCTGTAAAGGTGAGAAGCCTGGCTTGACCACCCTTAAAAAACAAAAGCATTTCCTATATGACCAGAATGTGTTAAGTGCTTTGCATGAATTATCTCACTTAATTCTCATGAAATCTATAATTAGGTTTCTATTATTAGACTCATTTTACTGCAGTTTAAGTACAGAGAGACCAAGTGACTTGCCCAAGGTCCCTGTGCTGGCTAGCTAGCAGTAGAAGGGGGATTTTAGCCCAGCCACACTGATACCAGGGCTCTCAATCAGGGCGTCCCATTAGAGACCTAGGCTGGGAGGATAATATTTACAGAAGGAGCGCAAGAGGGCACGAGACAAGCTGAAGTGGCCTCTCTCTTTGTCTTTGGAATGATGTGGTGGAGAAAACAAGCAGAGGTTATTTCTGCATAGGAATAGGAAACAGGAAGTGAGGAGCAGGAACACCAACGCGGAGCGGAAGCACTTTAGAAAGGCGGTGGCTACAGATTTTCCATTCGCTGAGCCTGCCTATCCTGGCTCCGGTCATCCCTGCCACAGTCAACAAGGTAGGAAAGGCTGTATGGTATTTTCTACGATTCCATAAAGAATATAGTAGTATGGTAGACATGACTACAATTTGAAAGAAAAGTGCTATGTAGCAAACACCGCTGCTGATGAAATAAAAGTAGCTGATTTCTCATCCTTTGGTATTAACAAAAAGGGCCATGATTAAAAAAAGGGAGTCTCAGATATATTATTCTGTGCCTGTCCTAATGTTCCTAAGGCATCATTGTCCTCCAACTGGGTTTTCTCTGTGCTTTTCTCTGTTGAGTAAACATATATTCATTATGTTCTAGACAACCTCTTGGAGGTCAGACTGGTAACACTGAATGGTCCAAGAAACGATCTAGGGTGCCAGATCATTTTTGGGACTGATGGGGGAGAGAAGTCTACGTCAAGTACCAATCCCATCCTCAAGACAGACACCCCCTCTCCTCTTTCAGCCTGGAACTACTGCTGCCTTCACGATGTGGCATTGTCTTGGCCTCGGTTACCCATCAAAGCAGAACTTGAATACAGAACTGCATTCAAGTTGTTTATTTTGGAAATGATCCCAGGAAACAGGAGTGAAGTGAAGCCCTAGAGAGAATAAAGCAGAGAAGGGGAGAAAGCCAGTACAAAGGCACCTTATGGAGTTGGACCTTCCCGTGGGCTACTGTGCTTGATCCTCCTGGGACCTATGAGCAGCTGTCTAAAATGAGTCTCAGAGTGATACCTGAGGACCCTACCAGGTGCCTGATGCCAGACGGCTCCTGGAGGGTGGCACGTTGGTGATTGACATGGGACGTTGATGCGTTAAGCTCTCCTTCCCTGACCTTCAGTTTCTCTGGCGCACTTGCCCAGGATGCCTAGACGATCTTGCACTCGCCAGTCTTGCATGTCAATCTAGAAAGGTGAGCAAATTAATGTCCTGTGGGGAAACCCTCAATGAAAAGGAACCAGGAGTCAGTGGCTAAACACTTCTTCATCTCTTGAGCAATTCTCAGACTCATTTTAGACAACTCAGCTCCTCATAAAGTCCCATGGAATCAAGTTGCCCACGGTGAGGCTCTCAACTCCATAAGATGCGTTTGTACTCATTTTCTCCCCTTCTCTGCTTTATTCTCTCTAGGCCTTCACTGCACTCCTGTTACCCGGCATCATTTCCAAAATAAACGACTTGAATACAATTCTTTATTCAGGTTCTGCTTTGTTGGGGAACCGAGGTTAAGACAATGTCACATGATGAAAGAAACAGCAGTTCCAGGCTGAAAGAGGATGGGGGTGTTGTCTGAGGATGGGATTGGTATTTAACATACATTCCTCTTCCCCATCAGATCCCTAAATTTTGGGGTCCTGGAGGGCTTGGTTCTCAGCCCTCTTCTCTTCTTTATCTACACTTTCTCCTCAGGCAATCTCTGGCTCTATGGTTTTAACCATCATTTCTATCTTGAGGACCCCTCACATTGCCTCTTTAATCCTGACCTCTCCTCTGAATGAACACTGGCGTCATTCATCCAACTGCCTATATATCCTGTCCGTTTGTAATCTGATGAGCATCTTTTCCTTCATTTGTACAAAATAAAACTCTTGCTTGCCAATATGCCTTATAAAAACACCGTTATGGCCCTAATCTTTCTCAAGGCACCACCATCTCTCTGTAGTTCAAACACATAAAATATCGAAATCATGATGTTCTTGATTCAGCTTCGGTCACACACTTGCCGCGAGTTCTGTCAATTTCCTCTCCAGAACAGAGCTCAGGGTCACCCCCTTACCTCCATCCCCACGGCCACCACCCTTCTCTCCGGCAGAACCACCTTCGGTCAGGACCACTGACAAAGCCTTCTGGAGTCAATCTCTATACTGCCGTCAGAATGGTTTCAGGGAATACACATCACACCACCTGCATCTTTGAAACTTTCCAGTGGCTTCCTAGGGCATGGAAAAATAACAGTCTAAAACCTTCCCATGTTCCTAAGGCCCTGATATAATTTTTTCTCCTGCTCCCTTATCCTCTGCTACAGTAGCAGCTTTTCATTCCTCAGAAAGCCCAGGTTCTCTCTCTCTTCAGTGTCTCCCATGTTCTAAACCCTCTGCTTGCTTACTGGCATTCTGCTTCCATGAGGCGTGGTCCCTATTCTCTGAGCCTTAACACCAGTCTCTCCTGGAGGCTCATGCTGTGAGCGTCTGTCTAGAAGAGTGTCCCCACTGTGCTTATTCTCTTATTCTTTGTTTTCTTTTTTTTCCCTTCATAATTCTTTTCATAAACTTTATATTATGTCTTGAGTCATCTGTTATTTCCTTTTTATCTTCTCAACTAGATGGTAAGCTCTCTGGGGGCAGGAATCTCAAGTGGATCTGGCACGTTTGTGGAATATATTAAAGGATAGGCTAATTATTTTGAGATATTCCTCTGGATAAGCACATACAGGAATTTCTTCTTACCCACACTGAAACAAAGAGCCTAATGAACTTTGTCTAATATTTCCTGTCTCAATAATCCATAAATCTCTGCATCTTTGGAACCCTAATGAGACCAAGAGATGGGAGTGAACAATTATTTTTTTGTAAATGTCTGAAGACATTCTTATAAATCTTCGTTTCTTATTTCGTATGGTTGGTTTCAGGTAGGAAGCAAAACTGATGATTCATCCCTTAATAATCAAATTTATTGTGACTGATTGCATTTTTCAATAGCTTTTATCTAAATGGAATGATTATGTCTAAGAAGCATGAGGTTTTAACAAGAGAGGAAAAGACTTCAATTCTATCAGTCTATGTTGGTTTTTTTATTACTAAAATGAGTTGCTAACTTCTAACATAACCCTTCCACACACAGAATGGAATTCCTTGTACTTCTCACATTCTCTTCTCCCAGCTACACATAAATCTATTGTCTCCATTCCCTTAAAAATATATGTACCCAAAATTTCAATACGTTTTAGTTATAGATTCTCCTTTTTTCTAGTATCAGTTTTCATACCCATTACATCAGGGTGCAGTGTACCAGCTTTCTAAAGAGTTAGCAAGGACTGGATTTATTTGGTTCATTTTGGGGCACAGGGCCCTGTGTTCACATTGGTAGCCTTATTCTAAAATTTGGTAACAAATACTAGTGCCAGAGGGATCAACTGCTTTTCTGTCTTTATGGTAAAAACAAAGATGAAACAAAGCTGAGTTCTGAGTTGATAAAATATTAATACCAAATACTTTAAATTATTTCTGAAAGCAATTATAGATGTATTTATTTCTGTATATCAAAGCTAACATTACATGTTCAGGCAATTTGCTTCTTGAAGTGATCTTATATTACAGCATCCTGTACCTTTCGGTAATTTAGGGTTTCCACATAGTGGAGTTTTCTTACAGAGAGGCACATGGCTACTACTTGAGATTTTGTTTCTTGGTATATAATAACTGTGTCATTATTGTTATCTTTAAGCAAAAATGACTGGTCAACAATGCATAGGTTTGTTAATATATCTTGGTTGCCAAAATGACAAAATAATTTGATTTTATGCATTACTTCTGTTTTTCTTGTTACTCTTTAAGCATTAGAATGACTTTGAGATTTTATAGTACAGTGATTTTCTGTAGTCTAACTTTAGGGAAAACTCATTACCTCCTTTGTAATTACTCGGGAAGTATGAGACGTACGTGCTCATTAATGGGTCTTGTCTCAAATGACTTGAAGAGAACCAAGCAAAGGATCTGACATACTTGGTCAGTGTGGTCCCTGTTTCTGCTGAATGACTTCTACCTTTGTCACCTCCTTCTACCAGTGGCCATGCTTAGTAATCAGATGCTCTTACCGTCAGCGCAGAGTGGTCCAGACCTCCCATATGGGCAGAGGCAGACAGTGTCTGTCTCAGAGTTAGGAACACAGGTGGCACCGTTTACACACGGGTTGTTTTCACAAGTTGCAAACTGGCTCAGCTTGCCTGAGCGCAGCTGTGGACACTCACAAAACCAGGTTTCACTATTGCTGAGAAGGGAAAAGGGATGATAAAACCAGTCAGAAACAATTGGTCTTTTACGCACACACTGAATGAAACTACAATTGCCTCTTGTCTAATAAGTGGAGGTTTTTCCTCTCCCTTTTTCTGTTTTTCAACTTTTAATATTTGTAGCTGGGAATTGTACACTGAAAGTAGATTAACAGCTTTATAGATTTCCTGAAGCCATGAATTCGAGTCGAAGCCATCTATTTTTATTTTTTATTTGTCTCACCTTTTACTCCACGCTAGGTGCCTTTTCAGAGCTTCATTCAACATGTGTGGTGTGGCCTCCATAACGAGCTTCAAATGTTCATTAGAAAACCTTTGGGCTCAAAGCTCAGAGGAGAATTTCAAGCTGGCGATACGTTTCCTCCACTGAGGATAAAGGGCTTCAAGAGCCACCCTAGTGGTATTTTGGAGAGAAAAGCACGGCGGGGGGCTGTAATGAGCACACAACTCTAAATCTTCCAATATCCTTTGGTGTCCCCAGGCTGAGAGCCTGGAAGAGCAGAGCCCAGGAAAATGACTCCTCTCACCTGCAGGAGGGGAAGCTGCTAGGAGGCGGATGCTTCTGTCTTCCCTGAATCTAGCCCCCCTTTTACAGGAATAGTAGCTTCCGTTTTCTCTGCAAACTCACTGCTCCGCCATTCTCCAGCCCCGCTGACTGGAGGGGCAGACTGCAGTCCTGGTGTCAGCCAGTGACTGGGGCAGGACGTGTGTAAGGGCCAAGCCTGGCGGCTGACTTGCTGCTGGGGTTGGCACACTGCTAGGTGCTGGTGGGACCTGCCCCTCCAGAGAGCCTGTCTGAGAGTAACAACTACCACCTACTGGTGCAAATACAAGAGACTGGGGGAGAGAGAAGATGATTGATATTATTTGGGTACTATGTCCAACGATTACTCTGTAGACCTATGAGCCAATACATTTTAACCTCCTTTTTAAGTTGTGAAGCCAGTTTGAGTTGGGGTTTTCTCACTGGCAGTTAAATGAATTCCATCTAATGTTGATCTCCTTTCCTTCCCTTTTTTCTTTCTCCTTATTACTGTAGTCCACATCCCTTGCCATATAGGGATCTTCAGAGTTTTTTCTTTTTTGTCTGCTTATGTATTATCTTCTAAATGTGACAGTTAGCTCTTCAGGGTAGTGCCAGGACCGTCCTGAAAATCAGCGTGCCAGCATCTTGTGTGGCCAAGACCCAGCATCCTAAGCTAGTCGGAGATCTAGCCCAAACCAAAGACTTTGTCTCTTGTCCTCATCTTTCGGCTTCCTTGATATCTACCCTCCTTACATCTTTCAATCTCCTTAGTCTGAAATAAATTTGCTTGCAGGAAAGTATCAGATTCTTTTATATAATGAATCCCTGACTTTGACATCTGAAGAGGTTTCCCTTCCCCAAATGTCTCTACTTTTATATTAGTCCTCTGTGTTGATGGCATGAAACCCTGTGGAGACTGGTTTTGCATCAGACAGTGGGTAAAGCTAGCGTGAGTGGGGCGTGAGGCTTTGAGACCCTCAGACTGTGCTGACACTTAGGTGATCTTGTAAGTGGTGGGTAATTTACTCATTTTATAACTTACACGGTACCTTGAATAGTGCTTTACACTAGCAGACAGATATAGAACCTACTAGAATTTCAGAAATGGGAAAAAAAGATCAGTGTCACTAAGATGGTTATAAAGCACTCCAGACAAACTGCTGTGTCTGGGCTACAGAACAATTTTGAGGGCCACTGAGCTAATGCCATTTCTTCTTGCCTGAGAACAGTGGTGAAAGCCGAGCCAGACCACCTGGGAGGCACAGAGACACCTTCCCGTGTGACTTAAAATGTTAGTCAGGAGCTTAATGTTGTTTGGGGCCATGCATAGATCTTTGCTTTCATTCACCTAACTTGGAGTTAGAGCTCAGGATTAAGCATCTGTATTCTGGGAGAAAGTCTTGGAGTATAACACTTTTGAAAGCTGCTTCTGGAAATACCACATAGTCTTTTTATAGTAAAGGAGAACACCACATCCATGAAAGCTCAACGAATCTAAATATTGATCGTTTTATGTATTTTAATCATAGAGAGCTAACCAGGTTTGCAATGTGAGAAAGATGCTTTTATGTTGAAAACCAAGGAAAGTACTAATTTGAGTCATGTCTGATGGGGAAACCAAGCATCCTTCCCTTTTTGCTCCCATCAGGTGTTGGGAGAAGCTGGTTGTTATAAGCTCATGCGGAGATGACTAACCATGTGCATCTACACATCAGCAGGCAGTTAGAGCAGAGAGAGAAACAGAAATCGTGAAAAACACTCCTCGAAAGGGGACAATCACCTTATCTGGCTCACCAAGGGCAAGTGTCCAGAGCCCCCCAGCCCATTTTGATATCCGTTAGCACTTCATTAGGAAGAGCGCTTTAGCCAGCTGAGATTTTGCCAGATGGTGCTGCCTTTCTATGTATCACTTCATATCGTCCCTTCATGTGCCAAGATACTTCCTGGAGTGCCAGCTATTGCATCAATAGTTTTTAAAAAAAAATCTATCTTTGCCACCAGCAGTATTACACCCGGACTTAAAGGTTTGTCCTATTCAGATCTTGCCAAAGACCCCATTGCTAACCCCCAACTTCTGCAAAAGCTAGGAAGTCCACTGTGTTTGCTGTCACTTACCTCATTTTGATGCCTCTCCAGATCCTGATGCGAATGACAAGGCCCCGGAAACTGTGTGCCCTGAGGGTGAAGGGCATTCTGTAATAGCGAACTTTTGGAAACAGTGAATGAAACAAGGTCACCCTCTTTAACCCAGTTTGCTTTAAATACAACATTGCTGTGAATTTACTGGGCACTGTTTAATTCATAGGGGAGAATATATTCACAGGCAATACATTTTTTTTTCATTCGAGAATGTTTTAAAAGTCTTACCCTTTGCCGACCTGTAAACTAGATAGAAAACTGTTTTGCAAATTCTCCTCTAATGAAGTCAAAGCTCTTTTCAGAATTAAAAGTAGGTTTGGGAAAGAACCCAGATATTGGTGAAGATTTTCCCTGTACACCAGAACACCTTATTTATTGCCAATTGCTGTCAACCAATGTTGGCTGTGGACCCATGTCACAGACAGAGCCACATGCAAGGGGGGGTAAATAAGGCTCCCTTCTGCTGCCTTTGGGGGAGACAACACAAGTGGGCACGCTAATCTTTGTAAGACCCAGCATAGGTGCATGACCAGGGGGTTTAGACAATATCAAGGCTTTTAAGGCCTTAGCTCTTTACTATGTGGATGCGAATGTCAGTAGCTCCTGAGAGCTGCTCTACACCACAGAATGTTACCACTGAGTCTCCCGAGGGGCTCTGAAATGCAGGTTCCTCTCCTCCCCTTTGCCCCCTGAGATTCTGATTTAGGAAGTCCAGGGTGAGGCCCAAAACACTGTATTTTAAAAATGGTGTCAGGTGATCATTTTGCACAGCTTATTTTGAATTTAAGCCAATTCTCCTGAGGCAAATTATTTTTTTACAAATTATTCCACCAGAGTGGAAACTCAGTGGGCATTTGTTGCTATCGTGTCCTCAGCAGGATGCCCAGGGTATTATAATTTTCTCTTTTCTGGGCTACATTTTGATTTTTGATTAGCATATATCTGAAGACACGATAATTTGTCCCCTAAAGAACAAAGATTAGAGGGTTTTTATTTTACTAGTACCATATAGGGTTTACTACATGTACATTACACTTAACGACCACATGCAGCAGGAAAAAATGCACTGCCATTTTAAAGCTTAGTTAAAACCCCCCCACCTATCTAAGTGGATGCAAACATCTGCACATTTTGGCAGTGTAATGGCTACAGCACATTTAGTGACAAGTCACAATATGGTTAGCATATCAAATGATTGTCATTAAGTTTCTTTGGGTATTACAAATTATCTTTAGAAAATTTAGCTGATTAAAAAAAATCAAAGATGCTGTCTTGAAAAGGATGTTCCCTGTGTACATAACACAGCCAGACGCCTGAAAACCTTCTAGAACTAAAAGGACTCCTGCATGTATTAACTTCAAAAAATAAATAACTCTTTCTGCACTCTTTGTATCTAACGGATCATTAGCAGATTTCAAAGTTGACCACATACAGTGTCAAGAGAAGGAGATTCTCAGCAGGGAAGTGTATAGAAGTGAATCCTTATGAATAATGTCTCGAGATACTTCTAAAACATAGAATTACTTTTGGCAGAAATAACCCATCTCTATGTATAGGCTCTTCTATTTATAGCACCCCAGCCTGGGCTTAAGAATGCAAATGAGATCCGGAGTAACTGTGGTTCAAGTGCAACTCTCATTCTGTTTTCATGCATTTCACAACAACACAGTAATGAGTCTGCTGATCCGCAAAGCAGTACCTCCCCTTTCCCATCCCCTGAAATCGTCCTTAAAATTTTTGAACTCATTTCAAATGAATTGTCATCTGTGTGTGGAAATTTGCTCCAGTACCACAGAGAGTTTTTCTTTGTCTCCAAGACAGAGCTGCCTCAAAGGACATGATTTCTTCCAGTAAGACACACCATCATGTTTGACATTTTTTCATTTGTAACTTCTTCTTTTCAAAAATATCCAGATGTGCAAAATAATAGAAAAAAAAAAGCAAAACCAAAATGATCTTAAGGGGGCCTAGTAAGTGACCTTGGAGAAACATCATCGGTATAGTATACCCATGGACAGAGAGCCCAGGAAAATATCCTCCTGCTTCAGGAGCTTTTTTTCTGTATATGAGAAGATTTTACTAAAGGCAGGAACAAAGAAGATGAAAAGGACAAGAGCAGTAATAAAAGTAACAGAATCACATGTGAAGAAATAATACATACAACAGGGATAATTCAAACCAATACAAAAGTATTTTTGTTTCTTGTTCTAGGCTCTGTCCAATTCAATCTCGTGGTGGACATTTTATGAAGAAAATGAATATGTGTTATAATCTCTCTCTTTCCTGTTCCCGTCCTCGTTTTCTCTCTCAGAGCCATGATTCACTCTACAAAGAGATTTTCATTGTTGATGAAGGATGACCAGACATTTTCTTCCCAGCAACAGGTGTCTTTTACATTTCTTATGCCTTGTGACCCACTAGTCCTTAAGAAATGGAGTTAAATATTTGCTTCCAAGGGAGGAGCCTCAGAAAATATCAAATTCCAAACAGGGAGCTGACATCATAAAGTGGCCGTAACCTAAGTAAGTTAAATGAGATATACATGAGAATGTGCCTAGCACGGTACTTGGCATCCATCTGCTGCTCATTGTATGTAGGGAAAGGAGGTGTGCATAGATGACACATACATTAGTTGAGTCTCAATCAGTTAAAGGTGTGGTAAGAGCAATAGACAGGAATCTGGCACAAAGAGAAGTGGTCTGGGAAAGAAGATTGGGGTGCAGAGCACTGATGAGTGAGCATATAAAATGACGCAACAATTACCTCTCACCCCACCAAAAAAAAATCTTAAGGTCTTAAGATTAGACTTTGTGCCCAACCAGCAATTTCATAACAGATTTTTACACTGTGTTCATTGCAAAATAAGCCAGCCTCCAGTCCCCTGCCCTGTAAGGGCAATTTGGGCAGGGCTTTCTATCACAGAATCAGTAAATGCAGTGCTTATGTAGCTCTGGAGCTCAGGGATAATTTCCTGGAAAGATAATATGCTGCCTATTTGGAGGCTATTTAAACTAGAAGAGTTGGTACAAGCTTTTAAAATGCTATTTTAACTCCCACTAAGAAGAAACAGGAAAATTCTTAAACTAAGCCAACAATGTGCTACTTCACCCATTCTCTTGACCTCAGTAATGTTCATGTACATACAATTTCTACCCAGCTTTTCCATGGTGAACTCAACTGTTGTCAGGGAGGTGGAAACACAGCTCACAATGCTGATGGTTGTTCTTTTCTGATATTAAGAACTATTTACAAAATTGCTGTGGGGGGAAATTTTACTCCTCACACACATAAGGAATAGTTAATCACAACTGTCTGGAAAGATACACATTCATGAACAGCCCCAAGAAGTTTCAGCACCACCTCCTCAGGTGAATTCTCACTGTGACTAATCCGCTCATGCTCCGGCTGGCTTCCGAGCAAGGAGCAAGAATCAGGTGTTTCAATGGGGGACTTCCAGCAAGTTTCGGTGGCACCCCCAAGTCTGGCTTTCCGGGGAGTTCCGCTGGCTTTCCAGTGGGGGGCTTGTCATAGAATTTCACAGGCCCCCAGTGGGCAGAATTCTGGTAGGTTGGGCTGCAGCTCTGTGGTGAGTCGCTGATATTCCAGAGGATGGCTACCCATTGAGCTGCAGCAAAGCCCAGCAGGCGGTCTCCTGGGTAAGTTTCTTCAGCACCCCAATGGACAGCTTCCTTTCTCCCAGTCTGGCCTGTAGACACTCCATGAACTTTTCTCCATCCAATGACCACACAGTTTCCAGCGTGGTCTGAACACCAGCTGGTATGTGTGTGTGTGTCTGTGTCTCCCACATATTCTTGAATATTCTTGAATATTCTTCCTTAGCCCTGCAGGGAAGGGTTGCTCCCTACATTCACTATACCTGACCTCTCTGATGTATGCTTTACTTTTTTAGGAGTTAATCCTTTTATTAGCTAATAATTTTTTTGTATTGAACTTTCCTAAATCACTGTGTGGCTTCTGTCTCTTGACTGAACCCTGGATTATATACAGAGAAATCAGTTGGGAGAGATCATTAAAGAAATGTAAGCAGAAGTGTAGATAAGTCTTGTGAAAGTGGCCAGGGAGAGAAATTATTTGATAGATGTTTAGAGGAAAAATATCATCTAGCCTGATGATTCGTTTCTAGTTTGGATAACTGAGTAGATTTTGATGCCATTCTTGGAACTGAAGAATACAGATTTGGAAGTAGAGGGAGAATATAATGAGCTAGTTTTTGTACATATATTATTTAAAGTATCTCTGGGTAGCCTAGTGAATATGTTATGTGGTGTCAAAAATGTTCTGAATTTAAAAATAATTTGGTTTTGATGAAAATTAAGAGAACCTTTGGGTTACAATGCTAGCTGGTGGACCAGTTACTTACCGTATTAGTGAAATAAGAACATTTGCCCTAAAAGTATTTATCCTTTATACTTTTGTTATCACTGCATGGAAAGATACTTAGGTGCTGGGAACATGGTATGCCAAAATTCTCTTTAAGCATAAATGAATACATACTCTTTCTTTTATAAATACAATGAAATAAATATAAATGTTCTTCCTGAGGACACCTGGGTTAGCTTTCTGGGGACAGTTGTGAAGATGAGAGCTGGGTGCATGAGGCAGTGCTGGCGGAACAGAGAGCATCCCAGCTCATTTTCATGCAACTGTTGGTGGTGGTGATGATGACGAAGATGATTATAAAATGAAGCATCTGGGATGAGTGCTAAACCAGACAAGATGCCAGGACACGGCAGCAGGGACGATCCCAAGTAAACTGGAGGTGTGATGCCCTGGGTTTGGTTCTTAGGATTTTCCTGCTTAGCCTTATTTTATGCTGAATGTATTAACTAAATGTAAAGACTTCCCACCGTCAATGAATTCTGAAGTAGAAAGGCTGTGCTTTTATTTTAACTGCTGTGTTATCTGTAAACTCATTCTATTAGGGTTCAAATATGCATGTATTTAGGACATCATCTTAGAGAAATATATTGTGTTAAGTTGATAAACCCGACATACAGAGCTCAGAGAACTGAGAACAGCTTTCCTGAAAAAATAACTGCTGATAATAAATCATTGCTTTGCTACTTCTGATAAAAAGTGTGCCTCTTTTTTTTTCTTTTCTCTTTAATCCTGAAAGGGATAATTTGAGTTTTAAATACAAGAGGTTGAAAGTGGCTTCAGGCTTTTTCAATTAAAAGTTTAAGTTTTCAACGTCTTTGCACTGGAAAAGACTAAATCTCTTCTTGGAATTGTTTAACATGATGTTAAAATGGACTGTGCTATTTCTTTGAAAATGGTGTACAATAGCCAACCTTCATCAAAAGGTGTTTTGGCTGGAGGCAAGCTTCTCAGTTCAGTGACCTTATGGATGGTAAAGGACTGTTTTAAAAAGGCATTTATACCTAGTTAACACTTTTTTTTTGGACACTCTACTAGATGTGACAATTTTCTTTTACATTAAATGGATAAAAAAGGAATAGTCAACTTTCCCTGCTGTTTCAATAGTTTCAATTAGTTTCTTTCCCCTCAATTGCTCTATCTGATGGGTGAGATAAGATTTCACTATTTGGAGGGATCATTTTAAGCCTCTTTTTCAGCAGTTTGTTATTTTTACAGCTCCAATGATTCACCATAAAATGCATCTCCATCTGCAGGAAGCAATTCCTGAATTGCTTCACTCAACAAATCCAAAAGTGCTGGGCTCACTGTAGCACAGAAATAGAACTGGTTTGGAAAGGAATTACCAACAGGGCTCAGAAAACCTTTGGAGACAGGTTATAGCACGAAGCAGATCTCCGGATGCCAGAGGCAACTTTCACTTTTATTTTTTGTGGTAAGAATCATTTGAAATTTTTCTTCATTGGTCTGAACTATTTCCTGGTAAAAAAGTTGTATTTCCTGATAACTAACAAAACTGCATTATTCGTTTTTGCAAAATCTCCACTCAGTTCAAACTGAATTAAAATTTTCTATGCAACTTAAAACTGCATTTGAATGGACACATATTTAAATGCCTTTTTCTCAGAAGAGAAAAAGGGGGAAAATATTGTTTATTAATTAAAATTTTAACTTGAATTCATACCTGAATCCATCTCATTTAAAGTTAATCTTTTACCTCTCCCTGCATGGCAGTAGATACAAAATATTAGCCTTCTGCTTAGAGGAACTTATTTCCACTACTTATAATAGTAGTATTTTTGAATTTTTGGAATAGCTTTTATTTACACTAAAGTGTACAATGGGTTAGAAAATCTTGATTTATCTTAGTTGTTTTAAATCCAATTAAAGTAATATAGAAACCCAAAATGCAGGCCAAGAGACAGAATTGTTTGCTAGTTTAATCACATGTAGGAAGCTATGGGTAGCCTTGAGACTTGAGAGACTAATTTATTGTACAGGATTTTTAAAGACAGAGCACAATTTATCTTAACCCTATGTCAGCATTTTCTGATGTATCCTTTCACACCAGAAAGAAGAGATGTACTAGAACTTTTCACTGAAAGATCCTGAGCTACTTTCTACCTCTGATATCTAAAATCAAGTTATCTCCTAAAAAAACAAAAAGGAACTAGCTAATTTGGAGTCATTTATTATCAGATGCAGTTAGTGACTGTCCCAATTCCCCTAGGAAATCTCTAAGTATGAAGGTGTATGATAATATATAAAACAGACTATTTAGGAGACACTTATTTTTTTACAAAAGACATCGCTCAAACCTCCAAAAAATAGCTTCAAACAAATATTTTTCAGGGATGCACAATTTGCCCAAATCAAGATCATCACATCGTGTCCGGTTTAACACTGAAGTTCCTTGATGGTGTTTCATAAGCTTCTATGAGTGGCTGAGGGGGAGGCTTTCCCCTCAAGCTGCCATACTTCAACCAAGGCTAGTTTGCTCTTAATCTCCAATTACTCATTCATTCACTCACTCAGCAAACACTTAATGGGCTTGTTTATGCCAGGCACTGCTAGGTGTTTGTAACACTGTGGTGAATGAAATAGACATTGTCTTATTTTGAATTGACCTTAAAATCTGAATGGGGAGGTAGGAATTAAGCAATTGAATATAAATTACAAATTATGTTAAGTGCTAAGGAAGAATCTCACATGGTGCAACAGGAGAGGACTCCAGGGGATTTCGTTTAGATGGTGGTTGGGGGGAATTTTCAGTGGAATTAATAATTGAACTGACATATAAAAAAAAAAGAATTGGCCTAGGTGAAGAATGGGGAGTGTATCAAACAGTGATCATGTGTGAAGGACAAGACAGAAGAGAAAGCCTGACATCTCCCAGGACTGCCTAAAGTTCAGAAAAGGGGAGGAGATTTGAAGAACTAAGCAGAGGCTAGATCATGCAGATGTGTCTGGTTTTATATCAAAATATATTCAACATTGAACTGAAACATAATTAGTGTGATGTTTTCCCCTATCAGTTGATAAGGCAATACTCTTAAAAAATTCCTACTATACATTATAACATGGTATTCACCATTCAATGGATTCATTCAGCAGTAATAAGTCACCACACTCCCTAGCTTTTAAATCAATGGCTTTCTAGTACATTTGAGACAAAATTTACCTTTTTACCGTGGCACATAGGGCTGGATATAATTGGCCCTTGCTTCCCTCTCGGACTCACTTCTTTCCACTTAATCACTGTGTTCCTGTTTGACCTGTCCTCGATATGCCATGTCCACTCCCCTGGGCTCTACTGACCTCCGATGTGGCTACACTGGACAGTTTCCTGGGACTCAGACCCACCACACTGACAACTTCTCACCATGAGAAGAGCGCGAATCATTTTTGCCTTGGATTCTGGACTTCTCACAGGTCCCTTTTAATCCTGCGCAAACATAGCCTGAAAGAGCAGAGTCAGCGGCCCAAGGGACAACCTCCAACAGTGGAGGCTGGACTGCTTCTGCCTTTCACCCTTCAGGGGACCACATTTTGCAGACCTTCTGTGTGCCCCTCAGGAGGTTCCTGAAGAAGGGAGCCCCTATCGCCCAGAGCACTAACTTCGTAACTTCCCTTTACGTGGTGGACTTTCTGCCTGCTCTGTCTCCCTGTCTCCAGTCCTCGCTCTTTGGGATCACCTCCAGTAAGTTGCTTGTGATACAACCTTTGCTTTTGGGTGGACCTCAAACTATGGTCCTGATTGTTCTGTTTTGCAAACTTTCTGCATTTGCTCTGCTTGGAACCTTCTTCTCCACTGGTATGATCTTTGCATGGCTGGTGCCTTCCATCATTAAGTTTTAGCTGAAATGTTATCTCCTGAGAGGAGAATTTCCTTGAATCTAATGTTTGTCTCTTTTCCCTTTATTGCTTTTAATATGTTTATCACAACTGATCATGTTCAAAATGAATCTATTTACTTTCTTATTAATTTATTTGATTAGTCACTTACTGTCTACTACCCAGAACGTAAGCTCCCAGAGAGCAGAATCCTCACTATGTTATGAAGAACTATGTTCTCGTGAACACAATTCTAGAGCAATGGTTGGCTTATAACGGTTACCCAATAAATGTGTATTGAAGGAATTAACCATGACATTTTACATGTTTTCAAGGTGAGATAATAAACTGTAGACTGCAGTATTTTTTAAGAACATATACCTGAAACACTGGACACATTTTTACATTTAAGTTATCATTATTAATATTTAAGTTTCACTATTAATATAATGAAAGATCAATAGTTACTGCATATTCCTGGAGAGGAGGAGTCTTTCTTCTATAAAGATTTGTTTTTGAAAATATAACTTTGGTTAGTGGAGATTACACATTCACTTAAATTATCTTATCAGCTGTTATGAAAATGATATCTCTTAAAGTCCCTGGTATTGGTCCTATGAAATACTCTGTTGGCAATGTGGAGCACTACCATTTTTATTACATTTGTATTTTCCTGTTCTTTCCATATGGGGCTCATGCTAAATTACATGGTTAAATTAACAACAATTTAAGTTAGTTTCTAAATGGAAGTCTAATATCCTCCAAAATCTTAATCACAAATTGTATGTTTTATAAATAGCAATTAAGCCTTTTTTGTGGTGATACGTATATTCCATGAGGCACTGAAAGCCTAGGGGTAATTCAGTAGCATCAGGGCATACCCCAGCTGCTGGCCAAGCAGGCCTCTTCTTTTGTGATGTGGGTTGAGAGACCGGAAGTTCTCCAGTCCAAAAATACCTGCCCACTGTCCTGTAGCTGCTCCATGAAAATCTGTTCTCAGTGCTTCACTCTTTCTATGTAGAGATCTAAACATTCTTCTCTTATTTTAAGGACTACTTCAATTCCACCTTCTCAGTGATACTCAGGGTCAGAAATTATTTTTTCTTTGACACATTATGCCATTCACTTACCATTCTGACATTCAGTAAATATGAAGTCCTGACATGTGTCAGGCGCAGAATGGCCTTGTGGTAGAGAGACAGGTAAGACATGACTTATCAAGATTTTAGCTTAGATTAGTAGTTCTTAAAATTAGTTTTGCAACAGAATTGCCATGGGTGCTTGTCAAAAATATAGACCCATGGACATGGGAATTAGACATGTATATTTTTAACAGCTTCCTAGGTAATTATGATATACATCTCTGGTGACCAGGTTTCCATCCTTCCACAGTATTTCCACTGCAAGGACCTGACCCACTTTGGGAGTAAAATGGTAAAATGAGAATCTTTGTATTGAGCTGAATCTCTTCAACTTTTTTTAGAAGTAAGCATTGGTTATGACTGTACTCCTTCAGGGAAATATTCTTCCAATGTGAATGGCATATAGTTAATGTCAAATATTTGTTGAACAGCAAATGAGTAGTAACTGACAGTCTTTTCAAACTGTGCTGTCTTCAGATGAAACATCTCTTATATGGCATGGCTTCAAGACCTGTAAAGGAACTTAACGTTGGCATCTGAGATTCTCGGTATCTAGGGTGAAAAAAGGAAATGCTTCCTGAAAATGTCTTGATTTAACAGTGTCTAAATAATCTATATACTTATTTTTAATTGAGCATAAGGAAAGAAATAGCTCTTTATTTACTGGCCTAAGTCATATAAGGATCATCTTAAACATGTTTTATTTCAAGGAGATATTGTATTTTTTTTTGAGTGCATTTTACAGGATTAAAATTTGACATATTTTAAGTTCGTATTTTAAGGTATTTTGTCTATAAAACAAAACCTATTTCCATTTTCTAGGTTAGATAATATGAAATAAAATCACAATTAGAAATGCCATAGACTGCACAGACTATGCAAAAAGAGAAAAAAATGCATATATGTGGCTGCACCCTGAGAAAAAATTGAAATCATTACTTTAGATCACTGAGATAAATATTTGGAAGATTCCAAGCATCTTTATAATAATTTATGAAGTTACAACATAGCACATTGTCAAAAGGATAAACTCTTTAGGAATTTGGTAATGGGTGGTAACGAAATGATGTGGTGTTAAAGTAGTTTCTGCTTTGAATTTTATTTTTGAGTCCGTTGTCTTTATTGATGTCTTATAACACTCCGGTCTATATATTGCCCTTTCATTCTGACTGCCACCTTAACTGTGCCTATCACATATTTTTGGGAGATGGCTATAAATTATGAAAGGTTGAAAGTGCCCCCCAAAGCATTAAATCAAATGCTATAAAACTAAGTGTTGACATTTTTCAAAAGTGCAAAAAGTGTGACAGCCAGAATTTCAGAGTGTTGACTATTACCATGGAAGGAACTTGCACCTGGCAAAATTTAATCTGAGTATAGAGGCAACTTTTATATCTGGCATGAAAGGTTGATACTTTTGCTAATGGAATATAATAACACTTAATTGCTTTTATTCTCCTTCAAATGAGACATTGGTCAGGACACTATCTGGCTCATTTATTGCAATAAAATGCAAACAGTGACCTAGAAACAAATTAAGGACCTATTAGATATTTATCTAAATAAGTAAATACACTACCTTGTTCTGAGGAAATGTTAATACAGTTTTATTTATGTTGAGCATGGAGCACCTAATAAGGTAGAATATTAAGCAGCCCAAACTGAGAGGACCTTCACTGAAAAGGAAATAAAAGGTATTTTTGTTGGCTTTTGAAAAAATAATAGGGGTATCGAGCATAAATATTTGAAGAGATGTCTTATTTAAAGCCTGGATAATATCACTTTTCCACAATCTCAATGATTTCATTTTGCTTCCATTGTTAATCAAATCAACTGACAGTATATCAAGCTATTATGAGTGGTATTATAGTCTTCATTATTGCATGATGTAAGAAAAAATGGAGGTATAATCATCAAATGAGCATTTTTGATTTTAGGAGACATAAAAAAATCATTTAATTTAATACGTGCTTTATTTTAGAGATAAAGGAACTGAGAGCTATGAAGTCATCACTGCTAGTGAGCAACAGAGCTGGACTCAGAAATGAAATCCCCTACAAATATGAGAAATAACTCCAGGACATAGCTGGTTCTCCTGTCCCAGTTGTTCTATGAATCTCCATACTTTCTGGATGATCTTAAGGCTAATGTTGGGCTTTATCCATTCTGAGCTTAATCTTATTCTGCTCTCAGTCTACCTAGCATCTTTCAGTAAGGTGCATCTCACCAGCCAGTTCATCACTTACAGAGAAACGTCCAGTTGCCTCTGCTTGCCCTTACACACTTTTCAACCCCCTATTCAGCTATCCTAAACCAGACATTTGACTCTTCTTTCAGTGGTATATTGAAGCACATATAGTTCCTACTACCCATCCACACTTTTGTGCCTTTTTATGAGCTCTTCTCCTTGCTTAGCAAACCCTTCCCCCAAATCTTCCTCTTCTTTACATAGGTAACTGTTACTTAATCTTCAAGAATCAGAACAGTTGTTGTTTTCAGAGTGCTTTCCATAAACCTGATGGGCCTTTGGTTGGAAATCTGTCGCACGCGATCTTTCTACTCCCCCCGGCTGTGTGAGACGGGCCTTGAGCCTGGAACTCTTCCTTACCAAGAAATGGAGCCCACGCAGCCTGAGCTGAGTGTATCACCTTGAGTGAGAATATCTTTCCCTGTGAGTGCTCTTTTGTTCTACTTAAGTATGTATGCCAAAGGCCCTTAAGCAGACTCCTAGCTTTCAGTATTTCTGATTCCACAGGGGAGGAGTTGGGGTCCTTCTGCTGGAGCACAATAGAGGTTCACGTAGGCCACTTGCATTCAGTCAGCTGCTGCAATGTGGGGAGGGAGGCCTGTTAGCTGTGAGAGATGGACGTACCCTAGTGGAGCTGATCTTGCTGTGTCTCCTCTGTAGAGAAGGGTAAAGAAAGAATAAGTAAAGTATCATTTCATCCAGTGCTTGACCACTGTGTTTTCCTCGGTGATGTCTATACCAAGAATCAGTGGCAGGAACAGTTTGGAGTCCTCCCCTGGTATTGAAAAGTGTTGCCTAGTACTCTGCTCTACACTTTCCATGAACTTGGGCTAAGTGTTTGCACTACCCCAAAGTACCTTGTGCATATTTTTATATAGTATTTACCACATTACTGGGAAATGTGTCTTCCTGGCCAACTATGTTGTAAGTTACTCACAATACCAGTACACAGGACTGGAAGAGCTGCCCTTGACAATTTCCTAAACTGTTCTCATAGCTTTCATGACCCCAGCCATTTTGTACTTGATTATGAATCCCATTCGGGTTCTTTCTCATGAGCACCAAAGTTTTATCACCCCTGTACTTTCTAAGCAGTTCTTCTCTCATTATATATATCACAGTAATTGAGTCATTTATTGATAGGTCAGGCTCCTCTATATTAAATATTGCATAAGTCATTTTATACCTAATTCTTATGTACTAAATACATGCATCTGGTTGCCTAGTTACTTTTTTATAGACTATTTTGAAAGCTATTTTAGGTTCATTGTAAAACTGAGTGGGAAGTACAAAGAATTCCCATGTATTTCCTGCCCCCACATGGGCACAGTCTCTCACTATCACATCTTACAGCAGGGTTGTGCATTTGTTATAATTGCTACACCTACACTGACACATCATTATTACCCAAACTCCATAGTTTATATTAATGCTCACTCTCGCTATTGTACATTTTGTGGGTTTTGACAAATGTCTAATGACATATATTCACCATATTATAGAGTCATACAGAGTAGTTTTACTGCCCTAAAAATCGTCTGTGCTCCACCTATTCATTTCTCCTTCCTTCCTGATTCCTACCTTTGTCTAGAAGTTCATATAGTTGGATTCATACAGCATGTAGCCTTGTCAGATCGCCTTCTTTTACTTAGCCATATGCATTTAAGGTTCCTTCATGTCTGTTCATGGCTTGATAGCTCATTTCTTTTTGGTGCTGAATAATAGCCCATAGTCTGGATGTACCAGAGTTTATTTTTCCATTTACGTACTGAAGGACATCTTGCCTTGGCAATTATGAATAAAGATGTTATTGCTTAGTTATTTCCCATAATGCAAAAATATTTTAAAAGTTATTAAAAAATATGGCAGTGTTTAAAGCAGTAAGTATTCATATTGAGTCTTTTCTCTTTCCCTCACTTGTGTCCCATCAACCACAGATGACCTCTGTTAAGAGTTTGATACATATTCTTTCATAAAAAGTTTATTACATGAATAAACCAGTTTAAAGGCAAAGGTGTTAGTTCATTAAGTCCAAAACATGTAATGGGTTCTGTAGTGGGCTGAATAATGGCCCACAAATATATCATCTCATAACTCCTGGAAACTGTAAATTTTATCTTATATGGAAAAAGTATCTTTGAATATAGCTAAGGATATTGAGATTGGAAGACTATATATTGGCTTATCTGGATTATTATGATATATAATGTATATAATAATCTTAGATTATTATAAATGTCATTACAAGCATCCATATAAGAGAGAGGCAGAGAAAGGGATTACTCAGACACAAGAGGTGAAGGTGATGTGACCGTGGAGGTAGAGATTGGAGTGATGTGGCTGCAAGCCAAAGGATGCTGTAGCCGCCAGGAAGTGGAAGAGGCAAGAAACAGATTGTCTCCTACAGTCTCTAGAAGGAGCATGGCCGTGACCTATCCTTGATTTCAGTCCAGCTACTGATGTTGGACTTCCAGAACTGTGAGAAAATAAATTTCTATTGTTTTAAGTCATAAAGCTTGTGGTAATTTGTTATAGCCATAGGAACTAAGACAAGATCCTACCCATATTTCTGCATGGGGTCGTATAGTGCAGGAAGGAAGACAAACAGGACATTGGCAGTGACCTTGAAAAGTGGGAGTAGGGTGTGTACGATTGGTTGGCTGTGGCATGAGCGGCTATATGCAGGGTAAGATGTTTTCATTTCCCACTAACGAATAAAAAGCCAGTAGAGGTTTGAAAGCAGGAGAGTGGCACCAACCCTTTTGTTTCAGAGTGAGCCAGAGAGTCTGAAATTAAGGACACTAGTGAGTTTTTGCTCTGATAAGAGTTTGATGAGTTTGAACTATGACAGCGACAGTGGCACCAAAGGGGAAAGATTTGAATTTAAGAGACTCTTCTGAAGTGGAATTGAAAATATTTGGTATTTACATTACTTTTGTGCTACATTGCCCTTCTGGGCTTGGTATCTTGTTCCTAATAACGGTCTCTGCTTACATTTTTGGGTTTTCATTACCTAAATCATAGCAGTTCCAAAAAATGATTTGAGTATTATTTTGAAAAATTTTCATCAGAGATAATATTCTCTTAAAAATGTCATTTTAAACAATCTTTTCCTACAATCTTGATTGTGCCTTTTTCCTTTAAAGTGTGACTCTATGGAAAATGAGTCAACACAGAAATTTACACCGCACCCAACTTCCATCAAGTAAATATCCCCAATGTAGTGGTTTTTTTTTTAGGCGAACTTAAATAGCATTTGAATGATGAATCCAATTATTGTGAATGGACATAACTATCTTTTCAAGTGGTGAATCCCACAAAATACATAAGATTAAATAAATAGCATTCTAACTACACACTGATGGAATCATTTTGCTAATAATCCAATAGATTATGAAGATTAAGAAATGATGAGTTTTTAATATATCATGCTGAAGAATCAGTGCAACTCTTGTTCAAATGAAGTGAATAAACATGGAGTCACTACAAAGGCTGTTCCATACGAGTAATAATTACTTTATAAAAGGTTAATAAATGTCAAGTAAAAGTAGCTATGACTTGCTGAAGGTTAAGCTGAAAACAGCTAAAATGAAAAAGAAAGTGCCGATTATTACATTTATTGACTGACCCGAACACTTAGAGAATAGACAATTCTGGAATAGTTAACTAATAATTAAATTCCAAACACGCATCTGCAACCTCTAAACATGAAGATAATTTAAGGATCCTTCCAGACACATACTGCTTGCTAATGTACTTCCCTTCCCCCTGTTTTCTAAGGATCAGCGAGATCTGTGGCTAGATTTATTTGTAAGTATCTTCATAACATGTGTTGAGTATGTGGAGAAAATATCCACAAATAGATGTTCATAGCACAGGTGGGGCCCCCAGTGTCACTCTCTTCTCCAGCACTGAGGCATTCCCAGTCGTGTTGGCAGTAATGCCAAACACTCAGCTTGGGACGCAAGTACTTTATGATGCGATCCTGCCTTTCATCACTCCTTCAAAATCATATGCTCCAGCTACTAAAATACTTGCAGTTCCCCCAAACACTCCATGCTTATGCCTGTACCCAGAACACCCTGCCCGTCCTTCTAGTGCTCGGCTAATTCCTGTTCATGCTTCTCGATCCTTTCATGTCACCTCTTCTGGGAAGCATTCCCTGATCCCTCCATGTGGGATTCCTTTATCAAATAACACCGAATACAGCGCATTACATTGTAGAATTACTCATTTGTCTCCCTTGCTCACCTGCAACTATCACTCCTACACTCTGAGTATCCAGTATTTAGCAGAGTGTCTGGCCCACGGCAGATGCTCAGTGAATGTCTATTGAATAAAAAAATGGATTTCTTAAGGCTAAAGAGAGAATATTTGGTGACAGAAGGCTAGAGGGGGTAGCCTTTTTGTTAATTTTGGCTGAAACCTAAATTTTATGTAGTCTGGTGTCATGAGAATATTTTTCAGAGAGAATGTGCCCATTTATTTATCTATTTTGTGTTGATGTTGGCTATTATTTTTCCTTCATGCAAAAGTCAGAAAAGAGCCAGATAGAGTTTGTAGTTTGCTTTGCACCATCTGCAAAATCAAACTTGTTTAGTTTTTTTTCACCTTTTTGCTCCTTTCTTGTATGGCTGTTTAAAAAAAAGTCATGTTTTTGATGACACTGAACAGCCTGCAGGGGTCATCCATGTTTCTTTTTTCTTTTTATTTATTTATTTTTCCTTAGCACAGAATAACAACATTAATGAATGCATCAGTCTCCTTTAGATGTAAACGTTTAGTATATTAAACTATACATAGTTTTTGGTAGCATCCTGCTGTGAAATGCCCTTGCTTTGTAATGAGTTTTATTATCTATCAGAAAATAAGTATAATGAGAGGTAGTCTTGAGAAATCAAATTACTCTTAATTTCTCTTAATAGAAAACAAGAAAACTACACTTTTTATATAGCACACAACTTTTTTCTTATGCTGAGGTCTCAAACAGATCCTAAGAGTTGAGGCCACACACATGCACTGCAGAGACCAGAGAGGTCCCAAGTCACCCATCTATCCCTGGCTGGCAGAACCCGTACACAGAGGCAGAGATTATGTGAGAGAACCTGGTGGAAAGTGAAAAGCAGGGGAAGAGTTGAAAATGATCTAAAGGTTCAATATTATCTCCAGCTTGCTTTAGATCATTTTGATCCATCAGAAGAAGATGGAAGCTTTAGTTCCTTGTGCTGTTGGAGAACAGACTCTGGGCAATCTTTGACTGAAGGCTAAGCTATGCAAATACATGGATGATCTGTAGGAAGGCAAGATAAAAATAAAAACAAGGAAAATAATAAATAAACAGAAACGGCAGTAGCTGCACATTTTGGAGGAGATAATGCTTTATAAATTTACTCTAGGCAAGTTTACTAAACTAACAAAGAACACAAAACAATAACCCCCAGGGAGAAAATAGAACCCAGAGTTGCTACAGTATATTATCTAAAAAAGGCCAATATTTAAAACAAACAAACCAAACAAAATAAAAAAACTATGAGACATGCAAATAAATAAAATGTGACCTATATTTAGGAAAAAAAGTAGTAAACAGAACCTCTCTCTGAGGCTCTTCAGATGTTGGATTTAAAATACAAAGAATTAAAGTAGCTATTATAAAAAGCTCCAAAGAACTAAAGGAAACTATGTTTAAAGAATTAAGGGAAAACATGATAGTCACTCAGTGAATAGAAAATTCAATAGAGATGGAAATTATTTTAAAAACAGAGAACCAAATGGAAACCCTGTAACTGAAAGGTTACACATATAATTATAATGACTGGAATGAAAAATTTACTAGAGGGGCTCAACAGAAAACTTGAGATGCCAGAAATAATCAGTGAGCTTGAGGATAAGTAGAAATTGTACAAGGCAGAAGAACAGAGAAAAAACAGAGGAAAAGTAAATAAATAAAATTTGAAAAGAAGAACAACAAAAAAAAGGACCAGTCTCAGAGACCAGTGGAACAGTATAATTCATACGTACACATGTGTAATGAATCCTAGAAGGAGAACAAATAGGGAAAGGGGCAGAAAGATATTTGAAGAGAAAAAAAAGGCTAGAAGCTTCCCTGATTTTATGAAAAATTTAATTTAAATATCCAAGAAGCTCAATGAATGCCAAGTAGGAAAACACAAAATTATCCACATCTAGAGACATAACAGTGTAACTTGGAAAGCCAAAGCCAAAGAGAAAACCTTGAAAAGAGTCAGAAAAAAACAATTCATCAGGTACAGGAACAATAATACGATTGTTAGCTAACTTCTTATCAGAGACAATGAGGTCAGAAGGCACTAGAATAAGATACTCATAATGCTAAAAAAAATACTGTTGACCAAGGATTCTATTCATGCGAATTCAAATATGAATAAATACACTATTTATATTTATTTGCCATAAAAGAAGGCATTAAAGGAGAAAGAGGAATAGTTCATCTATTGAAAGAGGAGGATGATAAGAGTGTACAGCTAAAGATGCATGTTGCTTGGGGAGGTATGATGGTGGAAATATGTGTGAGTTCCCTTCTGATTGCTTCTATCAGAGTAAGATAGAATAAGAGTAAGATATCAGCTAAGCATTACATAGGGGAGGAGGTGCTAGATATTTGAGGAGAAAGTAGAAGTGTGGAATGTCACCTAGGCAAAGAGAACAGTGAACAGAGCTGGGGAATGTGGTAGGAGTTTGGAGTTGCACTAAGATCTGTTGGAAATTGGTGATTGTGTGTTTGAATTTCATCCAGTCATCATGGCCCTATGCTTTTCTCTGGATGAGCTCAGCTACACGGATGTAGGTTCAGCAGAGGGGAAAGAAAGGCAGGAAATTTGAGGTTATATGAAGGGAGTGAGTGTTCTGTTTAAGGATGGAATCTAAGCTGGATGTGGAAGAAAATGAGGACATGTCAGGGGTATCAAGGTCACTGGGTCTGAGATCCAGGGTGTTTGTGATACACCATGAGCAAAAGCATAGAAGCAGAAATAAGTATACATATGTAAAGAAAAGTAAGGAATTAAACTGCCTGAGGTGACAGACAGGTGATAGGAAATTTGTGAGACTAAAACTGACTATGGAGCATAGATTCAATTGACATCTAGATACTTTCTTAACGTTGTTGAGCCTCTGATTTATCTAACAGCCTTGGGTGGTAGTGAAGTTGGGGACAGCCGTCAAGGCAGCAGTATGCCCGGTCAGTAGCGAGCCAAGCTGTACCCTGGAAG
The DNA here is from genome assembly GCA_032199065.1 of Smutsia gigantea. Taxonomy (NCBI): domain Eukaryota; kingdom Metazoa; phylum Chordata; class Mammalia; order Pholidota; family Manidae; genus Smutsia; species Smutsia gigantea. Next base: position 122,075 of record JAVSCE010003147.1, on the reverse strand, counting down.
GTACCACGCTGAGAAAGTGAGCTCCCCCTTCTCCCGGCCTACGCGTAAGTCAGAGACCTTTCTGTGTCCTCCAAGGTCTTGCAGCTCTTCGCGTCCTGAGACTCTCCCTTTTGCTCTCTTAGCTCCAGCCCCCCGGTCTCTCCAGTGTTACTCACACACACCAGACAGGCCGTGATTCTCCCTGATATCCCCAGCTCCTTTAAGTCTTGTGCAAATGACGTCATCTCCGTCTTCATCTTCTTAGGCTAACTTGACCTTATTTAAAATGGAATACTCTCCCCTGGCCACCTGCTCCCTTCACGGCACCTCTCAGCCCCTTCGCCGTGCTTCTTTTTTCTGTCATAACCTTCCTACCTTCCCAATAATCTATAGGTTTAGTGTGTTCGTGGTCTCTTTCCCACCACTTAGAATGTAAGCTCCATGGAGGCAGGGACTTTTTGTTCAGCACCTAGAACAGCACCCGAGACCCTAGCCACTGTCAAAACTGATGGAACGTATGTAAGAGGTGTTCTCCCAAGGGCAATAGCCACCAGCGGGGATAGATTAGGATCCACGGATAACGCCTCTTACTTAGTCTCCCTCACTGAGAACGAGACATAAAACACTGCAGGACCTAAAATATTCTGGAATGGTGGGATTATACAAACTATTTTATTTGTAACCCCAAACTGCATTCCTTTTCTTACATACAGGCCATCCATCCACCCCTTGCTCCCACAGTTCACCCTGCGGTGAAGATAACTAGACCAGTATTGCTCCACTTCTACTGACTGTTTGATTTTCTGTAGTTTTTCTCATGCCTTTAATATACAAAATGAATCCTAACTGTGGTAGCTGGGAGTAGGCCCGTGTAGTTCAGACCTTTGCTTGCCTGGCCTGGGTTCTGGGTCTTAACTGCCCCCACTTCATGTTCTTGGCAACATACACAATGTGCAGCCTCCTCTTTCTTACCTTTTCTATTTTCTCTGAATGATTTCTTGATCCAAATTGTTTCCAGTAACTCAGCCTGATATATTTTTATTTCCCATGTTTATCATAATAATTGTAATAGACTCTCAATTCTCATTTCAACTTAGTGTTTTTTTCCTACCTTCACTCTGCATTGGCTCCTGCTACACTTGGCAACTAACTATTCAGCAGTAGGACCCATGCAAACCAATTTCCAAGACCAGGAGTTTTAACATGAGGTTCAGTGCAGCTAGAAGCATGCACGCCCAGCCTAGAGGAGGAGTGTCAGAACTTGGGCTGTTCATCTTACTCAGAAAAAAGAGGAAGGCTTTCAAAATTGATCCAATGGTATGGAACACGGTAACCTTCTAATGACCTCCTGGAAGGTTGGCAAGTATGGACTGAGTTGGAAAGCTGACCGAACAGTCAGGCTGGAAAACGCAAGTCTCCCTTTCGCAGTTCTCATGGAAGGAATTGAGACGTGTCTGTGTGAGGCTGGGGGAGCTTAAGCTTCAGGTCCCACAGTTGCATAGGCCCTTTCCAGAGAAGCCACAGGTATTATGTATTTGTAATTCTGAATTATTTTTCTCAGAAGCCTCCCCAAGTTACAAAAGCTTCAGGGTCCCCCCAAATCTGGATTTACCTATGGAAAGATAATTTAGGTCTATTCCTAGAAAGAAGCATAATTTAAATGGGACAAATCGGACAAATTACATAGGCCTCTTTTGGATACATGATAAAATACGCACACCATAAAATTTGTCATTTTAACCATGGAAGCGTACAATTCAGCGGCATTTAGTACATTCACAATGTTTTGCAACCATCACCACCAGCTGGTTCTAGAACATTTTTATTGCCCAAAAGGAAATGCCATGCCCAGTAAGCAGTCACTCCCGACTTCCATTGTCACCTGACCTTGCCATCCTAATCTGCTTCCTGCTTCCCTGGAATTGCCTTGTCTGCATATTTTATAAGAGTGGGATCATACAATGTGTAGCCTTTTATGTCTGTGTCTCACTTCTTTCATTTAGCGTAATGTTTTCAAGGCTCATTCATGTTGTAGCAAGTAACAGTATGTCATTCAATTTCACGTGGAATGGCCTTTTAAATAAAGACAGTGTCAGAGAGAATGTGCCAATGGAATAAGAGAATTCCCAGAGTAAAATTGGACAGAATGACTCAACTGCCGTGGGCAGAACTTTTCATATTACTGTATAGCATTCAATTCTCTAACCCAGTTGACTAGATTTTACCTGTCTGTTCTAGCCTTTAGGCTGATTTCAGTCAAATGATCTTGACTTCCTCCTAAGCCTTTCTTGACTCATATCTATTCTACTCAGAAATAATTCTGCGGCCACTTGCCTATCCTGCGCTCAGCCCCTTTGCCTGGCCCCAATTACTGCCTTTCTCGTCTGGGTTAGCATTCAAATTACCCACTGAAGTTTCAGAGAAAAAAACTATTTTCTCCTGATTTTAGTGAGAACATTTGAAAATAACCTGTTCTCTGCTGAATCCCTGCAGCTCACTCGAATGTCTGCTTTCATATTTAAAAAGTGATGCATGCTACCTACAGGTGAAAAATAACTGCCAGGTTCACTACTATTATCACTATGCTGCCAATCTCTAATTTAACATAAAGTGTTGGGAGAAGTTTTGAGTAAGGGAGATTCTATGTAAACAAAATTATATCCAATTTTTCCTGTTATGAGGCATAATTACCTTACATAGCTATAAAATACCATGCAGTTTTCAGTAATTTATTTAGCATTTTGTTGAATCTATTTTTAGCCTACTGCACTGCAAAGGTTGAAAGACCTTTTGTGTTTTATCTTAGGTGCCATGCACAAATTGTCGTGCTTATTGTGCAAACAATTCCTGCAGAAAGAAGTCTGCTGCATTTGTAATAGGACAGCCTGTTAGCATTTTGCTTGATTTTCTTCACTTTTGCTTCTTATCTCTGCCCACAACTATGTCCATTCTCAGTAAGAGGTTAGTATAATCTTCACATTTATTCAAACCCAGAAGTCTCTAAATAATATCTTTTAGGCTTTGGATACAAATGGTGGCCTATTTTGTCTTTTGTCTTAGAGCTTCAGTGTTCTGTGTTTGAACCTTGCTGAACGCTTTTGAAAAGCTTTTAGTTCTAATGTTATATTTTAACCTTATTTAATTTCATAACATTTCACTTATACCTAGCTTAGAAAGTCTCCTGTCTTGGTTGGGTAAAGGAGGTATGATAATAAAATCAGCCTTCACCTGTCTAGCTCATGCATTCTCAACAGAGCAATATTGTCCACAAGAGGTGAAAACTGTTTCTCAGGGGTCACAGAAAACCTTGCTGTCTTTACGTCTAAAGCACAGACATGGATGCACCACATAAACAGACAGACGGTAGATCCACGGTATTGAAATTTCATGGGGCAATTAGGAAAGCAATGTCTAAAATAGCACTGTAGGGGGCGATAACGAGAATGGAGGACTGAGAAACACTGGGCTAGCTCTTCCACGTTTAATAGCACATTGCTATTCCGCTCCCTTCCGCAGGAAAGGCCAAGTCACACAGCAAGGACGTGGCAGATCCATGCCTGGACCCTGGTGTTGTCCCTGCACATTTGTGCCCCTTCCAACTGTGGCATCTTGAGTTGGGCGGGGTTTGATGGGCTCTTGCCGGGAAGAAATACCTTCCTTGTTAGGACTGGTTCATAAATTAACAGAATGTTTGGTCCCCCAACTTGATAAATTTATCCAGTTTCCCCTCTCTGTCCAGTGTGTGTGAAACCTATACCTCTTCCTTGCCCTAAGTGGGGGCCCACCACCCTGCAGGCCATGGGTGAGGAAAGGTGGTGACACAGGCTGGGGTTGGGCGGGAATCGTTTCCAGTCCCCGTGATCCCAATCACATTCAGTCTGCAGAGCTGAGGATTCCCAAAGCTTTGAGGTTCATCCATTTTTCTCTGCTTTTCATCTTCCTTCCTCTTAAGACCTACCAGGTCAGCTTCTAACATTAGTAATACGATTCTAAGAACCCATAGGAACTGCTCTCTCTGTACAGGCTTACTTGGGAGATTTTTTTTTTTATACTGGCTTTCCCTGGGAGATACGCTTATTGCTGACCATCATCTGAGCTTGGAGCAAGTCAGAGTCACTGATTGCAGACCACCACAAAGCGTGTAATAACTATGAAAACCCGAAACACTGAGGAGAACCAAAATGTGAGAGAGAGGCATGAAGTAAGCAAATGATGTTAGAAAAATGGCACTGACTTGCTCAGCACAGGGCTGCCACAAACCTTCAATCTGCAAATAACAGTATTGGCAAACTGCAATAAAATGAGGCCTGTATTCCTCTTTACCATGTTCCAAATACCTCTAAATATCTTCTTGTAAAGTAACTTTGATATATTAGTGCAAAAACATTCATTTTTTAAAAAGCCGTTATTTTCAACCTGCACAGCTGTAGCATCGATGTTGACCTCACTCCTCAGTGAAGGGCAGACAAGGGGGCAGGAAAAGGCATTTCCTGGAATGAAAGACAATTTCTCTTTCACATGATTTCCTAGCAAACAAGGAATTGTTCCAAGGGACTTGTGGGATCTTTGAATTCCATGGTTTGTTTTTGGAAGACGAAGGAGAATATAAAGCGTACACATCTGGTTACCGGCTGTGCTTGCAGTGTAAAATGTGAGGGGGGACATGGAGGAAGGGAGTGTGGAAGGTCCATGAAGTCTGGTTACAAGAGGCTACATATAGGAGGTAAGATGTACGGATTTTATCTACAGGTCAGTGTTTCTTGAAATGCCCTGTGTGTAGCCTTCTGGCTTCCGTGGAAGTCCTTCAGATAATACCACAGCAGGTGAGGGGGGGCAGCCACATAGGAGATTCTAGTGCATCTTAAAGAGGGGTTCTGCTTGGCCCTGTTTCCCTCCCTCCCTCCCTCTCCTTCCTTCCTTCTTCCCTTCTTCCTTTCCTCCCTTCCTCTCTTCCTTTCTCTACTTTCCTTCCTTCCCTCCCTCCCTCCCTCCCTCTTTCCCTTCATTCCTTCCCCTCTTTCTCTTTTTCTTTCATCACCTGTCATCTCTATCATCTGTCTACCTATCAATCATTTATCTATCCTTAATTTACTGGTCTTCTATATAAGAATATCTTTGAAGAAGAAATCTCTGATTTGTCAATCCCAGTGGATCACTTGGCTAACACATTCAGCGGGACACTGGATACAGCAGTATGCCAGCTCCAGAGGTGTGTTGGACCTGGTTCAGACCAACTCACCAGGTCTGACTGTTAAACTTCAGGAATTTGGGGAGCTGGTTGATATCAGTTAGGTAGCTTGAAATGGATGTGAAACTTCAATTCATGAAGCTTTAATTCACAGTTGGGGTATTAAATCAGTGAAATCAACTGCCTACCCCCATCCTTGAAGAGAGTTGGTTTTTAAATGTTACTCGCACACCACTGCTAGTTCTCAAACTTCAGTGCACATTAGGATTATCTGGGGAGGTGTAAAAACTCTAGTGGCTGGGCATCATCTCCAGAAGTTTCAATTAAACTGGTAGAAGATGTCATCTGGGCTTTCGGACTATGACAGTGTCCTCAGAAAGAACTCCAGGGAACACCACTGTTTAAGGTATGGGTCGAAGTGCAGGAGGACCTTACAAAGGCTGAGAAGTGGGAGAAACAGAAACCAAGGAATTAGAGAGTTTTCAGTTCCATAAGATAGAATTAGACAATGGCAGGAATGTTTTGCTCCCTCTAAAAACTTTCTAAGCATTAAGACTCTTAAACAGTCACTTTCAGAGGAAACCTGGAATCGGGACGACTGTCGGTGTTGTTGAAAGCAGCCCTCACTGAAGGGGAAAGTGGGCTTGATGAAGAAGCTAAATTTAATGTCTATCCAATCAGATGCATGAGATTCTAATTTATGACAGAATCCTGTGGACCAAACGATCTTCCTAAAAAAAAAAAATGGAAAAAATAACTATCCAAATCTTTAGGACTCTATGCCCTGGCTCTTTATAAATTATACCTTGCCCAAATGGCCACCGGTTTAGCCTTTTCCTTTGGTTCAATGTAGAAACACTAGTTTTTACAGCTTGGTGTTTTATAGTTGGTGTTACTGTCATTATTATGTTTGTAGTTGTTCTTATTACACAGAAGTTGTTTCAGCTGGATATCAGGATTAAAACTCTTTTAAAGGATGCTGATAACTTAGATGGTTGTGAATGGCAGTGAATTATTTTAAAATTTGGCACAGATCATGTCCATTTCCAATGTGTCCATCTTCTAATACACTTCCAAAAAGTGGAGATTTCCAAGAGAATGAGATAAAATACTTATATGTTTAGAATCTTTAAAGAATTTTCCTGCTACTATTTCATACATTTGTTTGATTTAAGACCTTCCCGTTATGGCACGATTATCTTAGATGGCAGTTGTTAATTACTCAACATTAACTGGAGTGAAAAAATAAAGATATTTCTCAGCATGACTTCCACTCATGGCAGGTTACTTGGTTCGGGTTTCATTGGTTTAAAAAAAAAAGCCCTAATGTAAATGCATCTGCACACATTTCAATCCCAGTCAGTTTCCCAACAAATCAGCATTATCAGCTCCATTAGCGGTTGAAGCTGATAAAAATCTGAAGCTGATTTCCTGCTGCTTAGTCTCTTTAAGTGTCAGAAGTAATATATTCTGTGTTACAGGAGTTCCAGAGGGGTACATTGACTGCTGTTTCCAACATTGCTATAACTTATTCTGCAGGATAAACACCTGCCCTTACACTCATTAAAAACTGCTTTTAAAAATAGGAAATTGAATAAAAACAAACTAATAAGTGAACAGCCTGACATGGGCAAACTTCCAAGAACAGACTTGTTCTGTACTCAGAACGCCCACTGACATAGGATTTGGCTTGGCTTTTATTCATATTAGTTTCCACTTATTTTTTTATTTGGTCTTTTACATCATCATTGATAACCCTTGAGCAGTAAAAGTAAAAATTATCAGAACTTTGGACAATATGACCCTGAGTTATTCCTTGCAAGTTATTATGGTTTTTTTCTATCTTCATCTGAAGATATAGTCTGGCATCGATTCACATATTTTTAGGTTAAATAAAATATTACTTTTCCTTTGAAAAATTTTTAATTATTCATTGCACTAATTGGAGATACCACAGTGGGTTTTTTTTACAACTCCAGGTTTAGAAATAAGTCACACAGTAGCTGCTGAGAAGAACACAGACTAAATAGTGTAAGCTTGGCTAGCTATGTTCATTCCTAGCAATCTTAGCTTTAACAAGTATTTATCGAGCATCTACTGTATGCTGGGAGTGTGCAGAGATGAACAAAACATGTGCACTGTCCTTAAGGAGCTAATAGTTTTGTGGAGAAGGCAGATGTACACTTATAATCACAATTAACACAATCATAAAGATATTCAGGAAGGCCACGGTTTAGTTACTTACTTCTTGCCAATACTAATGTGAATCCAAGAAGTCCTAGGGTAGGGTTTGTCTCTTGTGATTTGCAAAGTTTTAGAGAACTAGAGAGAGAAAGGAAGGGAGAGAGAAGGAGCAAGAACATTGGCAACAGCCTTGCACTTACTATTTCTGATCATTTTATGCCTCTTTCAACACCTTGATAGCGAGCACTCTTTCAGTCCTATGACTTTTGATGGGCTAATCTCATGACATCATTTAGTATTCAAGGTTCTAGGCCAGGGCTGTCCAATATATATATACTCGGAGCCACATAGGAAATTAAAAAACACCCAGAAGCCACAGTATAAAAAATAAGAAGAAACAAGTGAAATTAATTTTAATACATCCTATTTAACCCAATGTCTCCAAAACAGTATCACCTCAAAGCATGATCAATAGAGAAAACCTTGTTTATGAACTATTTTCATTAAAAAAAAAACCTACCATGTATTTTGCACTTACAGCCCCAGCCCTTTGGACTGCCTGCTGCCCTGCAAGCGCTCAGCAGCTGCTTGGGGCTGGAGGGGGCTGAGGTGGTCGGCACAGCCCTAAACCTCTAGTGCTTTACGGCCCCCCTTTATCTACTCAATCCTTTGTGTGTATACGAATCTTGACAACGTAATAGACAGTTTTTTCTTAGGCCAAACTAAGGAAAGTCATTTTTTTTTAATATTCCCTCAGGGGAAACAGATAGGAACTCTCTGGGAATTATAGAGGGCTCAATTGTTTTAGCTTGAAATTCTTGCAAACACTGGGGAATTTTCCGATTTCCTTTTCCAAACCACGAGATTGCTCCAGGGGCTTGGATGTGAAGGAAGGAAGAAAACTGGCATGTGAACCATTCATTAAATATATATGTATATATATATGCATATATAAAAAAATATATACACAATGTACAGAAAAACAAAATTCACTCATTTAAGGTTTGCAGTTAGTATCTTTATAGAGCTGTGCGCAACCATCACCACAATCCAATTTTAGAACACTTTCATTACCTGAAATAGAAACTCCATGCCCGTTAGCACTCACTACCCACTCTCCCCTATCCCCAGTCCCAGGCAAACACTCATCTATCTGCGATCTCTATACATTTGCTAATAGGATATTTCATGTAAGTGAAACCATGCAATATGTGGCCATTTGACTGGCATCTTTCATTTAGTATTATGTTTACAAAGTCTATCCTTTTGTAGCATTAGAGCCGTAGTCCATTCCTTTTTAATGGCCAAATAATATTCCATTGCATGGATGCATTCTTTTCTTCATGCATTTATCAGCTGATGGACTTTTGGGTTGTTCTCATTTTTTTTGGCTACTATGACTAATACAGCTATGAATATTCATGTACAAGTTTTTGTGTGGACATACATTTTCATTTCTTTTGGGTATAAACCTGGTAGTGGAAACTGTTCTTCAGACCAGCTGCATCATTTTACATTTCCACAAGCAAGGTATGAAGGTTCCACTTTCTCTATATCCTTGCCTCCAGTTGTTATTACCTGTTTTTGATTATAGCCATTCTAGTGGGTGTGAAATGTTATCTCACGTAGTTTTGGTCTTCATTTCCTTAATATTAAAGATGTTGAGCATTTTTTATGTGCGTATTCGCCAGTTTTGTATCTTTGGAGATCTTAGTGTTCAAATTCTTTGCCCATTTTTAGTGGGACAACTCTTTTTACTGTTGAGTTGTCAGAGTTTTTTATATATCCTGCCTCTGAATTCCTTATTAGATATATGACCTGTAACATATTTTCTCCCATTCTATAGCTTATCTTTTCATTTCCTTGATGATGTCCTTTGAAGAATAAAGTCCTTGATCTTGAGGAAGTTCAGTTGATTTTTTTTCTCGTTACATTTGCTTTTGGTATTATAGCACGCATGATGTTTTCAACACTGTTGTGAACAAAACTAGACAGTGCCTCTCTTCCCATGTTGCTGATAGAGAAGAAAAGCAGTTACATAAGCAGTGAGAGTAAAGCAAGACAGGCTGGATTCATGTTGCTGTGGCTTCACGCTCTAAGAGCAACCAACATCAGCTCCTGGTGGGGAGAGGCCAGAACAAGTTTTAGAAGCAACAGTTTTAAAACCGATGGGTCGAGAAGTATTATTGAACAGGAAGGGAAAATAAGAACCCAGTCATGTTTACTATTCATGGATGCTATTTTTAAAATAGTTTGTGATGAAATTCTCAGATTTTTTGATAAAGGGTGGAGTGTCACGTCATGTGGGTTTGTGTGTTAGGGGAATAGGCTTCAGGATCCTGCAGCCTATCTTAGGTCATCCTCCTGGAGGTCAGGTCTGGCCTGGCTGAGCGTAGATGTGCTGGCTGGTAGAGGTTGCTGACTGATAGGATGGAAGATAAAGTCTTGGAAGGACAAAGCTACATAATCAGCTTGCCGTGTAGTTCTGTTTTTAATATCTAGACCAAATCCAACTGCAAACAACCTCTGTATTCAGAAAAATACACTGTGTTCAGAAGTCTTTTGAGGGCTGTGCAGTCTCCTTCTGCCCGTACTGATGAGGATGAGACCAGGAGGAGGAACAGCAGGTCCACCTGCAGCTTTTGTGCTCAGCCACCTCAGTTCTCACCTTTCCTTTTGCATTTTAAAGTCTGTTTAGCTAAGTGCATAACTTACTATGAATGCTGGGCAAAATTGTAGATAAAATGTTTTAAAAATTACTGCATGTACCAAATGTCATATGGCAGGAAGTGAAATTAAAACAGACATAGAAGAGGCAATAAAGGTAAAATCAATAAAGTTGATTTCACAAAAGGCTGAGTTACACAGTTTTTATGACGAGTCCAATTTTTAGAGTAGACAGAACCCTGGGGATCTATTCTTCCATTGGTGTGCATGCCTTACTCCTATTTACTTTAATGAGACTTATCAGTTGGAAACAAGGGAAAAATAAATTCACCAGCTCTCCTTTCCTATCGTGGCTCCAAAGCCCTTAACAAAGCACATGCCGTGTGTTAGTTCTGGGTGCTATTCAGATAAGAGACACTTGGCAAAGACAGCATTCAAAATTCTGCACAGCCCTCTTTGTGCATACTGTAAAGCAGATCCAGTTAATACATAAGCAGTTCTTCTCTGTACTGGAGTGTCTTTATTCCAGGCTGTGCAGGTCTAAGAATTACCTCAAGGCAATCTGTAATGCAGATGATTTTGATAACTAAGTGCAAATGCAAATAATTTACTGTTATATAAGACTGATAATGAAAATTACCAGCTAACATTTACAGGCTTCGTGCCATCCTTTGCAATCTGGTGTTACATAATGTCATGAGATTTTGTGATTTATTTGAATAAGCAGCATTACTAAAATATTTTATGGTTGGTTGCTATATAAAAGGAAAACGGTCTCCTAAAATCTAGGATGGTCTGTTAATATGAATACACTGATTGTAATTTTGAATATTGTGTGGTGCGCCTATTTAACGCAGTAATTCCTCTTGCTTCTTTGACCCACTAGTTCAGTTCAACAAATGAACATTGCGTGTCTCCCATGGAGCAAAGACACTGTGCTAACTGCTAAGATGCAAAAGGAACAAGATCCTGAATGTCTTTCAGTGGTGATGGGCAGGCAGGCACTAGGAAGCTCACCTACAGATCTGTGTGATGTAGGCAAGCCACACAGTGTCAGTAAAGGCTTCAGGAGATGACTTCCAGCCAAGTCTTCAAGTCTAAGGTAGAATTAGCCAGGTGCAGGAAGGGTCTTCCAAACCAGAGGACTCACTTCAATTACTTTAAGTGCTGCATATCATTTTTATCTAAATAGTACTTTCGGAAGAAAGAAGCAAAGCATATCTTCTCTATTCTCTTTGTTCTATAATCATACAGAAGCTTTCAGAAGGGGCTGCTTCTGTCAATCCAGTCCATTTCATAAGAATTCACAGAGAACCTTTGGTGAGCCTTGCACTGGGCTTACATTCAAGGCTACTGGGCCCTTAAGGCTATCACTACACTTAACTTTAGGGGGGACTTTCTTCAAAGCTGTGCTCCGTGACTGTTCTGCTAGTCCAAGAAGACTAGGGCAGGGGAAGAAGTAAATCTGAAGGGGAGAGGAGCAGCTCAGGCCAGCAACCATGGTGCCCCCGAAAGGTAGCAGTGAAGGTGCTGGGGGAGGTGGAGGAGAGGCCAGATGGGGAGATCACAGGAGGAGTGGTGGGCAGAGCGGGGTGTGTGGAGGAGGCTCAGAGGTGGAGGAAGAAGGAGGGGAGAGAGCGAAGACATTTTTGTCTAGCACGGGAGGTTGCTTTAACCCAAGTCCATAGGATCGAAATACTCTGTTCCAGATTTTAACAAAAAAAAAACAACAACCCCACATCCTTATTCCAACTGGATAAAGGTATAATTTCTAGTTCTCTTGTATCTAATTCAATTGTGATTTTACTGCCGATTTTCCTTGATGTCACACTCCAGACGAGAGGGATTGGAGCGTAGGTGTGTATTTTACTCAGTTCCACAGACTCAACCTAATCTTGGAGGCCAGCTATGTGAGGGGGACGGGTGGAAGGTCGGACAGTCCACAGCTGGGCCCAGTCAGGGCCTGCGTCCTGGGATGCAAAGGCGAGGTGAAGTGAATGTGGCAGAGCCACAGTGGCTATTGGCGCTTGTTTTCACACTTTCGCCACGTGTGTGTTTGCTCTGCATGTAGCTCGGGGCTGGGGTCCAGGGTGCCTTTCCCATAATTCACCGCATGCTGCAGCCCATCCTCTTTGCTTGGCAAGACTCCACTGCGTGGCTGGGGTGCCACAGTCCACTGGAACATGCGGTCACCCACCTGTCTCTAAACATACGGCGCTTGGCACTGAGTAACAGGGCAGATCGACTCACTGTCAGTTCGTTTGCCGGATCCTTTGGCAAACCTGAGCCCGTTTTATTCTTTGTTACCAATGACCTGAAGAAAAGTATATTGATCTACATCTAAACCTGTACCTCTCTCTATACCTACCTGCCTATCTGGGCAGATTTTCATGTGTGTGTGTGTAAAGTCACTACTGGCTTTAGTAAAATACGGAATCACTATAGATTTGATTAGTAACATTCCAAAGTGGCCTGTTTTTTATAGAAAGAGCACTTTTAGATGGTAAAGATAAGAGATGTAAAGATAAGGGATGGGCAGCCCATTGTCCTTTCCAGCCCCCTTGGAATTAATTAGCTTTAACTATCACAGATTGTGAATAACTCTTAAACTTCTTCAGATCTGGGGAGAAACGATAGTTAGGCATGACCTCCAAGAAGGGCTATGTTTAGTGAGCTTAAATAAAAACGTAATTTCTCAGAACTTGCTTGCAAATTGTCTTTCCACAAGAGGCATCATCATTGATTGTGCTCATTGTGGGAAAATCTATCAAGTTTGGTGGATGAGTAAAATTTTGAGGTAGGGATTTTGTAAAGGAAATTTTTCTATTAACCCGGTGTAGGTCATTTTACAACACTAGCTCTGATCGCTAATGATAAAACAGGATGGCCGGTGGCAAGCACCCAGAATTGGGCCCTGGCTGACCTCATTTCTGCTCCTGGCTTGACAAAGAGCTGGTTCTGTAATTTTGAACAAGTCATTGTATCCCTCAGTATCCTCATCTGTTAAAAAAAAGAAAAAAAAAAGGGAGCAATACTTGAATGGTGTCTGGGATTCCTTTGAGCTCTCATACTTTATAAATGTTTGCCAATGTGTTGTAAGTTTGCGAACTTTAATATATTGGTGTGAAGGATGCTTTGCAGGCTTTTAGAGAATGCTGCTAAACGGGCTTATGAATCTTCTAATGATAAGCAAATATAGTTACTAACTTACTCGTTTTTCCAGTGTGCTGTTTTCATTCCTTCAGCATAGAAAATAAAATACTGTGCTTTTTAAATAACAAGACAAACAAAAGAAACAAAATCCATATGCTATATAAACCAAGATTCCTTTTCATAACATTTATGCAAATAGGCCATTTTTTGAAACTTGCTATACTAGTAATAGTACACTAGGTGGAAGCAAAGAGTAAACTAACATGCTGAAAGGTTAGAAAAAGGTATTTCCTGTGCTAAATGAACCATTCTTTTCTGGAGAGTAAAAGTCACTGAAATTATAGGTTACATTCCTTTTTAAATGATGCTGACTAGAAAAGAAAAATAGTAAATAATATTATTTATTTCAGCTATTGAAATAATACTGAAGCGGACCATTGTTTTATAGACTGGTTGATAGCATAAGAAATTAAATATTGAATCATTTCTCATAATTTCTGATATTTAATTGATCAGTAAGCATAATACCATAACCAGTCATATGGTGCTATTCATAGGCCTCTTTTTTTCCAAGGTTCACAGAGATAAAAAATGATAAATTGAAAATATGTCTCTGGATTGTATATTGTTTGAGTACAGTGATGGGAAATTTATCTTATTGCATATAATCTTGTATGTCACTTCTTTTAAGAATTGTATTTCTTCTCTCTCTTTTCAAAATTAATTGGGTCTTATAGTTTCTAAAACGTGAAATGATGTGATGATTTCCACGTTTCGGCTTGCAGCAAGTCAAAACTCAGTTTAGTCCCATAGTCTTTATGCAAAGTGTATCACTTAGAGCTACTCTTGGAATGAACTGCACAGCGAAGGAAAAGCCTTTTATTCTAGAAAAGCATTCTGAAGTTGTTCAGGTAGTCAGTAAATCACAAGTGATGCATTCCTTTCAACAACAATTTCTGCACAGTGTTTCAGATAAAACCTGTCACTTGGAGTACAAGATGGCCCCATCTGTGAAACACCTGGGTAGTAAATACAAGGTGTACTAACAATTACGTAACAGTGGTGAAACTGTAACTGGAAAAGAGAATGGTATTCAGAGAACTCTTTCCTGGCTGCTATCAGCATAAGCAGCCCTTAACCGCCTTCGTAACCAGGGGCAATCATTGAATCTCTATTAGAGCATAGATTCCTGATCTGTAAAATGTGAAGACAAGATTGGAAAATCTCTAAATTCCAGTGACTACTTACTAAGATTCTGTAACACTCGTTCCACGAAGACCAAGTTAGAATGAACAAACTAGATCTCCTGAATTAGAATTTATGCGCCTAGCTTTGCATATTTCATGCTTTGGTCCAAAATAGAGGAGTGAAAAGGGGAAATAAATGACATAGGTGAAAAGGTTTGAAGTCTTCGCTCTATTCTTTGGTTATTGCTTATCGAATTGAAAAGTGAACTTTTCTTCTGTCACCTACCACTACCCAGCGATGCTGACAGAGGACTCAGGGCATAAAGCAAGATGGTCCATATATACATTTTGGGTTGACAACAACATTAGATGCTCAGGGCTTACAAGTTTATGTGTTGGATATCTTTGGGCGACCTAATCTTCAGCCTCATATGTCATAACTGTATAATGAAGATATCAATGATTTAAGGAGTCCTGAGGATTAAACAGAAGATGCAAACATTCACTAATATGCCCCATGTGTTAAAGGGAAAATTTCTGGGCAGTGTGGTCAAATACCTTTGAAAAGAAGTATGTTTCTAGGCAAAAATAGCGACTCTATTTATTCATGTTTTTCAGGCCTGAATGTCATCGGTCCTGCTCATCAGCAAGAACAAGAGAAATAGAAGGAAAATATGATGTCATATCAAAGAAAATGAGTACATTTTACTCGTCCTAGGCAACAGGTAATTCTGAATATTCTTACATGAAAAGTCCACAAATTTGATTCATTTTACTGGCTTATATAAAATAGAAGTTGTGGTGCTTTTCATTTGGTATTCAATTACTTCCAGTAGCTCTGTCATTGCACTTTATCCACATGGATCATCCTCCCAGCACAGGCTTGTCAACAGGTATGTAATTCTTTAAGCCCCCCTTAACTGTCACCTTTTAAGACGGCTAGTTAAATTCTGTGGAAATTGGGAGTTAATCTAGTCAATCATGTCCTTAACTTTCAATCACTCCAGCAAAAAAACATCACAGAATGAAAGAATCCTTACCCTATGCTCTGACAGGCTATACAAAGGGAACAATTGGACTTTTCTACTTAGACTATAATGGCCTAGCAGGAAAGGCCGTTAGCATTCTTATTTTTTGTGCCGTTGTTCACCTCATAGCATACTGCATGGAAAAGTTAAAAATTAATACCACCTGGGACTTTCACAGTGCATTTCATGGGCTCAGCACGTCTCCTATCTAGTCTCTGAGAACTGCAGTGTCTCGACACCACACCGAAAGGTGGTTTACTCTTTCTCCATTATATGAAAGGCAGAAGGTGAGGGGACGGAGAGAGTAATCAGCAGAGGAACTAGACTGAGGACGTGGGTCACATTTTGACAGTCAGCCCAGCTTTGTGAGTCGGCACTGACGCCTCTGATGGTAATGACAGTCACATCATGCACATTGTGGAGTGCGTAAGGGTACTTCTACTTGTAACACTTCCTGAAGCAACAAACACTTAACATAAGGAAGTTATTTGCTGATGACATTATCATTGTGTAAAAATTGGCAGTGATAATCATGACTTCCATTTGGGCAGAGGCTGTACTATATACTTTCTAATTAGCTCAAATCTAAACAGAAATAAGATTTCAATAAATATTTGTGGATTTGTTCAAAAAGCTTTAAAAGTAAATATTAGTTTACTTCATTTCACAACGGCTCTGTGAGAAAGAATGGGTGGGTGTCCCTATGCCAGAGCTCAGGACTTCTAACTTCGGGTCATATGCTCTTTGCATTAAGGCAGATTTAAGGCAATAATCTACTAGTCTTTATATCACAAACCATGCCCAATGCCCAAAGCACCTGACAGGCTTTGAAGATTTGTTATTACTTTGCCTTATGGAAGCTTAAAAAGTCACGGTCATAAAACAATTAGTGATTCTGCTGATCTGGAAACAATGTCATTTGAATTAAGATGGATTTTCCTCCTTACTTTTTTCCCCCTGCAGGCTGAGTGAGGTCAAGCTGAATTTTTTCAGATGGCATTTCTTAGACATCGCTTCAGTTCAATATTCTCTATCCCTCCCAAGGCCAGAAATGCCCCGTAGCTCCCTAACTTTAATTCTGACATATTATCAATGTGTCAAAACGGAAACCAGTGGCTGCAGAATCTCTGACAGAAGATATTGTTAAGCAGAAGCTAGGATGCTGGGATGGATGCTGGGTGGGGGACATTTCCAGCCACTGACTGGGCACAGGATGGCTGTGTTGGGTGGTGGAGGTAGCAGTGAAGATGTTACTTCTGGGCAGGACTGTTCAGATCATTTTCATGCATGAACTTAAAAGAAAGTGTATGAATTGCAGCAGTTATAATAAACTGTCTGGACTTTCTTTTGATGCTCCAACTAGTTTCTCTACTGTCAATTAAGATCTTGGGCATTTTCCACTAATTTAGGAAACAGTGTTTTAATTAAGAAAAACAGTGGCATAATGGAAAAAAAGCACAGGTCTCTGGTGAGTCCATAACCTGAGGAGGGTCACCTACTCTCCCTGTGTCTTTTTCTCAACTCCACAATGTGGAGAATAAGAACGCAGCAGTTGAGAAGATCAGTTGTGTGGATGTGTATGAAATGTTTTGAAATTTAAAGTGCCAGACAATGCTGGCTCATAAAATAACTTTTATTATTATCAGAAAGAGGAGGTTTGCATTGGTATTTTGGGGGAGCATGCTCCATGCCTCTCCTATAAAGCCAACTACCGGTAGGTTGAGTTTTATGTCCATCTGAGAAAAAGGTATGGTACCCTCTGACTTCACTCTCCACCTTGCTGAGGATTATACTTGAAAATAAGCTCCATGAGGGCAGGCATTCTGATACAGTTGGTTCATAGGTATGTCCCAAGTGCCTGTGATAGTATCAGGTACACAACCTGTGTTCAGTGACTATTCGTCAAAGGACTGAATGATGTGAAGGAGGGAGGCCTAGGCATCACCTGTGGCTCACCTTCTAACTGCGTGTCTGTGGGTATGGAAGGGAATTGGGGAGGGCTTGGTGGTAGTGTATTCCTCAGATATATTCCATCTCACCTGAACAGGTAAACATTTTACCTTCTGACTTCGAATTTGGGGTCAGGTGGCATCTGTTTAAGGATAAATTTCTTCCTGGTATTCCATTACAAGCCCCACAGAATTCTGGTTGCTTCTGGATCAACACATCAGTGCACTCTGCTTAAGGACACCCTGCCAAGCCCTGGAAGTCTTACAGAGACCCAATCAGCAATACCCACCTGGGTGGCCAGCACATTCAAGCCATCACTAATGGAATTCAAGAGGGAGCGCTGACCATACAATCAGTCTTTAAATGAAGTTTCTTATGTCAGAGCTAAATCCAGTCAGAGAAGCAGGAGGTGGTTTTATGATTTATCCAAATTCATGAGTGCCTCAGTAGTGATTTGAGGCTGGCTGAAACAATCGAACATCCAGTTTCTGTTGAGTCTTGGGAGGATGTTGCCTGGATTTATCTAGGCAAGCAGAGTGGGTCACCTGGGATCCACAAGTGAGTCATCAATAATGTTTACTGATTTGCTATTTAAGGAATTTTAATGAAAAGGAAGTCAGATGAAATGAACTGTTTCTAATCTGATTTCACTGCATCAAGCTAAGCCCTTCTTTAGTAAACTAAAGCCCAGGGAATCTAACAAAAACAAAATAGTAGTCATCAGTAGACTATAGGAAAACTGCAGTCTGCAGGTGTGTGTCCAGTGCTAATGCCATTGGTGTTCTTGCTTCCCACATGCCTCAGGACTCAGAGAGCTGTTCTGTGCAGCTGCAAAGTCTCTGAGGGAGGTTTCTCTCTCCTTAGGTCAAAGAGGATAACATCTCAAGATTGGATTAGCCATTGAAAAGGATGAGCATACCTCTAATCTCTTAGAATCATTTGGTTATTAAACCCAACATTTTGTACACATAAATTGACAATGATGTTAGCATGACTTGGAATCCTAAAATCACGGAGTGCATCAGTAGATGCTCTCTCAACTGCTTGGAAAGGAAGGAGGTTCTGTCACCTACTATTACTATTAATATTTTTGCTCTGTTTAATATTTTATCAAAGCAACATATGCTCAGGGTAAAATTTTAAAATAGAATGGAAGGACTTATAACGAAAGAGAGTTCCATCCTCTCCCACTCTTGTGTTCATTTCACAGAGACAGCAGCTTTTTCTGTGTTTTTAGTTCTTCTGGTCTTTTTTTCTGATTGTTATGATTATGGTGCTTTTCCTTGGTTAATCAAATTCAGATATGACCTATTAATTCTCAGCTAGGAAAGAGTTTAGTTAATTTAAGCTACTCTTTCCCAATATTTGTACTTCATACTTGATTTATCTTAGTAGTTATCTTTGAACCATTATATTATACACCTAAATTTGTTTGTTTACATACCTAGTTTACTCAGTGTTTCTTGCCTTCCTGCTCTGTTAGATCAAAGTAATAGCTCTCTGCCCCATTTGCTTTCTGTTCTCATTGCCAGCTCCTGTCTGCTGTCAGCTCCACCTCTATTTTAAAAGCGTCAAGATCAATCATATTTGCATTGTGTTGTAACCATATTTCAGTTTTATATATTTTACTGATAGGAGACTTCTAAAAATTGGGAACCAATAAACACTCATCACATCACTACGATTTAAATGTGTTCCCTGCATAGATTAGTAGCGTGCTGGGGTCATAGTTCATTCTATGGAGGTCCAGTTTCAGAATCTCTGCTCAAACTAACCTATCAAAAGGGTCTTTGTGACTCAAAACCATGAACAGATTGCTTTTTCAATAATTATTTTTTTAATCTAATGGTCACGGTAACGTTCCTTTTAGCAATAATCATCAGGGAGGAGTGGGTAGTCTTAGTTACTAGGCACACTTAGAGAGGCTGCTGTCCCCCACACTGCAACCTGCTTCTTTATCCTATTCTATACTTTATTAGAGAGGTGAAGCTGATCTGACTGAACCCCTAAACGGTCTGGGTCATCATAACATTTCCTTGTGTTGTCATGTAATTTGTTTTTCTTTCTTGCTGTCTCAGAGAGTGTTTCTTCTTTACCTTGGCAGCCACACCAAAGGTATTCACCTAACTGATTATATTTGATGAGTGAAAGGTTATGTTTTTAGTCATTCACGTGAGGTGAGGGGCATGACTTGGCCCCCCAAGATTAGGTTCCATAAGGAGGAAGTGTTGCCAGTGTAAAGCCGGTACTCTTCACCCTCGCCCTTCTCAGTAGAGGAATCTGCTTCCCCAGCTGGCTTCCCTTTACCTTCTCACTGCGCCGCCCTGTACACCCGGTTTCTGTGGTCTCTGCCCTACCAAATCTGCTTCCTAGAGCCACAGACAAATTCTTAAGACCTGGACAGCTCTACCCCCTTGTCCCCATCTCACTGCTCTGCACCATCCAGGACTGCTGCCCACAACCTCTTCCTCATGTGCCTTCCCTGTGTTTGTGACACTTGCGCCATCGGGTCCTGTGGTCTTATAACAAAATACCATAGGCTGGGTGACTCAAACAATAGAAATGTACTTCTCATTGTTTTGGAAGATGCCGAGACCAAGACCAGCATGTGGTGAGAGCCGTGCCCCTGGTCTGCAGGTAGCCGCCTTGCACTATCTTCGTATGGCGGAGAGGGAAAGAGCCTCTCTCTAGTGTCTCTCCTAATAATGGCACTAATCCTATTCATGAGTGCCCCACCCTCGTGACCTAATTACATCCCAAGGCACCATCACCAAATACTGTCACACTGGGGTTTAGGGTTTCAACATCTGCGTTTTGGGGAGACATGAACATTCAGTCCAGAGCACGTACCTCCGATGGGCTCTTTCTTTTTTTCTCCTTTTTTTCCAAATTGCTCTGCTACTCACTCTGCTCCCTTCCTACAGTGGTCATGTTTTTTCCATAAAATGCCTGCTTGCTCTGCTCTCCTCTCTTTCGGCTGCCTTTCAGCAATCACGTGGCTCGATCTTAAGTTCTACACGGCGGACCGCACGTCTGTGAGTTCGCCATTGTTGGCACCTGCGTGTGTTTCTGGATAACGCCATATGATATTCATCAGAGCCCTGAGGTGAAACGGCCCAAGTGGAAGCTGTCCTCTTCCCTCTTCTTCCTGCAGTGATTCCGGCTTTCTAGTACCTGGGTCGAAACCCAGGAATCACCCTTTCCCCCTTCCCAGGGCTCCCTGTCTTCTGCGGCCTTTCCAGTCCTGGTCTCGCTCCTCTGGACGTTCTTTTCCCTCCTTTCTCTATAACAAGTGCTGTTTTGCTTTCTTAGTTCTGATTCTAAGAAAAATTCTGGTATCAAGGGTAGAACGCTCTCTATGAAGGCTCAAGAGAGAGACAGAATATACTACCCTGTGAAATAATGAGCAGACTTACCTTTATCATCATTACCTATCTGCCTGCTTTTCCTTGGCCTCTTCCAGGAGCACAATGCCACACCCCTTCCTTACTCAAAAATATACATTTCCCCCACTGCCTAATTAATAAAATCCAACACCTAGACTAGTGTTTACAACCATATTTAAACCCTATGTTCTATGACACAGGCAACAAATATTTTTTCAGTAGTTTGTCCGGCTTTCCCATCTCAGCTC
Organism: Smutsia gigantea; assembly: GCA_032199065.1. Taxonomy (NCBI): domain Eukaryota; kingdom Metazoa; phylum Chordata; class Mammalia; order Pholidota; family Manidae; genus Smutsia; species Smutsia gigantea. The sequence goes on along the minus strand of JAVSCE010003147.1, from coordinate 101,105 downwards.
CTCACCTGGAATGGAAGCTTCCTAAAGCAGGGATTTGTCTGCCTTGGGCACTGCCGTATGTTCTGTGCTTAGTACAGGGCCTGTACATAGTATGTTCTCAGTATGTGTTAACAAATGCATGAATTATAATGAACGGACAGTTCCGTCTGCATTTTATGCCTTCTGACTTCTGACCTCCATGCCTTTCTAGGCAGCATTCACATTTGTTTAGTGCTTATTGGATGGACTACCTTGTGTTCCCCTAAAATTCATATGTTGAAGCTATAACCCCCCCAAGTACCCCAGAAGGTGACTGTATTTGGAGATAGAGCTTTTAAAAGGGTGATTAAAGGGGGGTTGTGAGGGTGGGCCCTAATCCAATCTGAATGGTATCCTTACCAAGAGGAGACAGTTGGAAGCACAGGAAATGATACACCAGGGATCTGTGTGCATGAAAGAAGGGCCTTGTGAAGACCTAAAGAGAAAGCAGACATCCACAAGCCTGGGGGAGAGGCCCCAGGAGAAACCAAACTTGCAGAAAACTTGATCTTGGATTTCTAGCCTTCAAAAGGGTGAGAAAATTAATTTCTCTTGTTGAAGCCACCCAGGCTGTGGTATTTTGTTACAACAGCCCTTACAAACTAATACTTTGTTCAACCCTGTACAGGTAATGCTAGCAGAAATCCTGTGATACAGATATCTGTATGATTTCCATTTCACAGAGAAATGAAAGCACTGAGATGTTAATTAACTTCCTGTGGTCACACAGCCAGGATTTGGAATGTACACACCTTGACTTCTATTGTTCCCTCTGCATGGGACACCTTTCCCCTCATTTCTGAACACTCAAACTCTACCTATCTATAAAGCCAGAGAAATGTCCTCTCACTGAATTCCTATACTTTGGTTCTGAACTTGCAGTCTAATAATTGTTATTCTGCCTTATTTTCAGCTCAAACCTTGTTCTAAGGGCCTGCCAGAAACCAGCCTGGCTCTCCAGGACCAGGGCTCTGCATTATTCATCACAGTCTTTGACATTAAACTTGGACCCCTTCTGGGACAAGAGTCTGTTCACCTACCTAGAGCCTGGCTGCTGGCTGACAGGTGTCCCTGGTGATTAGCACAGACCAGCTGACGTGTGCTTATGAATTCACTTGTCTCCAAATGCCATGTGGCTATTCTGTTAGATACACAGGAATCCCTGATAGCTTGGTATTGATTACATTCCTGGATCACCATTGTTTATATTTCCACATAGCTGTCATATATTGTGTTCTACCCTGTTTTATGCATTTTTCCCCAGAAGCTGAATCTCTCCTAAAGTCCCAGGTTTACCAGGAATAGTTAGTTCTGTTTCCATGTTTCTGCTTATCTTAGAAATGATGACTGTTAAGCAGGGATTATCCAGGCATGACTTGTGATGGACACTCCTTAGATTATTGTCAATGACCTGCACTTTCATTTGTACATGTATTCATTTGTACTTTCACTTACTCATCTAATGGGGAACTTTTTATATTCCAGGCATAATACCAGATATGCCAGTTCAAGGTCAGTTTCTCTGATACTAAAAACAACGACAAGCTTTTGATGCTATTAGCAGCCTATAAAACATCTTCCCCAAAGTAACTTACACTAAAATGTAATTTCAAGACATGTTACTGATGAGATTCAGGTGTCTTCCTACATGTCACAGGAAGCCATCTGAAATGAAATCCATGGAAAATAAGCTGGAGATGGGGAAACTGTCACATGTCATGAGGATACGTTAAATGAAGGAAAGCGATGGTATAATGATAAGGAACATCTGAAATTTCTGAGGATCTGGAAGGAATGCTGAAATAGCAACCCCATTGGAAAGGATTAGATTAGTGCTACTTCAGGTCTGCCCATGAGAGAGAAATGCTGGCCAGTACCAGAGTGTTAGTAAAGGATGGCATTTTAATAGAATGATTAGTCTGGATTGGCAAATATTTTTGAGGACCCACTATATGCCAGAAAACTGGAGGACAAAAGTGAATCAGATCTGGTACCCTGCCTGCAGGCTGTGAAGAAAACAGGCACATAAAACCCTAACCCTCCTGGGGCAGAGCAGGGCTAGTGCGGCTGTTAGTGACATTAAGGTGCTAGTAGGACAAGTTCCAGCAGACGCTTTAAGACCCAAACTTCCTTTTCTCCTCTTCTAACAAAAAGAAACATTGTACATTTCCCAGAATGCTGCCTTAGGGCGGGGAACAAAAAACAGGAAATAGAGACTACTACATTTTGATGAGTGAGAGGGGAACTGTACTGTATATTTTATATTTTCCTTTCCTAATCTACTCCATCTTCCTCCACCCTTCCCTCTGCCATGAAAGGCTATGTGAGCACATCCATCAGACTTCCTTACCCTTGGGCCAATGGGGATCCCCACTGGGAGATCAAAACAAAGGAAGAAAAGAAATCTGACTTGGTCCCTGGTGCCTCTCTTGCTGGCCATGTTGAACTGGCTACTCAACTGAAGCCTACCTCTTTCCATTTAGAGCTCTTTCCTTCTGGACCCAAACAGCAGCCTTGTCCCTGCCTCTCTTTGGCTTTAGGGTGATAACAATTTGGTTCTTACTAGCCCTGGGCTCTGCACATTCATTACAGCTCCCCTACAACCTGGTCATTTCTTTGTAAATAGTTCACTTCACTGGATTATCCCAGGTGGAGGGTGCACCTACTTTGTTCTTGCAGCTCTCACTTGATTCACAAACCAATCGAAAGAGCTAATGAGGGGCAGGATACAGGCAGAACCCTGAACTTGATGACTGGACAATGCCGAGAGGTAGTCTAGGAAGATAAGGAGTCCTATGGCTTACGTGCTAAGTCCCCACAGGACCTGTGTAGGTTGGGTTGTATTTGGGAGCCTGGAACCTGAGAGACCACTGTTCATGGGCCTGAAAACTGACCATGCCCCTGTTGTGTGTCCCTGGGGCTGCAATGTAATTTCAAATTCCACTGAGCAAAAGCGATCAGTGTTCGGGCTCTTTCAAAGGCCAGGGGCTAACTTAAGCCCTTAAACAGGGGCCTGCAAATGGCATCCGCTTTCAGGAAAAGATGCAAGAAGGGAAAGGAAGACAAGGCCTCAGCTTGGTCAGAATAATCTTAATACCATTTAACTTCCTTTTCAAAAGTTCCCATATTCAGCAAACCACTTTCTGAATTTAAGCACATTTCCACTGTATTTCTATTGGAAACAGGATGCACTGCCTAGCTGATGAAACTTTGACCATCTAATTGGGATTTTATTTCCCACAACAAAATAATGAGGTAACAACTCAATTGACAAATCAATCCTAGGCATTTAGATTTCTCAATCAACTGACTGTCCCAGCCAACGAGGAGACCCTGCAGTAGAAGGGAGCTAGGAGACTTGTCTAACTAGAAAGCCTCCCCCACTCTTTCAGGAAGGCTGAGCATTTAGAACTGCCAGTGCCGTGGGGACCACGTGACCCAGCCACAGCCTGATTCCCAGGCTAGGGCTGGAGCCCTCCACTGTCCGTGATGCCATGTTAAAATCACTAGGTTTTGATAGGGTTTCAGGATTGTCAGTGCTGAGCTCACACATGAGGGTGCTCCAGGTGCCCCGAAAACAAGTCTGTGTAGAGTTACCACCAAAGGCCAGAAGGGACCAGATGGTTTTAACATTTAAAGATGCCGTTAGTCAACCCGGCCACCCATTGAGGCAGCCCCGATGGTCATGGATGAACCAAAATTATTTTCTAAATACATTTTCTAAGGCAGCTTAAGCTTGATAGAACTATTTACTGGGGTCTAATTCTTTTGGTTGAAAGAGGAAAAGTAGGGAATCAAGTGATGGCAACATAAACTCCTGACTTTATTTCCTTTAATTTTTCTCCAGTGTGTCATGTATGATTCATTTTGCCTAACCTATACCATTTGTGAATTAACACATCTATTTTAACCAAAAGTCATAGCAGAATGAGTTGGATATATAAAAATATTTGACAAGCTTAGCAAATGGGTCCAGTAAGAAAAAGCCTAATGTGTAAGACACATACCTGTACCCAGGAGTCCTGAATTGGATGAGCACATATTTTACAAAGAACCGGACAGTTTGGCCCTTGTTTTATCAAGGGTCAGAAGCACAAAAGTGAACCAAATAACAGAAATCAAAAGGCAAACACCGACACCGGAAGCTCATAAGAGTTAGCATGAAATACATTCTTAAAAGTCATTACACAGTTTTGAAAAGAAATTCAAGCTGCGGGGACTGAGCTCTGGGATCAGAACAATATGCTCCGTGGACTGGAACAGAGGCTTTCTAAAAGAAATGTCTACAGTTTTGAAGAATACTTTTTCCAGACAAGCTTCTTTGTGAGGGGATTTTTTTTTTTTAACAAACATGCCTATTTTTGACTCGGCTCAGAAATGAAATATTTCAAAAGCCCTTTCAAGCTCAACATCCCTAAAATTACTCCTTCAAAGTTACACTTTAAGGGGTACTAGTGAGATTAAGAGGAATACCAAGTTTGTGAAATTCTTCATGATAAAGACCCACAAAAATCCCCTCCACCCCCGTTATTTCCTTTAGTGGTTTAGACCAAAAAAAAAAACTGTTTGGAAAAAATGGCAATATTGGCAGAGGTGGGAAAGTGTTTCAAAGCTCTATTTTGACAAAAAAAAAAAGCATAAGACAAGACTGCCTTTTCCAAGTTTAAGAGTTTTAAAACGAGTTTTTGTGAGAAATGGTTTTACAAGTTTTGTTTTCGGAAGATCACAGTTTTCCATAATACATTACAATGTTTGCCAAAAATCATCTCCAAATAAAAATATTTTCTGAAGAAATTAAATCAAATTCAGAATTAATTTACTTAGGTAGCCACTGATGGTCTTATCTGTGCATCCCACTGACACTTAATCATTCTAATCACAGCTGTGGTTGGTCTGATTTTCATCATGTGCAAAAAGGCCAAGTGAGGTATATCCGTGAGTCAGGGTCACAGCATATTTTGTCCAGCTGGATTGTGCGTGGAAATACGAAGAGATCTGCAGATATGTATTCACATGTATCTGTGAACTTGAACATTATATAGGAGAGAGAAAATATTTTTTTCTTGATAAAAGGACACATGCAGACAAATTAGGTGATTTTGATTAATTCAGTTTCAAAGTTCAAATTTGAAAGTGTGAATTAGACAAAAAAATCGTATTCTGTTTTAAAGAACAAGGTTTAAAGTGGTCCAAGCTTGTCTTATTTTGGAAGGGTGTCCCTCCCTGCTAATTCTCAGGGGGTATTGTTCTTATTTCTCTATAGCATTTCATGTTCTCCAGAGAGTGACCTAACCACAGTTCTGCCCACAGATGGTCTACGGTTGGTTTTGCCCAGCAGGTTCCCTTCCGTGGTGTGGGACACCAACCCAGGCTAGCCAGTCAGATCTCCAGGGCAATACTAATGCTTCCATGAGAGGTGTCCCTTACATTTGATAAATGTATGCAGGAAGGGAGGCTTTTTTTTTTTTTTTGGTCCTGGACCACTTGCAGTGAAGCCGGGCTAGCTGGAATGCCAACAGTCTTCTTTTCTAGCTGCCTGAACAAAACGCTTCACAATGAAGCTAGAAAGGCAAACAGAACAAAGAGGGAGAGGGATGCAGAGCCAGGACTCCAGGATGCCTGAAGCCTTGGACTCTCTGAGAGGCAAACAAGGATAATCCTGGCTAATCCAACAAATAAGCAATAGAAAATGCTAGAAGGGAAATAATTTGCAGCAAATTATAAGACAGCACATCTTGTTCTTACCCACATGTGGCAAAAATGGGCTTTCTTGGAGTCCTCACATATTTAACAAGAGAGCAAATAAGAATTCTTGCTTTAATGTATCTTAAACAAAGACACTGTTCCTTTTACAAAATCTGTTATTGGATGACATCCTTCAGTCTACTAGGTAATTTATAAGGATATTAAAAGAGCTACTTTTACATATCAAAAACATGATCACCTTAGTAAAAAAATACAGTGTTAATGACTCAAGTTTTTGGTTACATGGAAGCAAATTCACTCTCTGGCCTGAATTATTTAATGCCACTTAGTATTATACAGCCATGTAAATAGGCAGTTTTAGGTAAAGATCAGAAATATAGGAAGTTAATGGCAAAAGCTTTAGAGTAATCCATCTGAAATACATGCAAATACACTTAATTATTGTACATTACAAATACACATGATTACAAGTTCAAACTCATAGTCCATAAACCAAGGAAAATTAAATTGCATAAAGAAACTTGGACATAATTGGACATTCACTGTAAGAAATCCTTGGATCTCAGGCTGTGACTACATGCTAGATCTGTTTGCCTTTTCTGATTGGATTAAATACTAGCTCATTTCCATTAAAGTATTTGTCTGAACTAATTTTTTGAGTTGACACATTAAGTAAGGTGAACTGGTTTATATAGGTAACCACCTCCTCCATGACTCAGAATACCATACCAATTAGAGATTCTCTAATGGCTTTGGGAGTATTTCCAGCAGCTGTCCTTTGGAATGAACCCAGGAATGGAACCTGGAGCCTTTGGCTTTGAGCATGCCACTCTGTCAGCCATTCAGTGTTGTCTTTATAATTTGAACTTTAACTGCAGATCAATTCAAGCAATGTAGAATTTCACAATTGGAAGGGACCATAAAACACCTACTTCTCCTAGCAATTCTATAAGTGAAAACTCATGTTCGGGGCTCTAATGCACATGTCCAAGGTTTTAAGTGGCCAACTGAGGCCAGGACATGCTCTTCAGAAGCCTAGACCAATGCTTGTATTGGAAAGCCCTTCCTTAGATGCTTTGCAAACGATTTGACACTTTCCATTGTATTGATTTGGCTTTCTGCTTGATTTTATGTCTGAAAATAATATCATAAATCTGAACTAGATACTCAAATGAACTGAACGGATTTTTTTCAGTATGTATTTGTTACAGTAAGTAATCAAAAAAGTTAATACTATTGAACAATATTAGTTCTCAGTATGAGTTTTGTTTATGTGAAGTAATAAGAATGTTTTATATATATAAAATTATAGTAATGTTTGTTAGTTTCTTTAGTATGAGATAATGCTAATCATTCTTCCTGGTAATCTCATTAGTTTTCATTAAGTCCTCTTTATTTATCTAGATCTTTGGCAATATTTTGTATGTTTACTTATTTGTTTTTCAATTGACCCATCAAGTAAGGTGGACTGATTTGTGCAAGTAAATCCACTTCAGTAACATAGTAAACATAGTAAAATATATTACATTGAATAAAGGGTTTTGTGTAAAATCCTAAATAACAGTCTAGTTGTTTGTGTTACCATTCTTTCAGGCTACAAAGAGAGCTAGAAGAAAGTCTTCTGTTGCCCAAAATGAAATATCTTTTTAGAAACTGTAAAGCAACAGACCTTTACGCATTCTGGATAAAATGTCTGTGATGGAATGCTAAGTGTGCCCCACAGGTAATATTTTATTAAAACCATGACATATAAATCCATGATTTTGGAAATCCTGATTTTGTAAGGTGAGGGAAATGGTGCTCTGCAACATAATTTTTAAGGAAAATATATTGAGCTGGAACAAAATATCACAATAAAATTAGTGTATTTTAGCAGCTGAAAGCTTGAGAGCTTGCTTATAGAACTACATGGGTTTAAATCTTAGTTCCCAACTTTTCTAACTTAGGTGATCTTGGCAAAAATATTGAAATATTTTGTATTTCAGTTTTTCTCGTCTAAAATAATGGAGATAATAAGCAGTTCTTATCTTAAAGACTTGTTGCAACAATTGAACAAACTAATATATGAAAAGCACTAAGAAATGCTCAACTTAATAAATATTAGCTGCTTTTGGGAAAAACAGAAAATTACTTTATATATTACTCTTTAAAAATGATGCATAATTTCTGCTATTAACTTATATTTGCTACATTTCTACTGACTTGTTTGAAGGAGAAGTGATATTCTTTACAGAACAATGATTTTTCTAATTGAAAAGGATCTGAAATGATATCACCAAGATGGCAACGTAGGTCATTCCTGACTCTTCCCATCACAGGAACAACTAGCAACTGTTCAAGAAAAGGACACCATTGAGAGAATCCTAGGACATGAGAGTGAGGCTGAAGCAGCCCCTTGTGCCTCAGAGACACATTAGAAGGATACAAGGAGTAGCTACATGGTGACCACATTTGCCCTCCCCCAGACCAGTGCATCATGACACAGAAAAGTTTTCCCTGAGCCCCCAGGTCCTCTGGTGGAAAAGGAAAATGTGGGGGGACAGTCAGCCTCCCCCGGCATTGTGCATTTACTTTGTGGGAGTCCCAACTCTGATGTTGCACCAAGGGAATTGCAGGGGAATCGGTGGGGCTTAGTTCATTGATACAGGGCTCAGTGTACAGACTGAGTTCAGACCTGTGGTGCTCAAGTAGTTATCCCCACCAGCAGCTTTGCTCAACTGCAGAACTAAGTTGGGGGCATGCTCTGACCAAGAAACTTGGTGGGGTGCAGATCTGTCTGATTTGGATCCTTGAACAAGAAGTTTTGCTGGCCCAAAAGCCTGGTTTTCCCATGCCCAAGAAAGGTTCTGAGTCACAGCACAACCCATGCTATAGGAAGGTCTTTGAGTAGAAGTAAAAGACTGCTTACTAACATCATAAAAACACAAAAAGGTAGCATAAATACCACTGCTGATATATAGTCATAGTTAGATTATGCAATATGGTAATAGTGGTACTTAACTCACATCTTTAGTTTACAAGTTAAAAAAAGAAATGCATTTACCAAAAAATAACCGTAATTACAATAATCTGTTATCAGTTACACTATATTAAAAAAACATGTAAATTGAAAGAGCAATCACTTAAAATGTGAGAAGTCAAAGTGCAAAATATATAAATTCTGTTGAAATTAAGTTATCAGTTTAAAATAGGGTGTTAAAAGTTTAAGATATTTTATGTAAGTCTCATGGTAACAAGGGAAAATCTTGTAGTAATTACACAAAAGAACATGATAAAGAAGTCGAAGCATACTGATAAAAGACATCAAAACACACACTAAAAGGCGGAAAGATAAGAAACAAAGAACGGATCTACAAAATAACAGAAAACAATGAATAAAATGGCAACAGAATTAAGTCCTGACCTATCAAAAATTACTTTAAACATAAATGGATTAAAATTTTCAATCAGAAGAAGACATAGAATGGCTGGATGAAAAATCAAGATCCAGTAATATGTTACCTACAAGAGACCCAATGTAGCCTTAATAACATACATAGATTGAGAGTGAAGCGATGGGAAAAAGACATGGCATGCAAATGGTAACCAATAAAAGCAGGGATAGCAACACTTATGTCAGACAAAACAGATGTTAAACTAAATACAGTAAAAAGAGACAAAGAAGGTCATTATATAATGATAAAGGGGTCGATACATCAAGAAGATATAATAATTATAAATTTTAGGCACCCACCATCAGAGAACCAAAACACATAAAGTAAAAACTAACAGAGCTGAAAGAAGAAATAAACAGTAACACATAATAGTTGTGGATTTAAATGCCCTACCTGAAACAATGGATAGATCATTTAGACAGAGAATCAGTAAGAAAAGAGTAGATCAGAACAACACTATAGATCAAATGGACCTAAAAGACATATACAGAACATTCTACCCAACAAAGCAGAATACATAGTCTTCTCAAGTGCATAGGGAACATTTTCTAGGATAGACCACATGTTAGGTCACAAAATAAGTCTTAGAAAATTCAAGAAGAAGATTAAAATTATACCAAATATATTCTCTGACCACAGTGGTATGAAACCAGAAATCAGTAACAACAGAAAGACTGGAAAATTTATGAATACGTGGAAATTAAGCAACATTCTCCCAAGCAACCCATAAATCAAAGAAGAAATTAGTGGGGAAATAAAAAAGTTTCTTGGGACAAATGAAAATGGAAATGAACATACTAGAACTTATGGAAAGCAGAAAAAGCAATTCTAAGAGGGAAGTTCATAGCAATAAACATATACATTATCCAATGGATAAAAGACTTAAATGTAAGACCTGAAAACTCTTAGAAGAAACGTCGGAATGAAGCTCCTTAACATGGTTCTTGGTAATGAATTTTGAATATGATGCATAAAGCACAAGTAACAAAATAGAAAAATAAACATATGGGACTTCATGAAACCAATAAGCTTTTGCACAGCAAAAGAAACCATCAACAGTATATCTGATAAAAGGTTAATGTCAAAAACATATAAAGAACACACAGAACTCAATAACAGAAAAGCAACCCAATTAAAAAATGGGCAAAGGACTTGAATAGACATTTCTCCAAAGAAGATATATGAAAGGACAACAGATACATGAAAAGATGCTCAATGTCACTAGCTGCTAGGGAATGCAAATTAAGCTCACAAGGAGATATCACATCATACTTGTGAAAATGGCCATTATCAAAAAGACCAGAGATAACAAATGCTGTTGTGAATGTGAAGAAAAAGGAGTCCTTGTGCATTATTGGTGGAATAGTAAAATGGTGTAACCACTATAGAAAACAATATGGAGGATCCTCAAAAATTAAAAACAGTACTACCATATGACCTGGCAATTCCACTGCTGGGAATGTGTCTAAAGGTAATGAAAACATTACCTTGAAAAGACACCTGCACTTCTATGTTGATAACAGCATTATTTACAAAAGCCAAGACAGGGAAACAACCTAGTTGTCCTTCAAGGAATGAATGGATAAAGAATTTGTGATACATATTTACAATGGAATATTATTCAGCCACGAAAAATGAGGAGACTCTACCATTTGCAATAGCATGAATGGACTTTGAAGACATTATGCTACATGAAATAAGTCAGACAGAGAAAGACAAATACTGTATGATCTCACTTACATGTGGAATCAAAAGAATAAAGGAACAAGGAAAAATAACTCAGGAAAAAGAGATCAGATTTACGATTACCAGAGGCAGGGGATGAGGGAACGGGGAACTGGAGGATGGTGGTCAAAAGGTACAAACTTCCAGTTATAAGATAAATAAGTTTAAGGGAGGTAATGTGCAACATGATGGCTATGACTCCTGTATGCTATATAGGAAAGTTGTTAGGAGAGTGAATCATAAGAGCTCTCATCAGAAATATAAAGCTTTGTTTTCCTTTCTTTTCTTTTTTTTTTAAAAACATTACATCTACATGGATGTTAGCTGAAGCTACGGCAATCATTTCACAATATATGTAAATCAAACCACCATGCGGTACACCTTAAACTTATTCAGTGATTATGTAACAAAATTATTTCTCAATAAAACTGGAAAAAAAGGACCTGTAATTTGCTTATGATTAGGGATGTACATCTGTGATTGGTCTGTTCATCTTACTCCAATGCCTTTTGAGATTTGCTTGAGTGATTCAAAGCTCTAAGCTCTTGCCTTTTCTTATTATTGTGATCAACTCTTTTCTGAATACCAGGAAAATCAGTGGTAAAGATGTTAGAAGTTTATATAGCAAGCAGGAATATTGTCATAACAGCATAATAAACAATTAATCAGGAAAAAATGCCCTCTGACAGAAAGCTACCCTTGATTATGTTTTATGTTAAGCTCTTCTGTTTTATGATATTGATTAAATGGTTCTTTTCTATTGAATCATTGTAGAGAAAACAGCTGTTTCATACTGAGGGTCATGACGTTATTGGTTATTTAGTACAATATAGATTCTTATGTAGAATGCTCATTTGAAAGTGCATTTTTTTGTTCACATCAAATTCTCATGAGGCTTTATTAAGATAGAGTGTTAAATGCAGTACTAATGGCTCAGAAGTAAAAATGCATGGAACGAAATCATGCAAAAAATGCATCAAGTGCTTGATTAAAACAATACTAAATAGATATGCACAGCCCAAAGACTTAAGAAAATGGGAAAGGTTTTGTTTTTATATTGGTTTAGAGCTTCCAGGCTTTTCCTCTCATGATTCATCATCCTTGGCTGCATTGAACACTAGTGCTCTGTCATTTCTTTGCAGTAGCTGCCACTGTGTGAAGATGGATGTGCTTTTTTCCTCTCTCTTCTCCCAAAAGATGAATTCTCAATTTCAATCACTCCTTATAGCATGTGCACTTATCTTTGCCTTCCGTGCACTGAAGGAGAACTTGGTTCTCCATTTCTTTGTTTCCCAGATATGTGAGACAAGTACCTTTCCCTCTATCATGTAGCTTCTCTTTACACTGTCAACCACGCTGACACCTGTCTTCAGTAGCAAGCTAGTGACACCATGGACAAGTAGTCGCTGAACAAGGTGCTGATATCTCTCCTTCCCTCTCTCTCCCCGTTCTCATTCTCTCCCATTCTCCCACCTTCCCTGCTTCCTTTCTGCCTCTCTCCCTCTTCCTTTCTCCTGAATCACTTTTAAAAGACTAATTTGAATCAAACTTTCAATCAAAACCATTCTATTAACTTAGCTTCAGAGACAAGAGTGCATAATGTTCAAGGGACTAGGCTTAAGTTCTTTACTGCCTTAAAGAAGCAATCTTTTTGTATGTGGGCATTTAACTAGTATTCCATAATTCCTAGTATATATACATATATAAAATTAAGAACTCATCAGTGTTCAGTTTTAAAACCAGATGCAGGCAAACATGGTTCTGTTAGGAGAAAAGATGAGAGTAGAAAAATGTTTATGCCTTACAAATTTCATTAACCCCATTGCCTTTAGTGTATAATTTAAATTCATTAGTCTAGCTCCTTGCCTATCTCAACTCCTACCATTCTCCTGCAAGTATCCTGTATTCTACCCTATTGACTTCTTTGGAATTCCTTAAACTTTCTAGACTATCTTCCTCACATACTTTTGTACATGCACAGCTTCTTTTTAAAGATAACTTTTTAATTTGTTAAATAGTTCAGTAGGCCATTCCTTTAGGAAGATATTCTTTTTTCTCATTCTCAGGCTAGGTTAAGTTCCTCCTATTGCTCATATCTTAAGCATATTTGTTTCATTGCCCTTTTATTGGCTCATTCATAGAAAAACTATCGATTGTTTGCTTAATGGATGACATTTATATAACAGCTGAGACGCCTCTCATCACTAGAGTGTGACCTCTGGAGCTAAGAGACATACAGTTGATTCTCATTATTTCTGGTACTTATGTCCTATAAAGTTCTTGAGAACACTAAATACTGAACTATTGCTCCTAGGGGAAACACAGGGTTAGGTTCCTGTAAACCTCTGGTCACAATATTTTTATCAACCAAATTGCCATTTGCATTAAACAGATTCATCTGTCAATGTCGTTGTAAAACGAGCTGGTCTCATCAGTATTGAAAACCTGCTCTTCCACATGACCCCTTTTCTGTATAACACTTAGTGGGTCTTTTAAAAATTGTCCCACGGACAGTGACTGTAATGGGGTTGGTGGGGGGGACCTGATGAAGGGGTAGTTTAATAACCATAATATTGCACATGTAATTGTAGATTAATGATAATAAAATAAATTATTAAAAAAAAATTGTCCCATGGCCTCCTGATCTGCAAAACCTGTCTTGCCTGTGAGTTTAACATTTTCCACACATACCACCTTTTGAAATGTGCAAACCATCCAACCCTAGCAGAGAACAGTTTAACATTTTCTGACCTGGATAATGTTACTAATTATTTTGGGCTTTCAGTCTTTTCATGATGCTCTTCACTACATTTTTTTATTGGTTATCTCATGAATCCACAAATTTAGTTGCTTTTCCCGCTTTTTCACAGCTGCATTGTACACTGTACATGTTACTTTAGCGTTCTCTAGAGTGGCCTCGCACACAGATCAGTGAATTCCCTTTCCTTTTTCTGGATGCACCATATGTTGAGCCATTAACGTTGAAATGGCTGACAGCACTATAAATTCACAGCCGAACAAAACTTACCTAACTCATGACCTTCTCGCACTTACGAACACTAGGCAGAACAATAGCACTGCCCTTGAGGGCCGTTTTAAATAGTGAAATCACCAACAGAAAGAAAACAATGTGGCACCATATTGCCACAGAAAAGACCCTTGTTTATATCATGAGAGCTAAACAAGAAGGTGGGGAACCATCTTGTCTGGCTGTCAGCTGAAGTGTGTATACCAGGGAACTCAAGTTTTTCACCGCTTAGTACCTGTTGGTGGATGACTGTGAATAGCTGCAAGATGCCACCTGTATTGATTCTGGGGGTTACAAATCAACTTTATTGACTAGTTGAATTTTCAAAATATGGAATCTATGAATAATGAGGATCAATGCTATTTCTCTTCTACTAAATAATAGGAGTTCAATAAATGTTTGCTGACAGGATGAAGAGTGCATGCTATAGGCAAAGCTATTTCCCAAGCTTCAGTGAATTAAAATTACTTATTAAACTATAGATTTGACAACATTTTCATACCAAAAGTCTAAAATTTAAAGAAAAATCTTGTATGCCTACTGTATATATTATGCTCTCACAATATTCTTAAGTGCTTTCTTCAAGGCATACTCAAACCAATATTCACTTCATACAGTAGTAAAGGATTTTTATTCTATATACCTATAAGTGTTGATCATTTCCAAAAGAAAAGCAACTAGCCACTCTATTGTTCTCTCAAGTGCAAGCCATCAAAAAGTAGTTTTTAGTGAAGAAGTCAGTTGAAGGCCATCATATCACAACTTGCATTTACCATAAAAAAATAAATATGACATATGGAGAGACAATTCTTTATGTGTGATAATGCTAACTTTTACCCAGAAGTCAGTGCAACCCACTGAGGCATATTAACTTGGGGTTGATTTTCAATGAGCAGAGATTTTGAATGGCCCACCCTTACCCTCTTGCTTATTTCTCTTTATGTCAAGGACCTTTCAAAATGTTTATAGGTCTAATGACACATCTATAGTAACACAGGTCTATAAGCACAGCTAAAGGTCAAGCTAATGTGCTGAAGTGGGAATCCAATTTATCATCACCATCACAGGATATCATTCATGCATTTATTTAGTCAACAAATATTCATTGACTATTGATGGATAGTCATTTAAAACATTCCAGGCCTGTGTTATGTGCTAGGAATAAATCGTGAATAAAGCAGGTATGGTTACATCCCCATGGAACTAGTAGTGTATCAGAAAAAGCATACAGTCAAGTAAAAAGAAAAATAATAAAAACACAGGTGTGAAGGTTATCATACAGAGAGAATGTCTATTGAAGGGGGAAAAAATGGTTGTAGTGGGGTGGGGGCATATGTCAGATGGGGTTCTTTAAGAGCTTCATTAGGAAAGACATTTTTCAATTGAAAGTTCACAAAGAAAAGGATCTTCCTATGTGAAGAGCAGTGGAATGCCTACTGCAGGCGCAGGGCACCTTGAGGGGAAAGGTTCTGAGGTCGCCATGAACTTGCTTTGGTTTCAGACCTGTTGAAGCCATAGTGAGCAGACTGCTCCTGGAGATCTGGCCACTGGCAGACCACACAGGGCCTTGCAGGACAGAGGAGGAGGCTTGTAATCTATTCTAAGTATGTCTGGAAGCCACTGGAGAGTGTTGGAAAGGAGAGGCATCATTATCTGCACTGCAGTTCAAAGAGACCATTTAGGCTCCTGGATGGAATCGTGGTGGAGGGCAAGTTAGGAGTCAGTGAGACTAGTAAGGAGCTGTTGCAGTAGTTAAGGGAGGAGAAGGTGGTGCCCTTGATTTGGCTCATGGCAGTGGAGGTAGAGAAGAGTGTGGGGACTTTTATTATACATGAAGGTTACATGAAATGGACTTACTGCTGGACTACTGAGGGGGTGAGAGAAAGAGACAGAATGGAGATCTACTCCTAGATTTCTGGCTTGGTTAGCTGGGAAAGTGGTGCTGCCCGGCTCTAAAGAGGGAAGATTGCATGTTTGCCTTGGAGAAATCCAACAAGAGTTGACAGTTGGCTCATACAATAAGGGTGATCAAAATGGGCATTACAAGCAGAGAGGTGGCTTTTGAAGTTTAGGAATGGAGGGGATCATCTTTGGAGAGAAAGTAGGACATAATGAAAAGTAGCTCGGGGGAACTTCAATGTTTAACAGAGAAGCAGCATCTCACATACTCATGAAAAGCTTAGACAGAGATATAACAAGCAGTATGATGTAAGGAAAAGAATGTTTCTGATTCAGTTAATTGCTTGGGGACCTGAATTGGGCTCTAGCCTCATCTTTACCAAGAACTAGTGAGAAGCAATGTATTCTGACAGAAGAATCCTCTATTTTGTAATCTTGTAAATCTGGGCTCAGATCTCAAGGTGGGAATTTACTGGCCAAGGGCAAGCTTCCCAAGCTTTCTTAATCTTCTAAACTCCAGGTTTTATTGTAGGATTGTTGTAAGAGGTAGATACAATAAAGATAAATACCTTACTATGGTGTTTAGCACATAATATACCCTAATTTTAAATTGCTGGTGCATAAATAGTGTTGCAATGACTTAAGCAACAAATTTAAAATTTTTAATTGAAAATTTTGTTACTAAGATGTGCTTTATGAAGCTTAAGTACATTAATATTGTGAGGATGGGGCAAAGCAAGGAATTCCATCTTAGCATCAGTTTTGGTGGTTTGGATTAGCTGTTAATAAAAATATAGCTTAGATTTGTTGAGTGCTTTCCATGTGCTCAACACCATGCTGAGCAGTTTAACTATATTAACTCATTTAATCCAGGTAGCAGCCCTATGAGGCATGTAATATATCATTCCATTTTACATGAGAGGAATATGTAATCAATAAATTAAACAATTTGGCCTCAAAGCACCCAGGTGGACGTGTGTTCTTAGCTAGTATCTTTTACTTCTTTGATGATCTCCAATGTTACTTCAGAAATATCTCCCTGTGTACTCTCTTAATTTTTTTCCAAATCAACATTTAGACTTGCAAAAATGTAATAAATACATGTTTTAAAAGTCAAGAACACCAAGCATTGCATGCAGGTGACGGGATTCAGAACAAATCTCCCGCAAAACGCGCCATTTTGCCAGTGGACTATTTTGAGCTTGAAGGCAGTCATGACCCTGCAAGTTCAAGAGAAGACTCTGCTCCTCCCTCAACTACCTAGAAAGATCTAAATAGGGGTCTTTCCCAAAATAGGGTCATGACCAGTGAGGGGGCTAAGGGCGGGCCACGCCAAGATGAGCCATTGTGACATGCAAATTTTTGAGCTGAAAATCATCAAGGGCCAAAACACTCAGAGAGATATTTTGATCTTCCCCCTCTCCCCAACAATTGCATAAAAAGAATTTCAATGGAGAACTACTCAAGCAGAGCTTTCATCATAGACTATGTTCTAATGTAAACTCCGAGTTGAGTTTAGGGAGGGATGTGACAAGTCTATTTAAATCCCTCTCTGTGTTCCATCAAGTATTTTGTTTACCAAACATTTACTCTTTTAATATCCCTGTGAACTATTTCCCTTTTCCTTTGAAGTCCCAAACCAGTTATCCCTTCTCCCTGGTTCAGGGTGACATATGTACCTCATTCTCCCCATCTTTGGAACCCATGTCTACAGTTTCCCTGTATGTAGGTAATTAAACCTTTCTTTTCTCCTGTTGATCTGTCATGTCAGTTTGACTCAGATTGGCTAGAACCTCCAGAGGTAGAAGAAATTTCTTCCTTCCCAACACCAGAGATAAATTTTATCTGAGTGGCCTATCTGTAAGGCAGGGCGAACATCTGATTATCACACATCTGCTCTTATCACCCTGTGAGTTGCCCTCCTCGGGACACTTTGAAGCCCCAGGCCCCATCCCATTCCTTAGCACAGTATGGCATATTTACCTTATTTTCCTTTTCTGTCTTTGCAGCTCTCATGTTTGTGGAGTTCCCATATGTACAAAAATAAATTTGATTTCCTATTGTTAATCTGTCTCATGTCAATTTGATTCTTAGATCAGTGAGAAGAACCATGAAGTGTAGGGGAAAATTTTTCCTTCCCAACATAGCAAGACATATGAACTTTTATTTCATGAAAGGAAGTAAATGATTAGATGGACTGAAAAATAAGTGCAAGGATACTACCTACAAGGAGGAAAAAAGTCCAATTAACTGCACACTAAGAAATGTGGAAAAGGAACTCTGAGACACTTCAAATATGACCCCAGGAAAGATACTGGGATGTGACTTCAAGAAATAATAACACAGGAATAGCATTACTTTCTGCTCACAGTGCAGCCTGTTCACGGGACCCGGAGACGGCATTATCAGGCTCTGGGTGAGGAGACTGCTTATTGCAAAGGCTGGCTGGCCCGAGGCTCGTCACAGACTCAGATGGTACCTGACAGCTCACTGCGGTTATGAGGAAATTTTTACAAGAAGAAAGTGGCTTGAATATACTATTGGAGAATCTGTTTTTCCCGTAGCTCTAATTTCATTTAAATTACATAAAAGTCAAGCACAGCTAATTACCAATGGTAGGGAAATACTCATTTCCTGCATCTAATACCTGTAAGACCTATGTTCTGTGACCTGTGGGTCTTTAGTGTGAACTCCGGGTTCATCTTTCTTGCTACTAGCAGACATTTTCAAAGTCTTATCTCCAATCTGTAGGTGGCAGTAAGTCACTACTGTTTTTGTTACTCTGCCCAGTGGAAGGAAGATTAAATTCAGTTTAAAGAAACAGAATATAAAGAGAATACTGTTCTACCTTTGGGCTAGTATAAAACAATACTTCTCAGGTGTTTTCAGTGGAAGTTTGATTCCTTTCCCCATTTCAATTTGAGGTAAAATTGAAGTTCTTATGTATTCTCAGTGGACTCTCTTTGGCTACTTGGCTAGGATGAACTTATGTTCACATAGGCTAAACATCTAGAAAAAGAGAGTAAAGGGTTTTGTGTCGATCAGCGGCTCAAGAAACCAGCTGTTTCTTAAGGTGATGGGTCCAAGCAAGATTAGTTCAGATCTTAAAACCTGTTTTATATTTAGATTAGACCATGGCATTTTTCTTTCAAGTATATGCATATGGTACTTCAAATAATTATGCTTCCAATTCCACAATAAAAAGAGATTTCTCTCTCGATGACTTGCTGATTTTCACCTTCACTGTTTAAAAGAAACAAAAATGACCACACAAAAGAGAAAGTGATTGTTGACTTGCAGTTCTTCCCTGCATTGTCTTCTGCCCTGTGGTTGTTCATATGCAAAGCATGTTTCCTTACAGATGGAATCCACCAGTCCTTGCTGTTAAGGGAAACACAGCAGGACCCAGCGAGGATTTGTTGAAGCTGAAAACAGACTTTATAATTTAGCTCTGAGTCCCGCAACAGCGTTAAGTCACACTATAAATCAGAACACTGGATCCACAAATGTAAGGCAAACAGAGTGAAACATGAATTTTCCCCCTCATACTTCTCCTCTTGTTAGAACAATTAAAACAACAATCAGCTCCTTTATTGCTTGTGATTTAGCAGTTAGCCAAGTAAAGTGACAATTTCAGGCTACAGTGGACAGAGTCGTTAGAAAAAACAAAACACAGCCAATAAGGTGAGGTGACTGCTGTCACACTGAGCCAACAGAGAGTGCCAGGTTTCTAAAATAAAAACAATCTTTCTACCATGGTGAATACTTGGCACTTTTGTTTAGCTTAGCTTTATGGACCTTTCCCATTGGAGAAAGCCAGCTTATACTTCTGTTATCTGTTATTGGCTTCCTTTAAAAAAATTAACTGAAGCCTCAGATTAAGTGGGCTATTCTTATTTTTTTAAATAGCTGGGGGATATTCACTTAACATTACCTTGCTTGTATAGCTGAATGCTTCTGGCTTACAAGACCCTTTCTATTCACATATTTACCACGTATAGGGTAAGGTTCTGACTTGTACAAGACAGCCTACTGTACATAAGTTTTGCTCCTCAAGAGTCAAGAAGGCACGGATTCTGTTGTATTCCAATCTTTGCTGCAGCAGCTGGCTTGTAGCAGAAGAAAAGACAGTATGATACTGAGGTGTTAAAATGTAGGATTTTCTGCACCAACATTCTCAATCGAATAGATAACATTTCTGCATTGTTGTAATGCTTATTTTTAGGTGATTTGTTTTCCATTTTAATAGAGTGGTTCAAAAATTCAAAACACATTTCATTTTTGATTAGCAGGGAAGGCCTAACCCTTTAACAAGTAACCAGGTACCAAATTACTCTTTCATAAGTGTCAGCTGGTAATATAATGGGTCTGCAGGGCCATGGGTAACAACTACCTCATGAGTAAGGACCTCTATTCATTCCAACTCTAACCACTGCAGAAATGATTTCCTTGTGGAGGTGAAAATGGTGGCTTTGTTATTAGAATTGATTGACCTGACTTCAATAAAAAACATAAACAGCTTCACTGTTTAGCTTTTGGGACCTGCCTTGATATTTGTAACTCGGGAGGAATAGCTGGAATCAAATAAGTTTAACCCAGAAGACAGAGCCTGTAACCGAGTGTATCACATGCACCACGTGAAAAAGATCATGTGGGTTTAGCAAAACATCATCGAAAACATATGTGGTGTAGGACTGAGCGGACTTGGGCTAAAATCCCAGCTAAGGATGCCACTTATTCTGTGAAGCTGGACAAGCTGTTTAACCTCTCTGAACTCCAGTTTCCTTGTTTTGTAAAACAGGG
Organism: Smutsia gigantea; assembly: GCA_032199065.1. Taxonomy (NCBI): domain Eukaryota; kingdom Metazoa; phylum Chordata; class Mammalia; order Pholidota; family Manidae; genus Smutsia; species Smutsia gigantea. The sequence continues at coordinate 80,492 of JAVSCE010003147.1, read as the reverse complement.
GCTGTAATGCCTACTCAGAAAATGTATATCAACTGAGATAAAATGTTCAACACCATTTATAAAACATAGCAAAGCACTTAAAAAGTGGTAGCTGCCCCAAACGATAGCGGCAACAGTAAGCTATTTCTGCAGAACAGTCCATAGGATGCGCCAGAGGGTGAGCGTGTAAAGTAGAGGCTGAGTAGATTACCTGAGCTTCAAACCCACCCTCACCGCTGGTGTGACCTTGGGGACATTGTTTAACCTATCTGTGCTTTATTTTTGCCATTTATATAACAGCGGTAAACACAGCATGGACCTTATAGCATTATTGCAATGATTAATTGAGATAATGCATAGACGGTAATCAGGGCAGTGTGAGCAACTAGTGGCTTTAGCTATTTTTATTATTACCAACATCTTCCCAGGGTGCTATTTGGGAAGAGTATAGAGGTAGCCCATGTGGTGCTGAAAGACAATAGAATATGTTTTAAAAACTCTGGTATAGCCACATACTAGGATTTCCCTGGAAGGGACAGAGGCAGTGCCGTAGTGACATTGGTGACGCTACCCGATGATCACAGGAATTCACCTTGTTCTGAATATTTGCTTCATAAGCATGGATGTGAGTCTGACACAAGTGAATATTCAGCAAAAGGCCAGAGAATTTTTTTGGACTTTTGATCAACTCACCATGTTCCAAAGGTTCTGAATCATTCACTATTTAAATAAATCAGTGAATATTTTGGAAACGTGGGAAGTCTGTAATTAATCCCCATGGGATGTACAGAAGCTGCTTGTTCAACTCAAAAAGTCTTCACAGTCTCCCTTGTTCCAAAATCCTATGCCTACATCATAAAATGTCCTTGCACGTGGGTGGCGCTTTGCAGTTTAGAGCTGTTCCACACACGTGGTCTTATTTCAGCCCTTTATAGCTCTGGGGCGTTGGCCCCATGGGCCTCGGTATCTTCTTCATCTTATGGGCAAGAAATTTGGGAGGCTAAATGACTTGCCTCCAATCAAGTAGGTTTAAGCAGCAGAGTAAGTTAAAGAAGCTCCGTGGCATTTTTTCATAAGGTTGACTGCTGCTTAGTTTCAGGTTATACAAGACAACTGTCACGGTGTCATTGGAGTTACTGTCATGTCATGACCAGTTTTTTATTCTGCTCTCACTGATTATTATAAAAGGGGACCAATCTAACATGGAGACATGTGTGCCTGCTGTACCCATCCTCTATGTGTCTGTCTGCTCTGTGGGCTATTTCAGTTTGACATTTCTTTGCTTTTTCAGGGAATACTCTCTGAAGAAGAGTCACAGAGATACCAGAAAAAATATTAGGGATGCAAAGATGAGAAGAGAGCTTTAGTTTAAAATACAGATGAAGTAGCTCACTCCGTCATAGTTCCAAGGACAAATAAAATTCTTTGTTTTTGTTGTCTCACTTACGGCTTATTGTCTGAGAAACAACAAAAGAAGCACAGCTGTATTTGCAGAGGCATCTGATGGGGGAAAATGCATGGGTGTGTGTGGAAGCATTTTTTTTTTTCTTATCCTAAAAAGTGAACTTGTAAAAAAATAAAAGCCCTTATGGAATTGAGAGGAGCCGGAAAAGCAAGTGTGGGAAGACCTACAACCTTTGATGTCGAGTTGATTTCTCATACTTTTGTGGTCCAATTTCAGTTTGAATATTAGCTATGAGATCTGCCCTCCCCTGTTCTACATGGCTGGCAAGGTGAAAGCAGAATATTTCAAGGTTTCTCAAAACTCTAATAAAAATCTCTCCTGCCAGATGACCCCTGATAAACTTCAGTCTCCCTTTCAGTAAAAAGCTCCTCAAGACGGGCTCAGAAAGGATGCTGTTCACCACTGTTATGTCTCCAGTCAGCCATGTTAGGCAGCGGAGAATTTCACTGGAGTTTTTCCTTACTTGGCTGTTTTAGATGTTTTATTCAGTAATGCAAATTGAATAGGAGAAGAACTTGGTAGGAGTATGTGAAAGCTAAGGCTGTATTACATTAAATGTGTTTCTGGTTGTACATAGGCAAGATGTATTATTTACCTAATGGTGCAGTATATCAAAATTGAGCTTGCCAAGGTGTACAGCATGAAGTTCATAGGCTCCCCGCTACTTGGGTTTATGTCACACTTATGCTTCTGGTTTCATAGTGATATGTTTTTCAATAGTGCATCAATATATATAGTTCTGGATACCAGCACTTATACACCTTGTTATTGTGTCCTCATTCCCCTTAAACTTCTTGAGTATAGAGTTTATGACTTATTTATTGTGCTGTTTTTATGCCTTGGAAAATGACTAGTTTATGGAAGATGCTCTCTCTCTCTTTGCTTGTTGAACTGACTTGAAGATGAACGTCTCCTTGTCAAAGAAGAATTTCAGAATACAAATCCATGAAAAGCATAGAAACACACATTCCAGGGATTTCTAACCTGGCTTTGACAAGTTTGCCTATTAAAGGAGAGCATGAGAATTTTTTGTGTATCTCATTTCTATCCTTAAATAATCTCATACAGTACTATAAAGATGTATTTTGTTCTGTAAGCACACATCATTATGATACAAATAAAACAAAGATCTGAAGCTAAACAAAGATCCGAGGATCAACAATAAGTGGAAAACCACGTGTTTCACACCATTACTGCCTCAGTATATCTGCAGTGGTCACTCTGAGCATGTGGGGCTTGGACATCAACCAGTGCATCTTTGAGAACCCCTGTTCCTCACTCCTACATAATTTGTAGGGCTGAGTTCACAATGAAAATGCAGAGTCCCCAGGTCAAATAGCAGGAGCAGAGCTTTGTACTGCCTTCAGGCGCCTCCCTCTCTCAATCTGTCATCCTATTCTTTCTTTCTACTTGACGTTGTGCTAGGTGGGCCATGAGGATACTCACATGGAGAGGGAAGGCCTGCACAGGCACCTGGGCTTTGCCCCATGTTTAGCTCATGGGGCGTGCGGTGGATGTGACTCTGACTCTCCCTGTGCCCATGCCCAGGCCCCTGCTAGGCGTGGAGTGGAGTAGGGGTACAGGCAAGCGGTCCCTGGGTGGGGACCAGGGAGCAGGTGATTGAGAACTTTTCCTGGAGAGATGGGGAGATGTTGGGGCTGCAGGCCTCCAAGGCCCGGGCACATGCTCCATTGTCTTATCTTTCTTCACTTACAAAAGTCAAAATCAAAGATGATAGAGTAAGAATTTCCAGACAGCAGCATCAGAGCATTAAGCCTCTATTTCAGGCCCTATTGAGCAAGATTCGCTGGCCACTGTGCCGCTCCGCACGCACACGGCCCTGGGCCTCAGCGCAGATGGCCTGTGGGGTGGCGGAGCGCATCTTGCTGCCGGGAGGGAGGTTTTGCCTCTCTCCTCGATCCAGAGGCATTGCCTTTCTGTGACTGTTTCCTCCCTCGGGCTTCATTTTAATATACTTTCTTTTTATAAAAATGAGGGAAAGGAAAGTGAGCAGGCAGTTTGGATAAAGTATAATTTATCCCCATTAAACTGTGACTCTCCTGCAAATATAATATGAATGCCTGTCAAGGTTTTATTTAACTCAGTAATTAAGGAGGGAATCAGTACGATGTCAAACTCTTTTGGAGAATATTTGAGAATATGAAGATCAGATCGCTTGATTAGATGTAAAACTGGGTAATGTCAAACAGGGCAATAAACTGTAACATTTAGGGTACTTTTCTATTGGAAGGATAAAATTCTTATCTCTTTCTGACCAAAATCTACAAGTTAATCTCTGCCCCTACAACACTGTAAAAGAGGCCAGAGAATAGAAAGTTAAGCTCAACATTGGAGAACTACACTCAGAGACCAGCCAGTGAATCTCTTTTGCCTGTTCCGGGTTCAGGATGATTTATCTGTCAATGTGATTTGCTTCACCCTAGCATTCTCAGGATTTTTTACTCCATCTAATCATGATATTAAAAGATATTAAAAGCTTTTCTCAGTGGCCTTCCATATGCACAGAAATAGATGTTTAATATACACACAAAGGTAGTGTATAAGAAAATATTTCTTGATATATTTAAGTCAGCATGCATTTAGATTTCCCTTAACATTTAAATTAGATGATACACTTCTAGACTATGAACAATAGGACTAGAAGGATGTTTATTTAGATGCTTAGGTATTTAGAATTAGGAAAGTCTGGGTGATCGTCAGTCTAAGGAATACAGAAGCTTAGGAAGGATATGTGCCCACCTCACATGGAAGTGCAGATGTGAGACTTGAACCTAAGAGTCTAACATTGCTCTGGCCCAAGGGGGAGGTCCCCAGGGGTTCTGAGTCCCACCACATTTGGAGAGCAAGTTCCATTCATGCCTACATCCCTGTGCAAGGTCCACAGTGTTTCACCCTCTGTTCAAGGGAAATTTCAAGCATCTAGGACTCCTGAATGTGGGTAGTCCATATTCAAGACCAGCTAGGCACTGAGTCCCTTCACTGTCCTGGTCCTGAGACAATGGTCCTTCTTTTTTGGAGCACATGAATTTGGAGAATGAATCTCTGTTCTTTTGACCCTTTTCCTCTCCACCATCCCTTCCTCAGCCCAGTCCTCTCCTTGGAAGCAGAATATGTCACTCTGCAATCACGGATATGAATATTGGTGTCTCACATTTAGGACTAAAACAATTTCAAGGCTTTAATTTCTGTCTCTGTGTGAATGGGTAGATTGCAGAAGGAAAGAAAAACCCTAGAGCATTAGTGAGAGAGCAAAAGGGGAGGAAATTAGATATTTACATATAACCTTACCATATAGGTCTAATGCCCAGATAATTTCCTACTTTGACACTAGACTCTAAGAGTTAGGCACGATTTTCTGTCAGTTCTACTGAGTTTAAACTGTATTTGTTATAAATCCTATTAATCTAGGATGGAAGAGAGAACACTGCCTACCTTGGAGCCCAAGGCAAGTTAAATCAAGTTGAAGAAAGAATTCTTGGTATTGAAGCATGTAAAACTCAACATATATCCCCAATTGTTGTTGTACGATCTTCTACTTTGGAAGTCTTTTAAAATACAAAAAATTCCACTCATTGGACCTTGTCCTCGAAGTCTGGTGCAGAATTTCCTAACACTGTTGCTGAGAGAGAGAGAGCTCTGGGGATGTTAATAGGTAGTCCTCGAAAACTATTTTTTTGGGTGAAATAAGTCTAGAATCTTCTATTAAGCAGAGTTAAATGAGTTATTTTTCATAGGACTCCTTTAACATATTGAAATACATTGTAAAACTCTAAGAGGGGAAGAGGGCATGTGATTTTTATGAACTTGTCTTAGAACAATTTGCCCCCTCCTATCTTTCTTTCTGAGGAATGCTTATTAGTATATCTTGAAAAATAATTTCAGAAATTCCAGTCTAGTTTACTCCCTCTTTACACAAAGTGATGAAAGGGAAGTTCAGAAATGATTAGTGGTGTATTAAGAGTAAGAACAGACCTCTTGCTTGTTAGACTGGCCCCCAACAATGAATCTTTATATATAATCAATATATAATCCTTATGTATTGCCCAGTCCTTCCATATAATGCCCAAATCAGAGAACTGCTGAAAGTTGTTACCAAATCACTTAGTTTGGACAACTCACTTCTTTTGTGTGATGGAGCAAATAGCTGATTTATACTGCAAAGCTCAGAAGAGGACGTATTAACCTAAAGTGTAGAGACTGTGATTTATCCTGCCTGTATTATCAGTGTTGATGTGAACAAATCTCTTAACTCATTTACACCCCATTTTCCCATTTGTGAAGCAGAAATCTAGACCTATGTTCCAAAGATATTTTAAGTATTAACATTATTTGAAGATAAAATCACTCCAGAACAATGCCACTATGTCATTTTCCAAAATAAAGGGAGCCCTTGGCAATTGTTAGGTCAGTGGCAATCTGCAGTATATCTTGTACTTGAAGCCACTCTTGCATTTTAGTGTCAATAAACAGTAATCACATATATTTTCCAGTGTTTTTCCATTCTAGGCTTTACACTCGCAAGTCTTTAGCAAGCTTTATCTTTTTGCTCAAAATCACTTGAGATTTAGGTAAGCAGGTGGGAACAATTTTTACTTCATTTTCCTAGAGTGAAAGGGTAAGCAATTTTCCTAAGGTCCATAATATGCCAGCAAATGGGGCAGGAACAAAATGTAAGACTTGAAAACTTTGTTTATGGCTGAACTAAAGGGCTGGTTTGTATCCTTCTCGAGTTAATGATTCAAACTCCGGTTTTAAGCATTTGCAAACCTAAGTCAGGGAATTCTGGATATCTTGCATTATTTTCCAGCTTTAGCTTTGCTCTGTTTTCATTGTGTTTGTCAAAGTTTCTGAAAAACTTTAAGAGTGGCATGTCTAATTGTATCTAAAAATCCTAATGATGAACACGATTTACCAATTCTGCTTTTTTTGTGTGTGTGTGTATGTGTGTGTGTGTATAAGAATGCAACCTGTAAGTGGTAGGCCATGTAGATTTAAAACAAGAATAAATACTTGTAGTTACAAAACAGGTTTTAACACATAATTTCCTACTAAAAAACCCCCATGAATCAATAGTTTTTAAAGGGAAGCAAGGAAAAGAAAACATATTAGCAGCTTATATTTTGCTTGCTTGTTCTTTGAAGAAGAGAGAAAAAAATGTTAGTATTCTATAAGAAAGGGGGAAAGATAGTTTTCAGATGGGATTTAAGCCAGAGAGGTCTCTTATGCCCAGGAAGATCAATCAGGGTAAATGAGTTCTCCATGTACTATTTATTACCTAAGGGTAGAGAAAATTGAAGATGAGATTTCTCCCCCCTACTCGTTTGACCTTGCTGCATAAATATGACGTAAAAAATATTTGTGGAATTTGATAGTGGTCTTTCCCATTAGTCAAACCCTGAAACACTGAACTCTTTGCGACTTTTCAAATTTTGTGTAAACGATGCAATTTCTTCCATGTTTAATCATATTTGTTCTCATTTAAATATAATTGTATTTGCAATCATGACTTCAAGAACCTCTGCTTTGCAGAGGACCTAAATGCTTTCTGCTCTGGAAAAACAAATGCCCAACCCTTGTTGCTGCACTCAAGGATGGCAGTAATAAAAGTGGTTAGAAAATCAATTTCAACTGCATTTGTACTTACCAAGGGCCCTGTGACACTGACATTGGTAAGAGTTATGCTTTCCAAATATGTGATCCCCTTTTATAAGCAACTAAAAACCCTGCAGCTTCAGTCACATGCTCCAGGCAAGAATAAATGACCCCACATATCAATCCATTTTCATGATACCTGGCACTTGTAGAATGGGCTGGGGGAGAGGGGAGGAAGAAATGAAATAAAAAAGATAAACAACCAGGCTGCGAAATCTAGGCTGTTTCAACCTAAGATTGTACTTCGTGTGTATACATGAAAAACCACATTTTATTCCACAACTTTTAATGTGATAACCTGAGGTTATCATAAGCAAAAAGTATGTAGAGAAAGATACCATGTCTTATTGTTGTAAATCCTGCACTCATAACACTGCTTAACACAAAAGAGGTGCTCTGCAAATGTTTGTGGTATGAAAGAAGAAACAGATAGATGGACTTAAAGATACACAAATCCCATCTGAAGCAAACAGGCTTGGGTTCAATTAATTTCTCTACATGGAGATTGCAGGAAAAACAGGCAGAAGAAAGTTACCAAAATATTTTGTGATATATTACATTTAGTCTAAGTAATAAGGAGCTCAAATGTACCTGTGAGTTTTCCTTTTTTCTGCTAATAGCATTGGCATATTTGTTTTCTATATTATGGATGCCTTAAATGAATCTCTTTTCCTAAGTGCTCTTTGCTCATGACTATCTCCAGCTTATTAAACTTTAGGAAAGCAGAAGAATAGCTGTAAGCTGCTGTTTCACCTATCTCTAAGGCAGAGAGTGGCTGGTGTTCAGAAAAGGGTCAAAACTTAGAAATAAAACAACAGGATAATCATATGCTCTTCCAATGTCATACTAGAGTATTGTGAAACAGGCCTGCTCAAGGGTTATGTGATTCTCTGCTGGAATGCGCTTTTATTTGGCTCACGGTTTACTATTGATTAGGCCCAATCTCTGGGAACTTACATGCTAACATGTAGACTTTTGTCTGATGGAGATGTAAGATATCTGTTTGATGGAGATTGGTAGAAAAGAAAACCACAGAAATTACATTTTCATTCCCCTGTAGGATACTAACCAGTTTTGCCTCTAAGCCAGCAACCTTATTTCAGCATTCATTCAATGCCTGTACGTGCCCAGTCTCTGGAATTCGCTTTGAGCCAGCCTTACCACTGTGCTGGTGCCTTCATTAATGAGATAAATGAATCTCTGGCATGTGTTTATTATATCCTTGTATGAAAGTCAGGTTTATAACTTTTTGAAAATTAACCTTTGACACTGGGATTACGGTACGTAGCCAGGATCCTGCTTAAGAGGATTGCCGAATGGGCAGAGGCAAGTCTAGATATTCATGGGGCCCACAGCTTATATAATAGTTGATCCTTTATAACAAGAAGGAATTGAAGGTACATGTACAAGTTGCGTGTATAAGTGAATATTTATCTACAATGAGAAAAGACATCACAGCAAATTACAAGGAAACTTGGAGATTCAGGTCTCTTTCTTGGAAACCTCTTGAGGTTCTCCACGGGAAATGTTAACAACAGAAATGCTTCCTGAATGCAGCCTGGTTTCCTCTCTGCAAGAGAACCTGAATAGTTTACTGCAATTCCTAGCAGTTCCCGGGTCTCAGAAGGACATGTGGGAGGGTGGAGGCCTCTTAAGCCTCATTATTTCAGAGTAAAACAAGGTCTCCCACTAGGAGAGGCCACGCCAGCAGGTAAGGATTCATTGAGTAGAAGGCTGAGAGAAGCAAGCCAGAGAACTTTCTCTGCCTCAGGAAACCGGGACATGGGTGGCCCCGTGCGTAGGGCTTGGTGAAAACTCATGCATATGTCAAGAGATCCAGCACTGAGTTTCTGTTGCAGGGAGGACATACAGAGCCATAATGGCACCAGCTTTTAAGTGTTTTTTTTTTTTTTAAGGAAACTTTTGAATCTTTTTTCAGTCAAATCTCTCCTGCTCCAAGACAGCCTCAAATCTCGAGAAACTAGAAGCAGAGGAGAGAAGAGGCTTTGGGAAGAACACAGTGTGTTTCTTCTCCATTCAGGCTTTTGAATGGAAGGTCTCTCCAGTTGGGTAGAGGACTGGTGACCATTAAACAAGATATGAGGTGGAATGTTTGAACAGGAGTAGGCTGAGCCAGATGGTCTTACTAAGTGAACATGAATAGAAGGCTCTGGAACCTGCATGAGAGTCCATCAAGGGAAAATAGAGAGAGATCCTATAGAGCATGTTTGACATCAGAAGAAAAATACAACTTTTTATAGTTGAACCCCCTAAAGTTTAAACCACTTTGAATGAATGGAATATATGAATAGCCTTAATTTCTCAATTAATTAACACTGTGAGAAAAATGGAGAAAAGCACATATACTTCTAGATTTTTACCTGAAACCTGTTGGATATTCTCCCCTCTTCCCTTTGTTTCTAGCAAAAGGAGCTGCCTGCAATCGAGATGTTTGGATGCTCAGTTACAAACTTATTTAGCTGTGTCTAATTTAACCAGATACAAATTAGTCCTTTAGTACAAGAGACACTTAAGTACCTAGTGTAATTTCAAGGGTGTTGATGGCAGACAGAAAGTAGAGCAACTAAGAAGAAGGGTTAAATATTTGAAGATGTTAGTCTAAATGTGTGGTGAGGAACTGATCTGAAATAGGATCTTTTTGCCTTGTATTCAGAAGACTAGGGTAGACTGCTGAGCTAGATGAGGGGTAGTCTGGCCTGGATACAGGGTAATAACCAAACGATCTCAGCAGCTGATACCCAGCTACATGCCGCTGGGAAATGACAAGACAAATGAACATTTTGTGGGGGTTGTCACTCATTACAGAACTGATGGAAAAGCTAAGACACAATATCCTGATTCTCTGTACTCTGTAATAGTTGTTACTTTTGCAATTTCAAATTCAATTTATGGCTCCTACCTCATTTGGAAGTGCTAAATGATTTGAAAACTAAATACCACAGAAATGATATAAACCGACCTCTTTTTATCAATGTCAAAAAGATGTCTATGACGTGAAATAATAGTGAGAAATGGATTGAAAGCAAAGGATGAAAGAAACCAACCTTCACTTCTATTCACATGGGACTCTGTGAATAGTGAAAGTTTCCTAATGTTAAGAAATACATCCTTTTTTTTTTTTTGAAGTTGCTTGTTACAGTTAATTTGATGTGTCAACTTTCGTGGGCCCCGGGATGCCCAGATAGATGGTTGAAAATTACTTTTGTGTGAATCTGTGAAGGTGTTTTCAGAAAAAAGTAGTATTTGAATTGGTAGCCTGAGTCGAGCACATGACTCTTCTCACTGTGGATGAGCATAATCCAATCCCCCGAGGGTCTCGATGGAACAAAAAGCAGAGCAAGACTGAATTCCCCTTCTGCCTGACCACTGACTGCACTGCGATATCAATGTCCTGTCATCAAAGATCCTCCTTCTCAGGCCTGCAGACTCAGACTGGAATCTACCCCACGGGCTTGGCTGGCTCTCCAGCCTGCAGGTGGCAGATCAGGGCGTGTCTCGGCCTCCACGATTACATGAGCCAGTAATTTATAGTATCTCTACCTACCTATGTATAATGTTGCTTAATATGGAAAAATTAAGTTGAGTTGGATTTGTACTGGTTGATGAATCAAAGAGAACTGCTCTGTGTGTTGCCCTAGTGCAGTGGTCTGCAAACTATGGCCCTTGTGCCAGATCCTGCCACCTATTTCTTAAATAAAGTTTTACCTGAACACAACCATTTCCGTTTATTTTACGTATTGTCGATAGCTGCTTTAGTGTTCCCACAGCAGAGTTGAATAGTTGCCACGCAGTCTAAACTATTTGCTATCTGGCCTTTTACGAAAGAAGTTTGCTGACCTCTGCCCTAACACGTGGTGGATAGCCCTGGTTAGTGGAATACAAGCTATGAGAACAATCAGAGGCACAGAAAACACATTTATTCATATATGGGAGTTATTGACTTTCATTGCATGATAAAGTGCATTCAGACATGCTTAGCTCCTGGGAAACTTAAGACTAAGTCTAAAATTCGTGTCTCAGTGATTATTTACTATAATGTCAATGACACAAGTTCTTAGGGCAGTGGCTGTATAGCGTATATTCCCAAACCTGGTGCTCCTTGTTAATTATTGTTTAACCTATTTTAAAACATCTGGCATGGAAAGGAGAAAGTAACTTAAATATTATCTGTTTAATTTGCTAACCTTCCTATGCCCCTTTGGAAACAGCTTGTTCAAAGTCCATCGAGATTTAGAGACTCAGAATAACCCTTCTGTATCACTTTTCCAAACTGAATTTCACTACTAGCAATTTGGATTTCTCTGAAATGAGCAACTGCAGGGGTTTGAACATTCTAGAACAGATTTATAACAAAATGAAAAGAGGTTGGGTACTGTCCAGAAACGTGATGGTACTCAAAGCAGAATGACATTTGCTCAGGAAAGCTGCTGAAGTATTACTCCCTTAATACTTTCCAACATGAAATTTGTCTTTTTCATAAGCAGATTACCTTAATAGACAATGTAGGAACAGCCCTTAATAACAGTGAATCCTATCAACGCTGATATTCAATTTAGTGATGCTTTTGTTTATAAATAGCTATGTAACTCTTTTTTATTTTGTGAACCTAGCATGTAGCTCTCTGGTGCTGTACCTCTGTCTACTGACTCTTGTTTCAAGCACATTTCTTTAAAGGTATCTCTTGTTAAACCACTATTATTCTTTACGGGTTGGGAAAAGTGGGCATGCATTCCCAGGAGATATGGATTAGAATGCTCAAATGTGTGCATGGATGTTTGTAGACTGAACGATTTCTCCCTGCCCTAGGTTCTATGTGCCTCATTAGCAGGCCTTCCCCAATCTTTAGATGAGAGTCCCTGGACTAAAGCAGTTACACTGTGGTGAGAAATTACTTGCTTTTTCAAGTAGAAACATCATGAAAGCGTGCTATCACACTAAAATATTAGTGTCTGTCTTGAGACCAGAAAGCAGAGAGGTAAGAGAGATTTCTTATTGTCTTTGTAATGAGGACATTTTTAATTCTGAACACAGATGGTCTATTACTTTGACAATAAAATAATAAAACTTGCAGATCTAAAAAGAATTCCATCAGGTCACTTTGTCTATTCCCTTTGGATCCAGAAATGCTAAATATTTGTATATCTTATTTAAATTGCTCTGCTATTTGTCCTAATTCTAATCTTCCCTTCTGGGAAAATAAGAGAAAAGAGGAGGGGATTGTAAAGTCTGCCTGGATATGCTCAGGAGATTAAGTCAGACAACACAGACAGTGAGAACGGTTGGAAGAGAATTTGGAAAGATCCATTTTATGAGGAAAGGAACCTTTGACTTTGGCCATGGACATAGATAGGAGATGAATTGCCAAAGGTGTTAAGCCAGTTCAGATCGCTAAGCCAAGTCAGGATGGGGCTCACGAGCAGTGGGTTTCTCTAGGTTCCTTGGTTGGAAAACTTTACCCTCCTCAGTGTACTCTAAGTGCGAGTGTGTGTCTGCTGGGTGCAAGGTGCTGGCCACAGTGGTTCTTTATTTTCTACTTCTTTGATCTGTGCTCTTCACAATGAACTGAAGCTGCCCATGGCCTCATTGGGAGTTTCCTTCAGTGCATATTCTGGTTCTTTTGGAATGCTCTCTATGGTTAGGCATTAGTGTTTTAGACAGAACAGGTAAGAGTGAAGAAAACATTCTTATTCTGATGACTTTGTTTGTGGCCCTCTAGCTACCTGTACTCTTCTTGGTTTAAACTTTTGACTTCCTGGAGGCTGTTCTTATGCTCCTTCTAAGAAGTCTATTTTTCTTGTTGTTCTGGAACTGGCCACCTCCAGTGTGTTACAATGTTGGTCCACACAGGGAGATGCTAAAAAGGAAGTCCTATCTGCCATGGACCAGTGTATCCTGGATGCAATAATGCCAAGGGTAGTATGTGGGAGTTCAGAACTGGCAATCAGATAGAAATCATGTTGCTCATAGGATGTGAAGACATGTTTTATTTGTTGGGTACCCAGCTGGCAAGTCTCCATCTGGCTAGAAATAAAAAGGCACATACAGGTCTGGAAGATATTAAATAATGCTTGCCAAAAGCAGTTGACCTTTGAGTGGATTTCTCTGGAGAAGAGGTTGACAGGTTCAAAGATTGAGAAATGGATACGGAAGGCCAGAATAATGTATGTGACAGAAGACAGATACTTTTTTTGTGAGAAAATTCACCCTAAGCTTGAAGAGCTGATAAAGCTTCTGTACAAGAGTGAAAACTCCTTGTGTGCAGAATGGTGTCTTGAATACACATCTTTGTTTCAAATACTCCTTGACTCTTAGTTGGCCCTCAGGCAATGTTTGTTGAAATAAATCTAAGAGAATGAACATACAAAGTATAAATAAAACTAAGATTGCTTTTATCTATCTTACTAGGTTGATGGTCTTTACTTTTATTTTCAAATATGTATGAAATAGCTAAGATTGGAAGTAATGTGAGGTTCTTTAATTTAGAAGAATAAGAGGTTAATTTTATTTAACACAAACTTGGCTTATAATACCTCAGGTAGTTAATATTGTAAAGAAAAACTACTTTTTCTCACCTACTTCTCCTAGTTGGTGATGTCAGGTACTTAAGCAGAAAATTAGAGCATATTTGTTTTTTATTGATGAATAACAAAAAAATTAGCAGTTTAAAACAACACACATTTATTATCCCTTTGTTTCTGTAATTTAAGAGTATGGGCAAGGCTTAATCTGGTCCTCTGTATAAGGATCTCACAAGCTTAAATCAAGGTGTTAGCCAGGCTGGGGTCTCATTTTGAGGTTCAGTTGGGAAAGGACCTGCTCCCAAGGAGTTGGTAAAATCTAGTTTCTTGCAGTGGTAGAACTGCTGGCTGTTGGCCAGTGGCCGCCCTCAGGTCCTCTCTGGTTGTTAGCTGGAGCCTTGTCACATGAACATTTCCCAAACTGCTACATGCTTAATCAAAGCCAGCAAGAGAGAGTGTCCTTGCCAAACAAAGCTCATAATCCCATGCAATGTAATCATGAACTAACATCTCCTTACCCTAGTGTATTATTCTGTGGTTAAAGGCAAGTCATGGGCCTTATCTGCACTTAAGGGGATCATGGTGGCTATGACAGAGTCTGTTCTCTGCATATAGGAAGGAAGAAAACACAGTTCCGGTTTCTTCCATAATTCTATCGATGGTAAAGCTTCACTGACAATACTTATTTAGGTGAAATGACACAAAAATTTCAGATATTAGAAGGTCATGAGAAGCATTTTTCCTGTTTCTATCTCACTTAATTAGGCAAAAATGCATTATTTTGAAGGGTTTTGAAGGGTGGCTTGCTGGATAATTTTTGTGTGATTATAATTTTAAAAATAATTGCTATTCATGGGTTCATTATAACACTGAATACTTACTAAGTAAAGTCTTGATTTTGTTTCCTTCAGAAAAGAGACTGTAACCAAGAAAGTTATCTTTGCTATTAGCCTCAAAATTTAAAACTTTAAAACTTTGTAATACTTTTCCTGTATGAAATAGGTCTCTATTACTGCTGTTATTTTACAAATGTGTAAATCAAGCCATAGTCTTAGACACAGTTTTAGCAAGGGTTTTAGATACCCTATGAGCTGATATCTTCCTTTTCCACTAAACCATGTTTTTCTCTTCAAATTTATTACAGTCAGTCTGTGATTGTCTGGCAAATACATCACCTTGACTTTATCATACCTGTCCACTCCTCTGTTCCTTGCATCTGCCATTTGGTCCCTCTGCCCCCTCTTTCCATTTTCTACTCCAGTGATTACTTTCAGAGTCCATCTCTGCCTATACTATTGTTTTGATAGAATTTTTCTCTTTCCCACACTATGCATACAGATGTTTACTTTCATGGAGTTATTAACTACTTGATAGCTTGTCCCTTAGAAACACTGAGGTGAATTAAAATATTCCCTGTGAGCTTTGGTCCATTTTCCCTTGAGTTTTTATAATCTCTATGTTTTTAGCTTTCTACTCTGTCATTATTTGTAGCTCTGAAATAAAGATTTCTAGGAAGACTGAAGAAATTTGGGTATATGTTCTACTGTCCAGATGAGATTCCCTCAGGGTTAATTCACTTATGATATTTTAGTAGAGCAAAAAGTAATTTTAATTAAGATCTTAAGTTTGTAAGCATGACAAATCTTTGCTTCAAGGAGGGAAAAAGTTTGGGTAACTTTTTCCCTTCTTGAAGTAAAGATTCAAATAGAAAGAAGAAACAGATATAGGGATTTTTTCTTAATCTTTACTCTTAGAGATCTAAGTAGATCTTTTTATGAAGATGAAGCAAAAACAAACACAATAAAAAAATGCATCAAAAACCATTATCAATGAATAACAATCTCTCATTCATATTTTTAAAAGGCAGAACATCTTGGTAAAATAACACTGGGATCCATTTGAAATTGCCAAAATCAGGCTCACTTACCTAGTTATTTTCAGAGGTCAGGAATTTCTTGACACTGGAGCCACAATATATAAATTTCTCTGAGCAAACAAGTACCCACTACATGTGTGCATCACCTAAGTGATGTATACAAAAACTTGGAAGTTCCAGAGCTTCCTTTTCCATTGCCTAGATAACAATGCTGCTGGTTTTTGTTGTTTTAAGACTTTGGACTCATGCAATATAGGTTGAAAATCAGGAGGCTAATGCTCACCTGATACAGGTGCCAGCCATTGTTGCGGCATGGGTGATGGACACACCAAGGGACGTGGCAGCTCTCAATGTTCTTTCCATGCAGAGGTTCACCAATGATGAGGAATTCTTTGTTGTTTATATGAAGTTCTTTAATGCAGCCCTTGAATCCATAAATGGGGCCCGCATTCTTATGGATCTTAACATCTGAAGGAATATGGTCAAGGAACATTGACTCAAAATGTACCTAAAGGAAAAATAACAACAAAATTGTATGAGGTTTTGTCAGATTATAAGGGAAAGACCTAAGATGTTTGCTCTGTAATTGCAGGCTTTAATGTGGTTTTCCGTGTAAAACAGGTCACAACTGTTGCTTAGTTTTCTCACTGCTACTAGGTTGTCAGATAAGTTACTTTTGAATAGGGCCCTTAGTTCACATTTCTTTCTCATCTCCCACAATACCTAATAAAATTTAGTTAAAAAAATGGGCATTCAACAACACTTGCTGAGGGTGACTTTGAAATGTACTTTGGAGCTTAAGTATTTGCATTTTAGTGTGAAAAGTACCTAGTCAGAACTGATAAAGAAAATGAAGTCTTGTGAATTTACTGTTAGGAATTGAAATGTGTCCCCCCCAAATTCGTATGTTGGAGTCCTAACACCCAGTATCTCAGAATGTGACCTCATCTGGAAATAGAGCTTACTCTCATTGCCCAGGATGATGGTTAAATCACTTATATGATGTAGACTGTTCCTTGATCTCTCCTTTCCCACCTCTCAGAGACATACATAAATTGAACTCATTATTTAGACGTATACGAAATGCAACTCCCCTCAATAGAAATTTCTGAGCTATAACTGAAGTCTGGATAAACTGGAAATGAGCCTGAACATCAGGGCTGTTGGGCGTATGACAGGTGGAAGCAGCAGCATTTTTGTGCAGTTTACATCTCTGAGGTCCTCATCCCCAAAAGAGACTCACATACTCCAAGCTGACGGCCAAGTATTTAAATCGGTATTACAGATACATTAATGTGGAAAACCATCATTGCAAGAATTAAAAAACTAGAGACAAATAATTGTTAGAACTCTAGGGGAAGGAAAGGATGGGAGGTAACCAATAATATCACTTAATATTTATACTAAATATGTTCTGGCTTAATATAAATGTATTTTTTAGAGAACAGAAGCATGTTTAACTCTAGGAACACCAAAATATCGCCATGATCCATAATAGATCAAGCTAACTCCATTATTTGAACTCTTGTTCTTTTTTAGTGACTCAGACTCTGTTCCTAAGGGCATTTGTTAATTTTTTCTTTTCTGAGTGTCTCACATAGGATTCGGACATGTAGTCACCCAGAGGATGCCTATTTTTGGGTGTAGTCGGGTGGGAGCTTTAAGGTGTATTAACGGAGCCCTCATGCAGCATGGGAATATATCTGTGTTTTCACATCCTTCCTCACATGCTAAGTCCATTTATACTAACTACTCACAAACTGTTAGCAGAGCTCTTTTATTGCCTAAGACAAGTGACTTACAGCTAATGCAGTCTGGGACCTATCATGAACCTGCAGACTCAGTGAGTCCAAGGCCATGACCTTCTCTCACCCCTCAGATCTCTGAGATCTTTGGGTATTGATCACACACCTGGAACAGCACACCTCTCTCACTGCTTTGACAAGTGTGCTGTTTTAGCACAAAGCTGATAGAGGATGGAAGAATATCCTCTTCTCTGTCAGCAGTAGGTAGATGTGGGGGGAAGTCTATAGAGCTCGCTATGATTTATTAGACCATTAGAAAACATCCAAACAATGGAAATGGCTGGTTCCTCTATTTCTTTTGATCTGTGGTCCAAGCTTAGTTGGAGCCCTGAAATGCCTAAAAAAGCTGCTGCCACTCACTGCACATAGATAACCATTAAAATGGTCGACTTTCTCTATCCCCAGACTCTCAATTATCCAAGAGCTGTCTTTGTGTATATAATCATTCCTAGGGAGACAGGTCTTTAAAATAAGTCTTTTCTAATAATTCCTTGTGAATCAGACTATGGAGAATAGAGTCTGACATCTGGATATGATTTTACAAGATAAAACCACAGACAGCAGACATGGACAGTGAAGGAGGACTCATCAAGGTAATGAGAAATATGAATGTGACTGAGGGAAAAGGACTCCACATCTGACAGAGGGAAGGCAACCTTCCCTCTCCTCTCAGAGTTTCTCTTTACAGGAAGAATAGACTTGCATTTTTTTTTTGGTAATATGTTGAATAAAATAAGAAGATAGGCAAAAGGGAGCAAACTTCTAAAAACGGGGTGGAGGTGGATAAGAAGCTGCTTTATTTCTGTTTTGTTCTGTTTTAAATTAAATTCAGGTATGGAGTACTACATACATTCCTGTAATGATATCTTGATTCAGTGTTCAGTTTTGTTTTACAGCTTCTAATCTGTCTGGAGTGAAATAACTTTTTTGTTAACGTAAAGGTAGCTGCAAGTGTACTTTTTGCTTGAGATGAACTGTCAGAGTGTAATTGTCCTTATCCAAGAATGATGGCTTGCAAGTGAAAATGACTGACTTTTGTCTAAATGTTGGTACCAAATTTTTGTTTTTACTATTATCTGAATTGTATGCTGACATATTCAGAATGAGAAACTTTGAATCTTGGAATAAAGGTGGATAGGAGATGTTGGGTAAAGTGTTTGGGAAGGATTTATTTAAACAACTTTTCACATGTGATTTGTCTTAAATTCTTAAAAAAGTATTTAGAGACATTAAATGAAAGGGGATCAAAAGGCAAAACCAGTGTTTATCCAATCCCTCCATCCTTTTGCAGTTAAAAGATCTTCCCTCCTCCCACCCTCCCTTCTTCCCCTACAGTGTGAGAATCCATGAGCGTACAGTCTCTTTTAAATGAATTTTTATCCCTTTTTAGGGCAGGGCTTCCAACATAGTCATCTTGGGATTCTCTGAGTCCATAGGATCTTGCAAAGAGGAGGTTTGTTATGTATGACCTGAGTCACGAAACTCAGTGTTACTCTTCTTCAGTTCCCTACTTGTGTTTTAGGTTTCCTCTCCTACTTTATGCCTTAGAACCTTGTCATTTTGCCAGATTCAGCATAAGAGAAGTCTTTACTGGATACCACCCAAGAAGGAATATTAATAGAGTTTTATGTACCTCTTTATACGGAAGTTCTTGAATTTCTTATGAGAGTAATATCAAGTAACTCACACAAAGAGTTTTTTAAAAAATTGATGCCTAGCAGTGAAATCCTAATTGATCCCATAGTTCACAGTTAAATCTTTGATTCTTAAGGCTTTCTAGGCTGGGGAGTGTTCTCCAAACTATATCTCCTCATCCTGTTGGAGGAAGAACTGACTTTAGTGAAGCCATCAATGAACTGAGTTGTTACCGTGTAAGTGCTGTGATATGGGGAAATGGAAATGTGGGATTATTCTTGCCTATTTGGAAATCAAATGTACTCTGGGGAAATGAATCATAAAGAAATTAAATAGTTAGAAAAATAATAGCATACAAGATGGCAGATTAGGAAGCAACAGATACCCCTTCCCATGGAGACACTGATTCAACAGCAATACACAGACCCAGCCCCTTGTGAGAAATGCACAGAATCAGTTAAGAGGCACTTGTACCCCAGTAGAACCAGATGTGTTGAGGCTGGTAGGAAAATATGACACTCACTCACCATAGCCCTCTTCCAGACTCAGATGAGGCATGATTGACAGAAAATTTCCACCTCCTAGTTTTTCTCTGGGAACTAGAACATTGAGACATATATCCTATGTGCAGACTTCTCAGGACATTACCCCAGGGACTCGTTTCTGTCTTTCCTGAATCTAAGTGCTGAAAGGAAGGTGTGCCAGGTTGGGAGCCCTTGAAAACAAAGGCAAAGGTTTGGACTTGCTCATATTCACTCACAAGGGACATGCCCCCATCTCCTCAGGAAAGACTGGGCAAAGCCCTTCAACTCCTGACTTCGCCCTGGGACAGAAAGAGTTATGAGTGTGCATCTAAAATAATGGATTTTTCAGGAGGGCTGCCTGAGGAATGGTTCTCTGTCTTCTCTTCCTTGGAGCACCAGTGGTACCGGGCACACTCTAGATGCCCGAGAGTCACTGGAACTAAAGGAGGCTGGGTGGCGTGTTGCTGTTGCAGAGGACAGAGGCCGATGCAGCTTGGTCTCTTCCTGGGGTGGGGGCAAGTGGGAGGGACAGAGAAGAGTGGAGCATGCTTCCATTATTCTGGCTTTTCCAGTTTTCCAGGCTTACTGACGGACTGGTTTCTATGTTGTCCGACATGGAGCTCTGACACAACCCACCCACTCTAGAAACTGGAGCTGCTGAGAACAGAAGAGAACTGTGTGGCTTGCAGGAACTCCAGTACTGCAGACACCAGAGAGAGCAAAAGATTATGAGCATCTGAAAAAGATTGGCAAAGGAGGTAAATAATCTGTACACAGAAAACTACAAAATGCTGCTAAAAGAAATTAAAGGAGAATATCCTGTGTTCACGGACCGGAAGACTTAATATTGTTAAAAGTTGTACTGCCTAAAGTGATCTATAGGTTTAATGTAATCCCTATCACTATAATGTACTCCCTATCAGACTGCTAATAATATTTTTTAAAGGAACAGAAAAAGTCACCTTCAGATTCATATGGAACCACAAAGGACCTCAAATAGCCAAAACAATATTGAAAAAGAGAAACAGGGCTGTTGGCATCATGGTTCCTAACTTCAAAGCACAGTAAAAAGCCACAGTAATCAAAACTCACATATAGACTGCATATAGATCACATATATACCAATGGAACAGAATAGAGAACCCAGAAATAAGCTCGTGCATATACTATCCAATGATCCTTGATGAAAGGGCCAACCTACACAATGGGGAAAGTTTAGCCTTTTCAACAAATAGAGTTGGGAAATCTGGATATCCAACTGCAAAAGAATGAAGTAGGATCCATATGCTATACACAAAAACTAACTCAAAATTGATGAAAAACATAAATGTAAGACCTGAAATTATACAACTTGGAGAAAAAAAACAGAAGAAAAGCTTTATAGCATTGGTTTCGGCAATGATTTTTTGGATAAGACAACAAGAACATAAGCAACAAAAGCAAAAATAGATGAGTGGGGCTACATCAAACCAAAAAGCTTCTGCACAGCAAAGGAAACAATCAATGAAATGAAAAAGGCAATCTATAGGAGAAAATATTTGCAAACTATACATGTGGTAAGGAGTTACTACCCAAATTATATAATGAACTCCTATCACTCAACAGCATAAAACAAAGACCTGATTAAAAAACTTGCAAAGGACTAGAATAGGCATTTCTCTAAAGAAGACATACTATGGCCAAAGGTACATGAAAAGATGCTCAACATCACCAATCATCAGGGAAATGCATAATCAAAATCATAATGAGAAACCACCTTACATCTGTTAGAGTGTTCATTAAAAAAAACAAAACAAAACAGAAAATAACAAGCGTTGACAAGGATGTGAAGAATTTGGAAACTTTGTGCACAGTTGGTGTACAATCGTGCAGCTACTGTGGATAACAGCATGAAGGTTCTTCAAAAAGTCGAAACTAGAACTATCATATGATCCAGAAATGCCACTTCTGGGTGTTTATTCAAAAGAACTGAAAACAGAATCTTGAAGAAATATTTGTACTTTTTTGTTCATGCACATTATTCACAAGAGCCAACATGTAGAAACAATCTAAATGCCTATGAATGGCTATAGAAAATGCTGTACATACATGCAGTGGAATATCATTCAGTCTCATACAAGAAGGAAATCTTATTAAATGCTATAGTATGGAAGAATCTTGACATTATTCTAAGTTAAATGTGCCAGTCACAGGAAGGCAAATATTACATGATTCCACTTATATGAGGTTATCTAACACAGTCATACTCAGAAGCTGAAAGAACGGTGGTTGCCACAGGCTGGTGGGAGAGGGGAATGGGGAGCTGCTGTTCAGTCGGTATGCAGTTTCCGTCATGCAAGGTGAAAAAGTTCCACAGATCTGCTGTACAACAGTGCGCCTATAGTGAACAGTGTTGCCCTGCACACTTAGTTTGTTAAGAGGACAGAGCTCATGTTAGGTGTTTTTTATCACCATAAAAAAAAAATAGTACACAATAAAGTGTGAATTACATGCATGAGGTAATATTTGCAATGGAATGATTAAGGGAAAACACCATTTAAGATGTGAAGCAGCAGAGTTTTGGTCAAAAGCATGGGCTCTCTAATGAAAATGTCTGGATTTCAATCCCTGAGTTATTATTATTGGTAATGGTATTAAAGACAGATTTTTTTTTTTACTGCTTATTTTCAAAATTACCAAAAAAAAAAAAACCCCCAACTCCCTCCCAGTTAATATAAGTATTTTTCACTTATCCAATCTATAATATTACTTTGAGATTGAATTCTCTTGGTTTTGGTCTGGCTTTGTTATACATGTTTATGCCCTGAAAAGTACCACTTTGTACATGATGATTTGTTATATATATTTAATCCCTACTAGGTTATAATGAGCAGAGGCTGGGCTAGAACCTGTTGCAAAATTAAGTGGCTTCAGCTCACAAAATCCTCAGTGCTTATATCATTATTTTACAAATTTCCACCATCCATTCATTGTAATAACAACAGATGAAATGGGAGTAGCGAACTGTGTAATTCACAACCCACAGGAGGCCATCTCCATCGGCTGCTGTGTTCTGTTCCATGACTTCAGGACTGGGGTCTAGTCGGAGAGAATCCCGCCCCAAACAGCCTCCACGAGGTGGGGTGAGCCAGGCTTTGGGGTTAACCACTTGAGAAGACAACAATGAATCACTCAAACTTTGGAGAACTTGAGTTGGGATTAACACCAGAAGGCGCAAAGCTGTAAAAAAGTTTGGAGAGCCTAAGTGCGTTCTCTCTTTACTACCCTAAAACTCTCCAGATTATTTTCAATTTAAATTGTAAATTCTTTTCCCATGTGTTAGTCTGTGTGTGCATGTGATTTACTTTGGGCATTCTGATCAATTACTTGATTCAATTTGCCCTAAAGGGTCAATCAAGAGACTGATTTTTCACAAAAGCTACAAATATAAGACATATTTATCACTTTTAACAACAAAAAGACATTTATTGAGCACTTGTTGAATTCTATTTATTAAATATGTGGCTCATTAACGACTATATTGATAGCATATTGTTGTTATTCATAGGAAAACATGGAGCTTTCATTATAAAATAATGGATTGTGTTAAGGAATTAATGGAGATAAAACCACACTACCTTACACTGGATTTTTCACAAAACCTTAAGTGTCTCATATTTTTTCACTGTTTGAAAATTCCATGTCTTGAATCTAAGTCTTTGTTCATCTTGGGCTCTAACATGACTTTGTAAGGCATGAAAACCAATTTTATTCCTACCCTAACAATCCACTCGATGGCTTGGAATCTGCAGCAGCAGATTTATGAAAGAATAAAAAAGGGTTGGATTTCAGAAAACTGGGGATCGAATCTCTTTCCCTGTGACTGTGAAGTTTTGGATGCCTGATCCTCTGTTTCCTCAGGCTCCTGGGAGGCTATCATTCCTCCTTTGGAGGGCTCTTGAGAAGATCAGTTGAGATAATTACATGGCCATCATTTGGAAAATCTAATGTGCTTCTGCAAATGTTAGACATTCTTACGAGCTTCTTTTGCATGCCTGCATACACTCAACAAGAGAAAAAAAACTGCATAGAAAAAATGGAAATAAAATGAGGTTTCCCATTCATTAGGGCACTACACACTGCCAGCTTTAATGTGTCCCCAAATAAGCACATTGGAGCTCTAATTATACAGATTAACTCTCCACAAGGATCAAATGAACCAGGAATTCTTTATCTTAAATGTATTGCTAAGAAATCATACTAAGAAGCATGCAAAGAACCACATCATTAAAATGAAAAGAATTCAGCAAACTGCCTCATCTCTGGAGGGACAAACATCTTTTTTTTCAATTTAGTGCCATTCATTGTTTCTAAGAAAAATTTCCTGGCCAAAAAACTGAGAGGGGTCTTTTTAACAGCATAGAACAAAGCACTACCATAGCCTATATAAACATGTAAGTTTTAAAGCCCTGTTTTGTAGCTTGCTAATATTTCCTCATTCCTGAGTTTTTAAAATAAAATCAATCATAATATATTATATGCAAAATGTGAAAGGAAAATCAATTTCTTGTTAAATTTAATAAAACTTTTACTAGTGACAGGGAGCATTAAATATAATTATACCTAAAGTATCAGAGATGAATATTCTGATGCTTTGTTGAGAGCTTTTACAAGGAATATGGTTAATTAAGAAACATGACTGATGCCTAGTAACTTAAAAATAAATACTTATTTGAAATAGTGAAGGCACAGTTAGTAATAATCTTGGAGGTGTGTATTTATATATCTACCTGAGAGACATGGGGTATCTCTGTGTCTTTCTTCTGCATTGGAGGTCTTCCATTTGCAGTCATTTCAACCATACAGGTAACCCCAGGGCTGCCTACGGGCACTGTGTAGCTAGAAATAAAACAGAGGAGGTCATTATTGAATGCATTATTGGCAAGAATGGGGTAACTTCTCACATGGATACCACGTACTTCTTCAGTCAGAGAGGAACAATAATCCTGAAATACGGCCTCAACCAAGTGTCAATCCTATTTTAGGATAGACAAAATGTATATTTCTTTTCTATCACTGCATTTTATTTTCCTTCTCTCCTCCTGTCTTTAAATCAGGACTTGAAATGCCTTTAGAAAAGTTAAACTCCCACAAAACAAAAAGAGCTTTCCGTATAAGTAGGTATTGAAAAATTTTAAGTGCTAACCGTGGTTGACATATGGTCCCACTCATGTAGGAGATTGTTGGACAAGTAACATCAATGTTAAATGATGCTAAACTCCCTAGGTAGAAATTTTCCCTCCCTGGCCTACAGGGGAAAAAGAAATGGAATAAGAAATGAAAGTGAGCAGTGAGATTACATTGCGATGCAGTTATCAGCGCTCAGAGAGCATGCTGCTCATGTTCCTGCTGTTACTGAGTCTCGGAGATAAAGCAAAGTGTAAGAGCAAGGGAATTTGTAGAATGAATAGCTGGAATGGTCAACACACAGTTGAAAATTTATCGGAGTTCATAGAATGATGCGATCAGATGAAAAGGTGTACATGCTAAAGTATCTGACGTACTTCTTCAATAGAATTTGAAAAGACAATTCACATATCACCCTGTCACTTGCCATAGGTAATCATAGCAACTTGCGTTGTTATGAAGTCTATTCCGTAGAGATATCAGAAATACACTTATTAATATTAATAAGTGGCTATGCCTGCATACTGGAAGTATGAATGGTTTGAATTTTCTAAATTTTGGACAAATGAGCACAGTTAATTTTTATTTTTAATTTTGACCAACCACCCCATTTCGCCCAGGACTGAAAGATTTTCCAGGACGAACGGACTCCCCAGTGCTAACCCCAGGGAGGACCCCGGGAAACCAGGATCTGTTGGTAGTTCTGTTAGGCAGGAAGATAGCCATTAGCGGGAGGAGAGGTCTGCTGACCACAGGGGTCTCTAGCATTAAGAAGCACAAGAGGAAATAAAACCACAAGGGACAATCCTAATCCTGATCCTAGCCCGGCATGCGCTAAAGCTAACCTAAATAACAGAGCTTCATTGTACTATTCTTAGCATAATCTGCATCGCCGTTCTCACCCCCTTGACTGGCAATCAGAGAATTCTGGGAACATGCACCAGCAGTAAAGACTGACTTATGTAACTGCTGAGCTGTCAATCAGCACCTGCTAGCATAGATCTTCCCGCCCAAAGCCCCTGGCAAACCACGTAAAAGAAGCCCTCCCTGACGGCCGGGAGCGCTGTTGGACGTTAGGTCAGGCTGCTCTGTAACACACTTGTGTGCTTCCTCAACTTTGGTTTCACTCTGCCTGACTTCCTGTGACACTGAACCGAACCCTTTCCAACAATTCTACTTTTAAAATAATTAAGTCAGTTTGGTTAAACAATCACTGGTTAAATCATTTATCTATATATTTTTCTTAAAATTAACTTTGGAGACTAAGTTGGGGCAGCTGTTGTGCTGGCTGTCTCTCTTCCCCTACCTAGAAATGCAAATCAGACTGTCCTCCTTCAGCACATCGCTCCGCTAACTTCTCTGGCTTCTGCTCTAGTTTCCCAAGGTCATTTCTAATTCTGTTCAGATCACTGCTGAGAATTCTTAAGTTCTCGGAAGAACCTCTATGCAGCTGTCCCATTTGTGTGAACTGTATATTGTAGGAATATATGAAGCACGTGGGCCATGATAGTTGATATGGACTGGGAGACCTGTACACGTTTTTTATACTGGAGATGGAGGAGCAGCTCTCAGGGGATGTAGCTGTCCTTACTGAGAAATACTAAGATCTTTTTTTTTTTGCTTGTTTTATTCAGAGCTTGTTAAAAATCTAACCCTGAACTGAAGTTGTAACAAAGCAAGCCACTCTACTGTTTGCTTTCTGTTACTCCTGCCTTGCCTCGCTGGACACGCTGCCACCAAATGGTTGATTCTATTATCTGCTTAGTCTAGGTACTGTTTTGGAAACTGGTACTCTAATTCCATCAGTTTTCCACATGTAGATCCTTATCATGTTCAATTTTATAACATTTCATATTTGCTTACACACCAAATTGTCGCAAGAAACAAACAAAAATGCTCTATAAACAAATTAAACAGTATGCCACATAAATCATTTGAGGAAAATTCCAAGTGCACATCCCTGTGCCTCTCAAGTATTGCTGAGGCCAGTCGAGTCTAATGATACAAAGACTCAAGGACTCGTATTTTGAGATAATCCATTGACTGGCTGAGTGATCTTAGGCAAACCACTTAACCTTTCTTCCCTGAAGTGTGATTATCCACAGAAGGGAGATAATCATTCTTAGCTTATAAATGGTTAGTGAGAATCACATTATTTAATGTACATAAATCATTCAGGGCTAATATTAAAACCCAAAGTTAAAGCAATTATTTGCTGACTAGACAGGGATCTCTAAAGAGATTTTTATGAAAATAAATTACACAGTCAAGTCGAAGTGTTCATCTACTTCCACTAATATTTCTTATAATGGAATTCAAAAATCAAATACTCAGGTTGCATTATTCTAAAAATTAAAATGAGATGAAACAGACACTTTTTCAGTGTCCTTAACATTCTTGTTCTCATAGTTTTTGGGTCTGCTAAGCAACTGCGCAGGAAAATTCTGATTTGGAAAACACACTATATTTAAAAATTTTTAGAAGATTCCACTTAAACTGGAAATTTAGGGTTTCCAAAACCGAAGGAAGGGTTATAAAAATGTTAACAATGGAGAGTGGATGGGTCAATTAAATCAAGTACTTTCATGTAGTTGAATGCTATCCAGTTCTTAAACAGGAGTTGTAGAATAATAATTGATGGCATAGAAAGATATTTGTATAAAATAGAAAAAGAGAAAGAAAATTTGGATGCTATATCATTTTTATGAAAATATGCCCAAAGACGATTCCAGAACTGCTTTCACTAATTAACAGTGGTTAGCTCTGCATGCTGGGAATGAAGATGATTTTTAATGTCTCTTTTGTTTATTTTTATTTTCTAAATTTTGGAAACTAAGCATACAATATTGTTCAATTTCACCTCCTAAAAGAAAAATTCGGTTTTTATAACAATCAAGGATTAAGTAATTTACCAACATTTCTCTGTTTTCTTGATTCCATACCTTTCTTCTAGGTACACCTATCTATCTTGTGGTAAGTACATCTTAAATAGTTCTTATAATGAGAATTTGTGGATAGTAAACTCAGTCATATCGTATTTTATATCACCCTGAATGATAGTTTGTAAATAAAATTTTAAACTTTTTTCTTTTAGAACTTTAAACAGCACCTGATTATTTTCTGCATTCTATTGCTGATGTGAAGTAATTATCAGTTCCATTTAAAGGCTATTCTTTTGTTACATTAGTTCTTCTGCCTGGGTGTTTTAAGATGTTATCTTTAACTGTGACAATGAATCTAGGTGTTAATTAACCATTCTGTATTCTTAATACTTCTACTGCATGTTTGATCTCAAAAATTAGGTATTCCTTCCATTTTGGAAAACTCTTGCCTGAATCAGCTCTAATATTGCTTTATGACATTCTCTGAAATCTCTTTTTCTATAATTTTTCTAGAACTTATATAGATATTTTTTGAAGTCTATGAAACTCTTCTCTAAATTTCTCAATCTTGTTTTCACTTTTAAAAATATTCTCTTAGTATCTCTGTCTTGTATTCCTTCTAGTCACCAATTTTTTCTTCAGCAGTCTCTAAAACTATTTTCCCTATTGAGTTTTAAATTTCAATGAATAGTCTTTTATTCCCAAGATTTTGAATACTATCTGTATTTCTTTTTGTGTTTAATGTATGCCTATGTTGCTTTTATAATTTCTCCTTTGAAGTGAAAGTTACTCTTTCATTTATTATTTCTAGCATCCTAAAAATACTTAAAGTTTTTGTCAGACTTTTACATAAAAATGATTATATCTAGAGTGATTCATGTCCCATTTGCTGATTTGTTTGGTTCATTTCTCAGTGTTGTCACATGTTCTAGTGTTGCACTGTGCAGGTCATTTGGAGTGGGAAGTATTTTTGTTTTCTTCTCCCCTCCGCAGCCCCATTCTCCTTCTGTGCTTTGCTGCTGTACCCAACTCTGCCTGCCAAATGAGAACACTACCTTAGCCTCTGACACCTGAACTAGCATCTTGGACAGTGGATATGTGCCCTGTGGGGATACTGAAGGCACCCACAGGTTCATGCACAGAGCTGAAGAAGACGGCTTGGTGTAGTTTTGTTTATGACACTGGTTGCACTGTTTTCTTCCTGAGCTGGCAGTTTGCTAAAAGAATCCCAGAGACAGTCTCTTTCTCTTTCTATAGCTGTCTGTCTGTATCTTTATATCTTTATCTATCATCTATCTATCTATCTATCTATCTATCTATCTATCTATCTATCTATCTATCTATCTATTTATCTATCATCTATCTATCTATCTATTCTACCTACCTACCTACTATCTACCTAATCTATCATCTCTCTCTCTATCACAGGTATTCTTGAGTGGTCAGTTTTAATTCTCTTTGCCCTATAGGAACTGAGAGTCCCTGTTTCTAGACCTAGATCTTGGCAGGCTTGTGGTATGAGCTGTTTGGCTACGTTGCATTTTTGTCTGTTTCTTGCAGGAAATGTTTATCCTGTTTTTGAGCTTGCCTTTATATATTCACTTGTCTACTTATTATTATTTTTAATCATTGCTCTGTGTTTGACACTAAGGAGCATCAGAATATGCACTTAGAGTCATCTTGACTAACAAAAGTCCCACTTTTGTTTTACAATAAGAAAAGACAATTAAGATCAAACTAAGTCTTTGCCTTTGAAGGGCCACATAAATAGAAAGTTATCTTTAATTTGTGAGAGGCAGAATGAAGAAAAAATAAGCATGCCATTTGGATTGCCATTTATGATTGTGCAGGCTTTAAATTTGGAACGACTAATTTCTTTGTCTTTTTTCCACCTCAGATTTGTTTTGTGTTAAAGGAATTTCAGTATATCTGTCTCACAGTTTTTTCAGTGCCGTATTTCAAAAGGACATGACTAAAGTGGTTTGTTTTCCCTCCAGAGAAAAATAGGAAATATGGACTTTTTTCTTCTCTAATGTATCTATGTTTGAAATTTGTCAAATCTGGGAGTTATATGAGTTACTGGCATTAAACCGTAATGAAATTAATGCTTTATGGGACTATTGCAGTACTGTGTTGAAGGTTCACAAAACGTAGCTCATGCATAACTGCAGTAGCTAGAGTGTTGAAGCCGTGATATGATAGTAACAAAGCTGAACAGCGCCAACTACCTCTAGGGAATATTGCAAAACTGATGATATACTAAGAGGTCTCTTAGGTGCAAAATCTAAATGTTCTTTTTCTTGTCACTAGGTTTGGCTATTACTCAGTAATGATGCTAGCTTGTCTATTTTAAATTTTGGACATGAACTAACTTTGCTAAGAAGTTAATTTTTTTATTTACCTGAATTAAAAATGGATGCAAAAACAAGTTCTTTAGATGATATCGTGCAATACAGGCAGCAGTTGAATGATTCTCCAAATTAATAACTATTCTGACCAATAATAACCAGCCTTAATGTTTACCAAGTATTAAGTATTGGTTTGAAGTGAATAGTTAGCATAAGCATTAAGCTCCAGGTTGGAACTTTCATTGAAAGAATCTTCTCATGCTAGATTTTAGACTGAGTGTTAACTTCAATTGTTAGCAGTTATGATGTCCATGTTCAGCCCAAAGTTTTAGTGGAATTGTGACAGCTCTGACTCGTACCAGCAGATGGCAGTAAAGGTACATGGCAGAGATGGAGGCACTGAAAGGCGTCTGCTCCCCACAAAGATAGGATCTAATTGATAGTGTGATTGTTTTAGCTCCCTGTTCGCAACAGGAAAACATGGGAAAATATATTTAAAAGATTATGTGTCAGAAAACAAAAAAGATTATGTGTCAGGCAATAAGGATGAAACAGTCCAGAGACATACAGCTTTCCTTATCAGTTCATGTATCTAATGCAATTGTCATGGCTGTGTGAGCAAATTTAAGCAGACGCTATTTAAGCATATGATGGTTTCATACAGCCCTATCAATACAGCCATACTTCTCGAGGTTGTCAGTGCAACTCGGCACAATTTACATGTTAAGTCAGTATTTAAAAGAATATCAGGCACAAAAGCTGGAGTGTTAGATCCTTTGCCAAACAAAAACAATGTGCAAACACACCCAAATCATCCTGAAGCATTATCGTTTTTTGCTTAGAGCACCAAGGAGTTAGCCAGGCTGACCATACAAACAGCTTGTACAAGGAACACTGAGTGACCTCTAATAGGTGATTGTCATGAGGGCTTGTGTCTTGGGATGATTGTCATGAGATGGTCATTGGTTTAGGTTATTTTATTTAGCCTTTCCTCTGACTGACAGCCAAACACACTTAGTACAGAGAAAACCAAGCCGTTATCTTTGAAGCACTGATAATAAAGAAAGGATCTTTGATGATGCCTGAGGACCACTGAAGCTGGAGCTCCATCTACACCCTAATTAACCAGAGCAGCCATCAAGGGACTGTCCAGCCAGCTGCCAGGAGATGCCAGAGATAATCCAACACCGTAGATTTCACTTCTGACTATACTCCCCAATTCAGTGCAGTGGGACCTACAGCATGGTCCACAGATTTCACAGTCTTCTGGTGGCTTCTCTAAAAGTACAGATGGCCAGAATTTCCTTGTTTTATTTACCTAGTAAAAACATTCATATAATGACCATTACAATCATACAAATAGAAATTTGCATCCAGAAACGTTGCTGTGTTTTGACCTGACATCTGGCTTAAACCTATCTGAACATGATGATAAGAAGCTTCAGTGGTGTGCTAGTGTAGGCCAGCACAAGGGCCAGGCTAGCTGGCCCACGAGCTGATTTTGTGATTTCCTTCCCAATTCCCCATTGGTGGATTCACACTGGTAGCTTGAAATTGGCCATGGTGGGAATGTTTGTGCCTAGGGAATTGGCAAAAGCTGCAGATCAAATCAACCCCCATCCCACCCTTTCTCCTCTAAGAGCTGGTTGTTAAACACTTCCCATCACACTTGGGCAACAAGGGCATTAAGCAAGATGCAAAACCCAGCTTCACTGTTTTATTTCATTTAGAATTTCAGCAGAAAATTTGCTTTATTCATAATCTATTAGTTTACAGGTTTTGGTTGGATCATTTTATTCTGATGATGAATCTGAGTTCCAAGGATATTATCCCTAAAGCCCAAATATATTCAGTTTACAAATGCCAGGTAGTATTTAATTTTTCCCTTCATTTCTAATACTTATTGGCTCACCTAATTTGTTATTAGCAATTTTGGGGTATATTTGTATTCAATCCATTGAGTAATCAATCAACCCTCAAGGAGTTAAAAACATTGATTCCTAATCCTTTCTTTTCCAACACTTAAAGTCATACCCACTTTGAGAGATTAAAGTTTCTCAAGTTGAAATAGCATATGGGAAAACTAAATTTCATAAGAAATAGATTTTACCAAATTTGAAGAAAAAGCAATTCTGGTGATGTGGACATCTGGAGATTCACTTCCATTAGGTTATGAGTTAAGCTAAGGACAAATTTTCTTCAGGAAAAGGCCATATGTGTCCCCACCATTTTTTTTACAAGTGTTACAGTAAGCGATGGCTGATTCTTTCCTATAAAATTGCCTTTCGCTAATAGTAAGCGTGTAGTTTTCCTGTTTTCTAAATACTACAGTTTCCACATGGTTGGTACTATTTTTGGCATATGATTGATTTTCCTGGCAGTACATTTTAGCTGAGATTTATTTAAAAAAGAGAAAAGAATATATTGTAATGTTAAGATATGTATACTGTGTCATTTTAACCCAACTTATACATCAACAATTCTAGCTTTTAGTTAAAAATATACAGGAGATTAATAGGGATGCAAAGGATTTAAATTTCAGAAGCAGTCTTTGAGCCAAAGTTGTACATATTCTCATCACTCTAAGGGTACGAAGGCTGTAGTATGACCCAGTGAGTTGTGCCTCAGATCAGTATCTTTTTTGTTTCCTATTTCTTTGCTAGCTAGCATATCATCTACGTGTCCCTTGTCTTAGCCTATATAATTTTCTTGGGTAAGCACATCTATTTCTCATTCTTATATATAACTTTTTCCTTATGGTTCCTAAGGTTTTATGTATGCCACTTCCGCCTCTAGTTGTCCTTCTTATACACCTTTGGCAAACGTTCCGTTTGGAGATAAGCAGACAAGTAAAATTTTAGAAATTCAGCCAATATAAACATAGATGAAATTGACAAATATCTGTAATCTAGGCTTAATTGGTGAAAGAATTATGAGCTCTTTCTTAATTTCACATCTTTTCCTTATTGATAGTTTCCAGAACACTTCTGATGTAAAGATGGAGGAACATTTAATTAAGTGATCATGACGATGATAAAGGCTTTGTTTTTTTATCCTCACAATGGAGACGACACATTTCTGGAGTTGTTTCTGATAGAAAACCAATTATATATGAAACATTCTGGAAAATTTTCAGAAGATAAGTGAAATACTTCAAGTGGAACTCTACATTGTCTTACACGGAGAGAAAAAGCACTGAGAGTTAGAGACGGTTTGAAAAGTTTGTATTACTTGATACACACAGAAAACTAAATTCTGGCAAGGGTCATAGTACCAAGATAACAAAACAATTTAGTAAATTCTAAAATTTGTGACCTGTGTTTATTTTATTTGTGTATCCTTAATCCAAAAATGATTTAAGGCAGTTAATAAATGAGGTAAAATAGTGAGGAAAAGAAGAAAAAAGGAAAAAATTGTGTAAGAAAATGAAGCATAAAAGAAATTAGTGTTTTTTTTTTAACTGCAGAGGACAAGGAGGACAATGGGTGAGAACTGAGTACAGTCTGTGTGTTGGATGTGAGTGTTTTATTGGTGTTAATTTCCCGACTTGGACACAGCTTGCATCACAGTCATGGAAAAGAGTGTTCTTAAAATACACAAGAAATACGCACAGCAGTTTTTAGGGGTAAAGAAACACAGTGTCTCATCCTTATTTTCAAATGATTAAAAAATTATATTCAGAGAGAGAGGTGGGGAAGAAGAGAGATCAAGAGAGGATATTGGTGAAGGAATATTGGAATTACTGGTCCTTTTGGAGTCAACCTTTCTGTAAATCTGAAATAATTTCAAAATTAAAAGTGAAGAAAATGAAAGAAAACAAGAAATTAGTGTTTAGATAAAACGGATGCATTCATTCAATAGATGAATGAATGAATATCTGTTATGTATGGAACAGGTGGGAGGTGGGGAGGTGAAGGTGAAGGTGGATAAAGCAGTTGTCTTCTGAGACTGTCGCGGAGGGGAGGGAGGAAAGATACTGGCCTTCTCCAAGAGGCTGGTTTCCACTGAAGCTACGGGAATCCGGGCCAAGGCACCAGTATCGGCTGGTCATGTAGGTCGGTGTTAATGTGAGCTGACAGATGGTGCTGCCTCTGCAAGGCTCACTCAAGCTGAGTTAGAATGTCAGGCCACAAACAATTTACTCATAGAATGCAAGCTGGGGCCTTCTGATGGTCAGGCTCAAGAAGCAAAACTGAAAGCAGGGAATTCAAAGAGTGCCTAGTTTTGTTGCTTATAGGAAACAAACACACAAACAAAAAGGGGGAAATATCTTTTTCTCATCTGCAGCTTTTTACTCTTCTGTAGTGAGCCCCACTTCAGGTGGTCTTCACAGTGCTCTCCCCTGTCTCCTGTCTATTGTAAGCAAGACTTAACCAGGCCGGATATACTGGAGTACATCATTTCAAAGTGATAGAGACCTTCATGGGGCATACATGGTTATTATTAGCAATGGCTTCTTATAATGAAATCATTTGCTTTATTTAATAAACATTCAAGTAGCACTTTTTATGGACTAAGAGTTATTCAGAGTACTTCAGAATATTAAGCAGTATTCACCCCATGAGTTAAGTAGAAACATTTCCCCCGTTTAAAGATGAGGAAATTGAGTAATCAAGGGATTAAGTAATTTATTCAAGGTCCCAGGGCCTCTAAGTGACAGAGCTGGGTGTTGGTGCGAGGATGGAGGCAGAGATTAAAGTGAAATCAAGGAACACCAAAGAATGCCAGCAGTGACCCAAAGCTAAGAAAGGTGAAGAATGGATTTTCCCTAAAGTTCTGGAAGGAGGGTGGTTTTACTGACACTGATTTCATACTTCTGGACTCCAGAACTGAAAGAGAATACATTATTGTGGCTTTTGGGCCCACAAGTTTGTGGCAGTTTATTACAGCAGCTACAATAAGCAAATACAGAGTAGAAGCGTTTCTTTTTTTAATGAAACAGTGTTAAAAGTAAGAGGCAAGTGTTTGGATATTAGCAATGTCAAAAGTTAAAATGAAATTCAGACATGAAAGTGAATATATTAAAATGTAAGTGGACACCTTATTAAGATACACAGATCCTCTAAATGATTTGGGTTTAACAATTAGGTCAGCTGGGGAGTGGCTATGAAAAAGTTTAGAAGGCAATAGTGTGTCTCCTTTTTAACATTTTCACAGCATAGTCTAATTTGATAGGAAACACTGATATAATCAACATAAATCTATTGCAAACATCTTAATCTATTATCTGCATTTACTGCAATTCAACAGGAGTAATAAAAACATTCTAACAGACCTCTGTAAAGTATAAAGGGGATTACACTATTTCACTAAACACTAAGGGCTACATAGGGTGAATGTAGTTATATAGAAGTGACTGGAAAAGAAATGATAAAAAATTATTCACAAATCTGCAGCATTCTTGAAGACTAAAAACATTTCCCTTCAATTTATTTTTTATTACCTTTGGAGGGGGAAGAATTATATTTATTATCTATGATAAAAAGAAACATTGATATTCAAGGATTTTTTAAAATTGTGGATGATACAAATGTAGCAAGCATTTCCATAGTGGGTTACTTTAACCTTGAATTAACTGAGAATCTAGTGTCTTAATCTTGGAGAGAATAATGCACACTTTAAAATCATAAATTCTTTATGCCAAAGAAAGGTCCTGATGGTGGTGGTGTAGACAGATAGAGAAAGCCTGTTCTTGTCTTCAAAGACTTCCTAGGAATCCATGCACTATGTGACTACAGAAGCATTTCTACCTTACACTGTGAAATGTAAAGGGAGGAACAAAGAACTGTCCTCATATAAGGAAACCTTACTAGTCCTTACTAAAAGCTCCTTAAATATCCTTTCTTCCCAAAAGCATTTTCTGAATTGAGAAAGAGCTCTCATTTTATCTTTACATCAGCCAGAGCCTGGAGGCCCTTGAAATGATAGTTTTCAAAGAAAAAAAAAAGCACTCGATGTAATAGGGATAGTAAAATACACAAGTGATTAAATGTTTAATTCTGAATGAATACTTAATTAGAGGGTTATAAGGATCAAGTTATTTTCCTTTTTAGCACTTTGGACAAAAAGAAGTAATCCCGCCTTTCCTCTCTTCACTGTCTTTTGCAAAACATCATGATACAATGCAGTTCCATGTCCTTTTTACCAGCAGAATAAAATAATTTGACAAACTTTATAAGGAAGAATTTCTCAGTTAGTAACAGTCATATATCGGTAAATGCGAACATGGAAGAGAGTAAACCATACTCAGAACCAAGGACTTGAGATCATAGTCTACTGGAGAACTCAGTAGAGAACTACTGAGGAAGGGTTCTCAAAGGAAGATACTTTTTAAATGCTTTGCAAAGAATGCCCTTCAATCTCTGCTTGAACATTCCATTAGAAGAGAGCTCATTATGTAACAGAGCCATTTCTTCTTTGGGTAGCTCTCCACTATTTGTACAAAAAGCATTCCTTTTTATTTTTTGTGGTATTTATCCTTTATTGAAGAATTTCTTAAGCCAGCTACTGGGTTCAGCATGGATTATCTCAAGGCAATGGTTCTCAACCACTGGGTTTTCTTTTGCCACCTTATCTCGTTTACCCCTGGGGAAAAGCTGGCCATGTCTCGTGACATCTTAGTCATAACAGGGGCAGGATGGTACTGACATTCAGTGGGTAGAGGTCAGCAATGCTGCTAAACATCCTATTGCATAGGACAGCCCCCGACAACAAAGAATCCAGCCCCAAATTACAGCGATGCCTGTCCTGATAAACACTGATTTAAGGTAAAAGTAAAGTGAATATTCACCAGCTAAATAAATGTTATATAATACATGTAAAAATGAGAGACAGAATAACATGTTTTTTCTACAATGGGGGAATTAAAAGGATTATTTTATAACATTTTGTTACTCATAGGCAATCCATTCAGATGACTCATGATTCAAAAAATACACAAAGGTATATATAGTCCAAAGTCTTCCTTCTATTCCATTTTTGGTCTACCCAAGTCCCTTCCCTTGAGGAACCAGTGTTACCAATTTCTTGTTTACTTATTTAGAGATCTTCTATGCATCTGTAAGTGACAGCATACACACATACACACACACACACATACACACACGGAATATGCATTTTTTTCATTGTGATTTTGTTACTTAATTCATCTGGGAGATAGTTTGTTCTTTACCATGACACAAGGGTTTCCTCATTTCTTTTTAAGATGACAGAGTATTTCATTGTATGGATGTTTTGTACTTTATTTAACTACTCCTCTGCATGGATATTTAGGTTAGTCCCATTTTTTTTCTGTTATAAGCACTGATTCAATGAATGACTCTTTATCTGTAGGATAAAACCCTACAAGTAGAACTATCAAGTAAGAAAGTTTGTGTATTTGTAATTTTTATTGGCTATTTTCCAAATGCCCTCTATTAAAGTTGTACCCGTTTCCATCCTCACTGACAAAGATGTATATGAAAGAAGTTTGGATGACTTTGTAATTTTTCAAATTTGTTCTGTTTATATCGTCTCATCAATGACTTCCTGGGAATAAATAAAAGGTGAGCGAGCACACTTTATAATGTTTTGTGCCTATTGTGTTCTCAGCACTCAGATATCCAGAATCTGTCTACAAGAGATCTTTTTTCTTTATCAGTTTTTAATTATGGTAAAACACGTATACCATAACATTTACCATTTTAACTATGTTTAAATACAAAATTAAGTGGCATTAAGTATGTTTAATAATGTGCAACTGTCATCACTATCTATTTCCAAAATTTTTCATCATTCCAAGCAGAAACTCTGTACCCATTAGGCAATAATTCTCCATTTCCCATTATGCTCTTCCCCTAGCTCCTGATAACCTCGAATCTAATTTCTCTATGAATTCACCTATTCTAGATATTTCATGTAGGTGGAATCATCTAACCCTTGTCCTTTCATGTCTGGCTTATTTCACTTAGTGCAAAGTTTTCAAGGTTCATCCATGTTGCAGCATGTATCAGAATTTTTTCCTTCTTAAGGTTGAATAACATTCCACTCTACATATAGACTACATTTTCCTTATACATTATCTGTTGACGGACATGTAGATTGCTCCCAGCTTTCAGCTATTGTGAATAATGCAGCTGTGAATGCCGGAACACAAGAATCTGTTTTGAGTCCTTGCTGTCAAGCCTTTTGGGTATATACCTGGGAGCAGAATTGCTGGTTCATGTAGTAATTCTGTTTAACTTTTTAAAGGAACCATCAAATTATTTTCCACAGTGACTGAGCCATCTTATGTTCTCACCAGCAATGTCCTAAGTTTCCAATTTTTTCACATTCTTACCAATACTTGTTATTTCTCATTTAAGAAAGATTATAGCCATTGTAGTAGGTATAAGGTGGTATCTCATTGGGATTTTGATTTGCATTTCCCTAATGACTAATGATTTTGAGCATCTCTTCATGTCTTTACTGGCCATCTGTATGTCTTCTTTGGAGGAGTGTCTATTCAAGTCCTTTGCCTGTGTTAAAATTGGGTTGTGTGTCTTTTTTGATTGTTCTTCTTCCTTGCTCATTGAGTCAAAGCTTCTTCACATTAATTACCACCTATTCATCAAAGTTTGCTTCTGAGATCCATTTTATTCTAATAGGCATATAGCCACCAAATGTGGTTTCCTGCCCAATTATGGCAAGACATATTTTACCTTTTCAAGAGGATTAAAAGTGAAAAGTTTCAAAGATTTTATGTTCTAAAAGATCTTAGGTAAATTGTTCAAGCAATGATATCTCTTAATTTGAGAAAGAGTATTAGTAAATATATTTTGTAAGCAAGGAATGATAACTCGGACAATGAGGTTAATTATTGCCTAAAACATGTCAGGGATTCTTTTGCAGCTATCTTTAAACAAACTATTCAAACCTTGGCATAAAAGTTTGAATTACATCACATTAATTATCAAAATCTCTTGTTTATTCAAATTCACACTGAAACCATTGAGTTGGTTAATCTAATTACATTCAGATTAAGTATGATTAACAAGACAATAAAATAAAATTAATCATTGGAAAAATTAGAAATGATAAGTTTTCGGTAACCTTCCCAAATTAGTTATATTGATGTTTTACATACGTAACTTGTACAGTTAAAAAGTAATTTGAAACAAATGAGATCAGAATATGTATATTAAATTGTGAGTGGACTTACACTTTTATATGTACAGATAATCTAAATGATCTGGCCTTAACAAATACTGAGTGGCTGAGAAGAATGAAGGAACCAGTCATGATATCAGAATGTGTACAAGTGTGCAGGTCACATAACTTTCTGGAGCCTCAGTTTCTTCATCTCGAGGATCAGCAGATTTTACTGTGATGAGCCAGGGAGCAAACTTTTAAGCTTTGCAGGCTACCCATAGTCTCTAATACATATTCTTCTTTTCCTTCCCCCCACCCCCTCCTCCTTCTCCTCTTCCTCCTTGCAATCCCTTAAAAATATGAAAATGATTCTTAGCTCATGGGCTGAATGAAAATAGGCTGTGGCCAGATTGATGCATGGTTTGTTGTTTGCCAACTCCTGATCTCCATGTTGCATTTCAAACAGCACAATCTAATGCGCTGGTTCTCAACCAGAGGTGATTTTGTCCTTCCCAGGAATGCTTGCCAATGCTTGCAGGCATTTTTGTTGTCACCTGGGCTGGGAGACAGGGCCTTGTTATTAACATCTAGTGTGTAGAGATCAGAGATGCTGCTAAACATGGTACACTGCCCAGCACAGGTTCTCACAGCAGAACTGGTCTGGAGAGTCATTAGTGCCTAGTTTGAGAAACTCTTCACTAACAGCTCTTTTTCCCATAAAGGGATTAAGTATATTTCATCTTCTTTCATCTAAGCTTGAGGTTAATTTGTGTTTATCCAATCAGTGTGCTAGATCTACCCAACAGTGTTAGAATAACTTAAACCACCTCAGAGCTCCTTCAAACTGTGCTGCCATAGAGATGATTTGGTGAAGACCTGTAGCTATAAGGGTAAGTGCAGTTATAGTCTTAAAAATCTGCGATTCACAGAGCAGAGAAAGGAAGTCAGTACGGCAGTGACAGATATGGAATTGAGACACACCACACAGGTCCAGAGCATGGAAAGAGAAAGCCAGAGCCAGGTACCACTGTACCCTGGCAGTGGTTCTTCTGTGCCTTCAGTTCTGTTTATTTTTAGTTACACATGACACAGTATTATATATTCTATGAAATCAGAGTAAAGAATCATATAAGAGAGAACAAATGGATCATTGAAAATGTGCAGGGTAAATTTGACACATTACTCAAAGTGATGCCAATAAGAAGATAATCCTCAAATTGATGCTTCTTCTTTTTTTTTCTGTGTACTAACTGTATTTTCATGGCATCCAAAATGTACTTTCCTTTAAAAAAATTTCATTGTATCACTTTAAAAGAAATGTTTAAATTCTATTACATTTCACATTATATAAGAAAGTGATTATTAGGAAATCTGATTATAAGTTCTCAGAAATCCGCTCTAGCATATCCTTATCCAACTTGGGTTCTAGGATCACCTCAGAAGGTTTGGTTGGAAAGCTCTACCTCCAATCTTGTTGAAGCCATTAGTTTGTATTAGCAATAAAGAGCAGTGTTACATGTCTGAAAAGATTTTGAACTAGAATTCTGATTTATACTTGTTATTTCTGTAAATAGCTAAAAAGTAATCTTCTAATCTTACATAGCAAATTCTGTTTTATAAAAGTAATGTAAAATGACAACTTAGATCTATCTGGAGAGGTTTGTTTGTTGCTTTTCTGCTGTTCCAGACAAGGGAGCAGCATGTGCAAAGGCACGTACAGATGACTTATCTGTTAAGTGTGATGCAGCTGGGGTAGAGGATGGGGAATAGCTATTGATAATGCTGCCCAGCTGAGGAGGAGCTACACCTCAGATCAAGGAGGGCTTTAAAAAGCATAAAGGCTTTCACTTCCGGGAAGATGGCGGTGTGAGCAGGGCAGCAGAAATCTCCCCCCAACACTATATTTATCTACGAAAACACAGAAAATACATCTATTCCTAAAAGAGAGACGAGAATACACAGGAAAGCGCACAGTGTGCAGCTACACCCGAGAGGACTCGGCACCCCAAGAGGGGGGTAAGATATGGAGCCGCGACCCGGCAGGACCCGAGCCCTCCCCCACCCCAGCGCACTGGCGGGAGGAGAGGATTCAGAGACGGAAGGGAGTGGAAGTACACCCCGCGAAGTAGCCAGCCCCGGTGATTGGCGCGGGGAGCGCTGACCCACATTGCGCAGTGCAGCGGAGATTGGAGAGACAGAGCGGCAGGATCTGAGTAGGGAACGCGCCAGGGTGCTTGCAGCCGGCTCCCGGGAAGGAAAAAAAAAAAGCGCGCGCTTTCTTCAGTGGTCTTAAAGAGACAGGAGCCCAGCGGAGGAGCTGGATCGCCCCAGCACACTCAGCCCAGCAGGCTGGGAGTCCTGGGGAGTTTCAGATGCCTTAGCTGGCGACTGAGGAAGCGTAGCCATACTTAACACTTCTCACTGAGATCGACAGCCTCCTATTCGTTCCCACCCTTGCCAGAGCGATAAAGGGCCCTGCAGAGCGGCACAGTCACAGCGGTGGAATAGTGGGGCAACAGCGCCACCTACAGCATTCCCACGGAATCTACTCCTGGTGGGCATTTTTTTTTCCTTTTTTTGTTTTGTTTTGTTTTCGGTTTTGTTTTTGTTTTTTCTTTTCTTTCTTTTTTTCTTCTTCTCTTTTTAAAGTCTTAAGGAGCCCAGCTGACAAACGTGGCAACTATCAGTGACCAATTATACAGCCATGAAAAGACAGAGGAATATGGTTCAGACCAAAATCAACCAGACAACCCCAGAGAGGGAGTCTGAAGGGATGGAAATGCACAGCCTCCCTGAAAAAGAATTCAGAATAAAAGTCATAACCATGCTGATGGACCTACAGAGAAATGTGCAAGAGCTGAGGGAGGAAGTGAGGGAACTGAGGAAAGACAATACAGAAATCAGACAAGCGATCGACGGGCTTAACAGCAGAATGGATGAGATGCGAGAGACTGTTAATGGAATAGAAAACAGAGAACAGGAGTACAGAGCAGCTGAGGCAGAGAGAGATAAAAGGATTTCTAGGAATGAAAGAATATTAAGAGAACTGTGTGACCAATCCAAACGGAACAATATTCGCATTATAGGAGTACCAGAGGAAGAAGAGAGAGAAAAAGGGATAGAAAGTGTCTTTGAAGAAATAATTGCTGAAAACTTTCCCTTGCTGGGGAAGGAAGTAGTCTCGCAGTCCACCGAAGCTCATAAATCTCCCAACACAAGGGACCCAAGGAAGACAACACCAAGACACATAATAATTAACATGGCAAAGATCAAAGATAAAGACAGGGTATTAAAGGCAGCTAGAGAGAGAAAAAAGATCACCTACAAAGGAAAACCCATCAGACTATCATCAGACTTCTCAACAGAAACCTTACAGGCCAGAAGAGAATGGCATGATATATTTAACGTTATGAAACAGAAGGGCCTCGAACCAAGAATATTGTATCCAGCACGATTATCATTTAAATATGATGGAGGGATTAAACAATTTCCAGACAAACGAAAGTTGAGAGAGTTTGCCTCTCATAAACCACCACTACAGGATAACTTAAATGGACTGCTCTAGATGGAAGCACACCTAAGGCTAAAAAGATGTCACCAGAGAAAAAAAAATCATAGCAAAGAAAGCAGACCATCCAAATACTAACTAAAGGCAAAGAATAAAACACCTATTATAGAAAGAATGGAGGAGGAGGAATAAGAAGGGAGAGAAAGAAAGAAACATCAGACTGTGTTTACAATAACTTAACAAGAAAGTTAAGTTAGATTGTTAGATAGTAAAGAAGCAACCCTTGAACCCTTGGTAACCACGAATCTAAAGCCAGCAATGGCAATAAGTACATACCTATCAATAATCACCCTAAATGTAAATGGACTGAATGCACCAATCAAAAGACACAGAGTAACAGAATGGATAAAAAAGCAAGACCCATCTATATGCTGCCTACAAGAAACTCACCTCAAACCCAAAGATATACACAGACTAAAAGTGAAGGGATGGAAAAAGATATTTCATGCAAACAACAAAGAGAAAAATGCAGGTGTTGCAGTACTTGTATCAGACAAAATAGACTTCAAAACGAAGAAAATAGCAAAAGATAAAGAAGGACACTACAAAATGATAAAGGGGTCAGTCCAACAAGAAGATATAACCATTATAAATATATATGCACCCAACAAAGGAGCACCAGCATATGTGAGACAAATACTAACAGAATTAAAGGAGGAAATAGACAGCAATGCATTCATCTTAGGAGACTTCAACACACCACTCACTCCAGAGGACAGATCAACCAGACAGAAAATAAGTAAAGACACAGAGGCACTGAACAACACACTAGAACAGATGGACCTAACAGACATCTACAGAACTCTACACCCAAAAGCAACAGGATACACATTCTTCTCAAGTGCACATGGAACATTTTCCAGAATAGACCACATACTAGGCCACAAAAAGAACCTCAGTAATTTCAAAAATATTGAAATCCTACCAACCAACTTCTCAGATCACCAAGGTATAAAACTAGAAATAAATTTTAGAAAGAAATCAAAAGGCTCACAAATACATGGAGACTTAACAACACTCTCCTAATTAATCAATGGGTTAACGACCAAATCAAAACAGAAATCAAAGAATATATGGAGACTAATGACAACCACAACACAAAGCCACAACTTCTGTGGGATGCAGCAAAGGCAGTTCTAAGAGGAAAGTATATTGCAATCCAGGCCTATTTAAAGAAGGAAGAACATTCCCAAATGAATAGTCTAAAGACACAATTACTGAAATTGGAAAAAGAAGAACAAATGAGGCCCAAAGTCACCAGAAGGAGGGACATAATAAAGATTAGAGAAGAAATAAATAAAATTGAGAAGAATAAAACAATAGAAAAAATCAATAAAACCAAGAGCTGGTTCTTTGAAAAATAAACAAAATAGATAAACCCCTAGCCAGACTCATTAAGAGAAAAAGAGAATCTACACACATAAACACAATCAGAAATGAGAAGGGAAAAATCACGACGGACCTCACAGAAATACAAAGAATCATAAGAGAATATTATGAGAATCTATATGCTAACAAGTTGGAAAACATAGAAGAAATGGACAACTTCTTAGAAAAATACAACCTTCCAAGACTGACCAAGCAAGAAACAGAAAAACTAAACAGACCAATCACCAGCAACGAAATCGAATTGGTAATCAAAAAACTACCCAAGAACAAAACCCCCTGGGCCTGATGGATTCACCTCTGAATTCTACCAGACATATAGAGAAGAAATAACACCAATTCTCCTTAAAGTTTTCCAAAAAATAGAAGAGGAGGGAATACTTCCAAACTCATTCTATGAAGCCAGCATCACTCTAATACCAAAACCTGGAAAAGACCTCATCGAAAAAGAAAATTACAGACCAATATCCCATATGAACATAGATGCAAAAATACTCAACAAAATATTAGCAAACCAAATTCAAAAATACATCAAGAGGATCATACACCAT
The DNA here is from genome assembly GCA_032199065.1 of Smutsia gigantea. Taxonomy (NCBI): domain Eukaryota; kingdom Metazoa; phylum Chordata; class Mammalia; order Pholidota; family Manidae; genus Smutsia; species Smutsia gigantea. The sequence goes on along the minus strand of JAVSCE010003147.1, from coordinate 35,987 downwards.
GATCAAGTGGGATTCAATCACAGATGCAAGGATGGTACAACATTCGAAAATCCATCACCATCATCCACCACATCAACAAAAAGAACAAAAACCACATGATCATCTCCATAGATGCTGAAAAAGCATTTGACAAAATTCAGCATCCATTCCTGATTAAAACTCTCAATAAAATGGGTATAGACGGCAAGTACCTCAACATCATAAAGGCATATATGACAAACCCACAGCTAACATCATACTTAACGGCGAGACACTGAAAGCTTTTCATCTAAGATCGGGAACAAGACAGGGATGCCCACTCTCTCCACTGGTATTCACCATAGTACTGGAGGTCCTAGCCACGGCAATGAGACAAAACAAAGACATACAAGGCATCCAGATTGGTAAAGAAGAAGTCAAACTGTCACTATTTGCAGATCACATGATACTGTACATAAAAAACCGTAAAGATTCCATTCCAAAACTACTATAACTAATATCTGAATTCAGCAAAGTTGCAGGATACAAAATTAACACACAGAAATCTGTTGCTTTCCTACACACTAATGATGAACTAACAGAAAGAGAAATCAGAAAAACAATTCCATTCACAATTGCATCAAAAAGAATAAAATACCTAGGAATAAACCTAACGAAGGAAGTGAAAGACCTGTACTCTGAAAACTACAAGACACTCCTAAGAGAAATTAAAGAGGACACTAACAAATGGAAATGCATCCCATGCTCTTGGCTAGGAAGAATCAATATTGTCAAAATGGCTATACTACCTAAAGCACTCTACAGATTCAATGCAATCCCTATCAAACTACCAACAGCTTTCTTCAATGAACTGGAACAAATAATTCTAAAATTCATATGGAACCACAAAAGACCCCGAATAGCCAAAGCAATCCTGAGAAGGAGGAATAAAACAGGGGGAATTACACTCCCTGACTTCAAGCTCTACTACAAAGCCACAGTAATCAAGACAATTTGGTATTGGCACAAAAACAGACCCACAGACCAGTGGAACAGAATAGAAAATCCAAACATTAACCCAAACATATACAGTCAATTAATATTTGATAAAAGTGCCTTGGATATACAATGGGGAGATGACAGCCTCTTCAGCAGCTGGTGTTGGAAAAACTGGACAGCTACATGTAAGAGAATGAAACTGGACTACTGTCTAGCCCCATACACAAAGGTAAACTCAAGGTGGATCAAAGACTTGAATGTAAGTTATGAAACCATAAAACTCTTAGAGAAAAACATAGGCAAAAATCTCTTGGACATAAACATGAACAACTTCTTCATGAACATATCTCCCCTGGCAAGGGAAACAAAAGCAAAAATGAATAAGTGGGACTATATCAAGCTGCAAAGCTTCTGTACAGCTAAGGACACCATCAGTAGAACAAAAAGACATCCTACAGTGTGGGAGAATATATTCATAAAAAACGTATCTGATAAAGGGTTGACATCCAAAATATATAAAGAACTCATGCACCTTAACAAACAGAAAGCAAATAATCCAATTAGGAAATGGGCAGAGGACATGAATAGACACTTCTCCAAAGAAGAAATTCAGATGGCCAACAGGCACATGAAAAGATGCTCCACATCGCTAATCATCAGAGAAATGCAGATTAAAACCACAATGAGATATCACCTCACACCAGTGAGGATGGCCAACATCCAAAACACAAACAACAACAAATGTTGGCGAGGATGTGGAGAAAAGGCAACCCTCCTACACTGCTGGTGGGACTGCAAATTAGTTCAACCATTGTGGAAAGCAGTATGGAGGTTCCTCAAAAAACTCAAAATAGAAATACCATTTGACCCAGGAATTCCACTCCTAGGAATTTACCCTAAGAATGCAGCAGCCCAATTTGAAAAGGACAGATGCACCCCTATGTTTATTGCAGCACTATTTACAATAGCCAAGAAATGGAAGCAACCTAAGTGTCCATCAGTAGATGAATGGATAAAGAAAATGTTTTACATATACACAATGGAATATTATTCAGCCATAAGAAGAAAACAAATCCTACAATTTGCAACAACATGGATGGAGCTAGAGGGTATTATGCTCAGTGAAATAAGCCATGCCGAAAAAGACAAGTATCAAATGATTTCACTCATATGTGGAGTATAAGAACAAAGAAAAATACTGAAGGAACAAAACAGCAGCAGACTCACAGAACCCAAGAACGGACTAATAGTTACCAAAGGGAAAGGGACTGGGGAAAATGGGCGGGAAGGGAGGGATAAGTGGGAAAAAGGGGCATTACGATTAGCAGATGTAATGTTGGGGGCGGCACGGTGAGGGCTGTACAAGTCATAGAAGACAAGTAGTGATTCTATAGCATCTCCCTGTGCTGATGGACAGTGACTGTAATGGGGTTGGTGGGGGGACCTGATGAAGGGGTAGTTTAATAATCGTAATATTGCACATGTAATTGTAAATTAATGATAATAAAATAAATTATATTAAAATAATAAATAAATAAAAATAAAAATATATGATGAATATAATATTTACCTGAATATTTTAAGACTGGATTACTACACCACACAGGTACAACCAATTAATTAAAAAAGACAAAGTATTTCATTGAGAAACCTTACTAAGAAACAACAAAAGGCAGAAATCATAAAAGCAAAACTAAATTGTCTGATGCTCTATAAGTGTGAAACTTCTATATAATGCAATTTTTATAAGTGTTAAACAAGAAGCAACCAATTTTAAAAACTAATTGTAACATATATGAGAAAATGCAAAGAGTTAACAAACAAAACATTTAAAGACCTCTTATGAATTAATACATAAAAGACAAGCTTTTTAGTGGAAAAATTGAGCTATGATTAGGCCAGACAATACACACACACACAAAAAAAATTCATTGTGAATAGCACATCCAAATTCTATATCTCTTTGAAGATCCAAAAACTGTAAATAAAATAGCAAGGAAATAAAACATCAAAACATATGTCTTGTGTTAAGAAAATAGCCCCCTGGTTAAGTTTAAATAGGAATAAACTTTCTGATGGGCAGTTTGCTAAAAGAAGTTTACATTGCATTGAACCAGAACATAGGAGGAGGTGTCCTAGAAAGTCTTGGCTACTAAAATAATAATCACAATGACAAAAATTAGAAAGCAGTTTATGTTCAGTAGAAAGTGATTAATTAAGTAATCTATTAAGTGGTATACTAATAAGCCATTAAAATAACATTACATATGTAGTGGACATGATACAGCTTCTAGAACTGCATCAATTTGACCTTTCCTCTGGGTACTCACAGTAATAAGCCTTTGCAAACTGCCATCCCTTTTCCCCACTAAACATATACTGGACAGAGTCCTGATGGTAAGTATCAAGGTGTTCTACACTCTCCTGGATCCTGAGTGGTGTAACATGGGCATTTTTAACATTTAGAACTGATTAATCCCAATGGGGACAACTAGAATTAACTGTCCCTTGATCTCTGTTAGTTACATCTTTGGAGCTCACCCAGGTTCTGTTCTGAATATGACATGGTTGTTTAGAGTTTCTGCTTCTTAATATTAAGATTGTCTGCTTGTACTGTATTCTATGTTGGTTTCTGTTGCTTGCCACCAGTGAGCTTGAAATAATTTATGTATATATTTACTGAGGGGAGATGGTCACCAAATATTGGTGATTATAAAAAGAAACCTCACACACATATTTAGTATTATATGATTATAATTTTTAATATTTTTCTTTTCAGTGTGTTTGCTCTCCAAATGAACAAGCATATACTTTATTAATATTAACTAATAAAATACAATCCAAATAATGGCAACATAGGTTTATTATGTTTAGTTTGAAACATAATAGATATTAGAAATTAAAGTTCCAGTAATTGCATTTGAATCTACAATTATCTCAATACAAATGTCAATTAAAATGCTCTAAGAATATAAAAGATGTCTAACCTCATTTATAAATAGAGAAATGTAAATTAGAAAGTAAGGCACCATATCATACATAATATATTAACAAAATAATAAAATTTGAAACCTAAAATTGGTGAGCATATACTATTTTAGATTCTCTGGGTCAGTGATTCATGCATGATGCATGATGGAGCTGAGTACTCTGCTCATGGCCACAAGACTACAATCTAGGTGTCAATAAAGCTGAATTGCTTTCTATAACTTGGGATCCTCTTCCAAGCTCACATGATTATTGATAAAATTTAACTCCTTACTGCTGTAGAAGTATGGTCCTGGTTTTCCTGTCAGCTGTCAGCTGCCCTTACCTCCCAGGGGCTACCCACAGTCTGTCACATGGCCCTCTTTCAGGTCTTCTCACAGACCTCTGACATCATGACGGTTTATTCCCTCAAGACTAGCAGGGCCTCCGGCCCTATTCTGCCAAGACAGGGTCTTATATAATATAATATAGTCACAGGAGTGACTATCTCATCATCTTTGCCATATTCTACTGGCAGAATCAAGTCAGAGTTCCCACCACACTCAAGGTGAGGGAATTATTCAAAAAGTAACACATAAAGAGTCACTTTGTGTATATACACAGCAAAGAGTTACTCTGTAATTCCTTGCTTCAACATCTCACTAGCCCTGTTTTTGAAATAACCAAACTGGACTATCAGGTTAACAAAGCCTAATTTATTCATATTAGATTCAGTCTTGCAATTCGACAAAGCTAATCATGATGAACAAATTAAGTATTTCCAGGTCATTTGACTATGCCAGTGTGGAAACACTTACGGGGACTCCAACTTAATATGAAATACTGAATTTAGATAGTCGTTAAAAGTGTGAATCATTAGCTTTACAGGATCCTGCCTAAGGTAGGAAAAAAAACCTCTTAAATTATTCAGAAAATACTTGATTTGAGTGAATAAATAAATGTCCTTCAAAAACAGAAATTTCTTGAAAAGGACAGATGCACCCCTATGTTTATTGCAGCACTATTTACAATAGCCAAGAAATGGAAGCAACCTAAGTGTCCATCAGTAGATGAATGGATAAAGAAGATGTGGTACATATACACAATGGAATATTATTCAGCCATAAGAAGAAAACAAATCCTACCATTTGCAACAACATGGATGGAGCTAGAGGGTATTATGCTCAGTGAAATAAGCCAAGCCGAAAAAGACAAGTATCAAATGATTTCACTCATATGTGGAGTATAAGAACAAAGAAAAAATACTGAAGGAACAAAACAGCAGCAGACTCACAGAACCCAAGAACGGACTAATAGTTACCAAAGGGAAAGGGACTGGGGAAAATGGGCGGGAAGGGAGGGATAAGAGGGAAAAAGGGGCATTACAATTAGCAGATGTAATGTTGGGGGGGCACGGGGAGGGCAGTACAACTCAGAGAAGACAGGTAGTGATTCTATAGCATCTCACTACGCTGATGGACAGTGACTGTAATGGGGTTGGTGGGGGGGACCTGATGAAAGGGTAGTTTAATAATCGTAATATTGCACATGTAATTGTAAATTAATGATAATAAAAAAATTATATTAAAAAAATAATATAAAAAAAAAACAGAAATTTCAAGGTATTTTTGGAAGTAGTTTTTAAAAAGACAAGATTCAATCAATCCAGCTTGAGGCAAGAGGGAGATTTTGGTTAAAATAATACAGAATATTTATATCCATTCTATATTTATATTTCCCTGAGCTAAAAATCAATTTAGCCAAAATGATCATGTTTATTTATACACAAAGAAGGATACGACATAAAGTCAAATATAATTCTTAACCTCATGTTTCACTTTTTCAAAGAGTAAGCATAAAATATACAAATACAGCAACATAAATTTGCAAAAGTTAATATTGAAAAAGAAAAATAATAATTTTGAAGCAGATATTCTGTCTTACAGCATTTTGTGTAAAATACAAAACTTAATAACTTTTGGCACATAGCAGAGAACGTGTTAAAGCAAGGATAGCTTAAGGTGTACTCAAAGAAGAATGAAGGTTTTGATATATGAACTTTATTGACTATAGTGCCTCTAATCAAGTTTTGTTTATTGGCTTTAGCAAAAACATCTTGACTTTCTAAAGTTCCTTACTTAGCTATTGTCATTTTTAAATGGAAAAATTCTAACAATACATCCTTGTAGTGCTTACTTTTGTTATTTTTTGTTTTATTTAGATTATATAGCTCAGTCAGCAATTTGACCTACTATTTATTTCAATTTGTAATTTTCCCCATGAATTTTATTTCAGCATGTAAACGTGTAAACTTATAAATCAATGTATTTGTCATTTCCTTTCTAAGGATGCATGAAATATCAAGCAACTTTGCCTTACAATCTGTGTGAGTGTGTGTGTATGTGCATTTTTTCCTCCGAAAATGCCTTCAGCTTCATTTAACAAAGGTAGTTGAGTTGACTGAATGTCTCTGTCCAACACTAAAGGTTTTCCCAAGGCGGGAGGCTTACAGTACTCAAACCAGGGAATCCATGGGCAAGTCAGGACTAGCTGGTAACCCAGCCATGGTTCTCTGCATTTAGACAAACTATCTGGGGATTTTTGCAAAAAAAGAAATGTATGCCCAAGCTCATACGAGCAGATTCTATTTGAATTGATCTAGTATGGAACTTAGGTATTGTTTTGTTATTTGTGTATTACTTTCTATTTCTGCCATAACAGAAAACTACAAACTTAGTGGTTTAAAAAATACAAGTAAGTCTATTATCTCACAGCTCTGTAAGTCAGAAATGCTGGTACAGCACAACTTGGTTGGTCTCTCTGTTTAGTCTCATGAGCCCCTAAACAAGGTGTAGCAAGTATGTGATCATATCTGGAGGTTTGGGGGACAAATTCCTCTGTTGCTCAGGTTGTTGGCAGAATTCAGTTCCTTGCAGAGGTAGGACTGTTCCCAGATCCTAGAGTCACCCACATTCCCTGGCTTGTATGACCCATTTACTCCAAGGGCAAAGCTTACAGGGCTAGACTGAATCCCTCCCGTGCAATAAATCTCTCTGTCTTGCACTCTCTCCCATCTCTTCTGCCTGTTCCTCCACATCAAACTGACTCTTTTCCTTCTTTTAATCAGATGGCCCATGTGATTCATTGGACTCATCTAGATAATCCAAGGCCCTCTCCTTATTTAAAGAAGAGCTAATTAATCATCTTACTTTTACCTGTAATGTCCCTTCACAGAAGTTCCTAGATAACCAGGGGATGGGAATTTTGTGGGAATAGCTTTAGAATTCTGCCTCCTGCATTTTGTTTTAGGTTCCCTGAGTAATTTCAATCTGCAATCAAAGTTGAAAAATACTTGTAGGAATGCATCATTTCTAATCCTCCTACCTGATTCCAAACACTTGCATCCCTTTACAAGAGCCAGATATATATAATATGGAGAGTAATAAAAACTCTTTCTGGGACTTTTGCTTCCAGTTCCAACATATAAAGAGCTTAGAAGCTGTATTACCTTCCCACTGCTGCCATAAGAAGTTTCCACAACACATAGTGGCTTAAAAAAAACCCACTAATTTATTATACATTGCTGGAGATCAGAAGTCCAAAGTCAGTCTCCCTGAGCTAAAGGCAAGGTGCATACCTTATCTATTTGCTCCAGGAATTTTTGCCCAGGAAAAAAAAATTTTACAAATCAACAAACAACTTTACTTTTATTTAAGAAATTTTTACAAGCTATTTTTTCCCAAGCAAAGAGCTAACTCATTTGGGCAAACAAATCTCCCTAAGGACATTAGATTGCTAATCTGGCCAAAAACCTTACTTATTAAACAGCAGTTTACTTATTAAGACTTTCAACTCACTGTGTCCATTAGTCTTAAATTATTATGTCACAGTCTTTGTCCAAATTTATTCATATCCCTCTTTGAAGGACTGAAGTACTCTGCTTTATCTCAGACCCCAACAATCTATAAATATCCTCCTCTGACCATCCCCTTCTGTGACACAATCTTAATAAGAGATCAGTGAGACCAGTAAAACTTAATAATTATTCTGTTTAACAGGTGTTAGATTATTAGATAGATTATTAATAGTCCATTAGATTACTGATAGATTAACAGATTATTCTGTTGCTTTTGATGGGGTGCTAGCAGTCAACACTTGTTTTATAGCTTGACAACTTGCACTTATTTTATACATTGCAAATGCATAAATATTTCATTTTGTCACTTAATGAAGAAATGGAGTCTGAGAGAAGGCAAGTGATTTGTACTGTAACACACAAGAGGTGGTGCCAGGTCCTAATCCATGGATGCCTCAACATTCTCAGATGTGTGGAATTACCTCAATCTTCTACTATTTTTTCTCTACAAATGCACTTCTTTCAAAACCCACCTACTTCTGTGTGATGGAATAATTATCTTCATCTCTTCTTTTCACCATTTTCTGAGCGTCAGTCCTGCCTTCTCAACTGCCTGCAGGACTTTTCCACTTGAATGCATTTCTATCATCTGACACCATTTAAGTGACACCATTTAAATGAAACTAATCTAAACCAAAAATGTAATTCTCTGGATTTCATTATTATACAGAAATGTGACAGTGGTTTAAAAAATCTTAAGCATACATTTCTTGTCTCCCTATTAACATTGTAAATGTCCTGAGGAAAAGCATCTCATATGATACTTCTCAATAGTGTCCTCCTCTCTGCTAAGCTCAGTGCAGTGTGTGAGGTGTTCAGTAAAGAACAAAGAGAGCAAAGGAGGGTATCTAAATTGAACAGTGAAAAATGATTGAGCTTTAAGTCATTTTAATTACTGTATCAAATTAGGCTCAGTGTGACATTTAAAATTGCAATTCAGTTTGATTCAGTGGTCATGAACTAGCATTATCAGGGGTGCTCAGAATAACAAACAGGGGTACATATAAAGGATAATTACTATACCCGGACCCCTGGGCAAGCTGCTTTTAGGTTTCTGGCACCACAAAATGAGCTCTTGAGGTAATGAGGGAGAAGCGGAAGAAAGGAGACTGAAAGGTAGGGGCTTTTCTTTATTCCTTTGCTTTCTCTCAACTGAAATAGTCTACAGAAGAGGAATATTTCCATTTTCAAGGAGATCTGAAAAGGAAGCACTTTTAAAGAGGAAAGAGAAAGTAGAGTGATAGAAAGTGTTGCAGGGACTGAGACCAGCATTACAATCACAGGAAGAAACCTTTGACAAACTGCGGAGCTTTCTCTCCTAGAATCACCTCCATGGACCTCCACAGAGATGATCCAATCCTTACTCATGGGAAGTGGTCTTCTTTTCTATTTCACTGAGAGAACTGAGCAATTGGAGGACAACTTCCACATGCTCTGACCACCAAGTCCCCCTCCTGCTCACAGGGTGCACACACCATGTTCAAGTGCCACGAGCTCACTGGGCATCCCACATGCTGGGCCCTGGCCCTGAACTTTCCCCTGAACGCCACACTAATATATCTGGAAGCCTACTTGCAGGGTCCATTTAGATGTTTAGGAGACATCTAAATATTAGTGTGTCAAAAAGCCTAATTCTCATCCTAAAAAAATGGGAGGGGGTGCTTTTGTTCTTCCAATGCCTTATGTTACAATTCTGGCATCTATCCATGGCCCCCCTTTTTATCTCATGCCACACGTTTTGTCCATTAGCAAATCCTATCTCATTTACCTTTGAAACACATCCAGACTCTTATCACATCTTACTATTCATCAATATAACCCAGGCATAGATCATCATCTCAAGTAGATTATTGCAGTAGATCCTAGACAGTCTCCCTAGCAGGCTTGCTCTGTGTCACTGTACTTCTGTGAAAACACTACGGAGTCCAAGAATTGTAAGTTCAAACAGTCTTCTTGGTAGGAAAAGAAAACTGTTAATATAAGAAGTTAGAGTGAATTTTATTTGGGACTCAGCCAGATTGATTTACACCTCTTACATATTTCTGCACAAAATTCCTGGGCCCAGTTTGTGTTCGTGCTCTAAGTGCCATCATGTTGGAGGCAAACCTGCCTCCTCTCCTCTGACTTCTCCCTTCCCCACTCTGCTTTGTCTCACTGGCTCCTCTGTTTTTTCTCAACCATGTCAAATTTGTTCCTACCTCAGGATCTTTGCACTTGATTTCCTCTCTGCCTTCAATTAAGTTGGACACACACTAGACTGAGGCCTCATCCATGTTCATTTTCACCTTTATTAAAAGGCCTTTTCTCACATGCATATCAAATAGTTAACCATGTACCTTCCCTCTCCATTCCTATATTCTTTTCCTCCTCTACTATTTTTTTTTCAACAAAACTGTCACCAGCTAACTTTTATAGACTTACCTTGTGTTTATTATCTGTCCCATCCCAGTTGAATGCAAGTTCTAAGACACCAGGGATTTTAACTAACTGATAATATCGATTAGCTGGAACTAGTGAAGAGGAGCCTTGCTAGACATATGTTGAACGTATGAAGACTTTTAAAGCCATGTATTTTCTCTCCACATGTCTGGAATTTCCACTTTTCTTCTTAATATAAATCTACCCTGCCTTCCAACAGACCATAAAATACAGCCAATTTTTCTTGAGTTAAAAAAGATGACTAATCGAATTTTAAGAGTAGTAAAGTAAGTGAGAATTTATAATAGGGTGAGGTTTGCTAATGTTCTTCATTGAAGATCTCAGATTTGATGCTGTGTGACTTTTAATCTCAGAACCAAGTGCCAAGGCACAAACATGCACATTCATCCAGAATATTTTAAGTTCATCTTAATTTCGGGAATATCAACTTCATTTACCTGACTTTTAAGAGTGAGTGACCTGTTTTTGCCATGTCACATGTTTCATTCAGTCTACAAGCCTGGGACATGCTGTCCTAGCTCAAGCATGTGAACATGAGCATGCTCCAAAAACATCTGCCACAGTCCTACAAGTGCCTGTGCTAAGGTGGCACTCACTGTCTCCCCTTCTCTTTTCCCGTGTACAGAAGCATGTTGATGCTGGGGTTCTTGCTCATGGAGCCGAAGAATGAACTTCGCGAACAGTCAAGGTAGGAGAGCAAGGTACAGGCTTTTATTTAGAGATAGAGTTAAAGGACAGAGCTCCTGGCTCACGCCAGGAGGGGACAAGAGAGTCCGGGGTGGTACTTTGCCTAGGAGCTTTTATAGGCAGTTGAGAGACAAAGGGCTAGAGATGTACACTGGCTAAGTGGTCCCAAATACTTTTGAAGAAATACTAAGTTTCTTCTTAGTCTTCCTGGTTGTTTACAAGAACATTACTGATCTGATTTCCTCCCAGGAGAGCAGCTTCCTGGTCTGGGAGCATATCACTCAAAGCTGTCTGCTTTGCTCCAAAGGTGGGCTAAGTCATTGTTTTACTTTTTTTAACTAATTGGTTTCAAGATGGAATCCTTCCTGTTTTTTTTTTTACTATGTTGTTTTGGGCTTGCAGTAGTTTTGGGCTTGTTTGCTACATTGCACAAGTTGCAGCAAATCATTTGTTCAGGGCTGGAGGAAGAAAGGCAGCACTTGGGTAAAGTTAGAAAAATAAGCTGGGCTCCCCTGCAGGCCAAAGCAAATCTCGCAATGGTTATCTTGTTTTGTTTTTTCCAGAGGCCCTCACCCTACTCTGTCTAAGCCCATGGTCCCTGTCTCAATGTGACTAAAAATTTTCAGCCACTTAAAATGTGAGCTATCATCTTTTGTTTTATATCACCAGAGGAATAGATATATTTTAATGTACAATTTGTAAATGTAAGTCACTTCTCAAAGAACATCGTGTTATGAGATAGCACTTGGAGGTATTGACCAGTATGTGTTTCATCTACGTCTTGTTCCCTTCCTCCCAATCTTTATGCATTCAACAGCATTGTTAGTCTCTTTGCAAATCAAAATGCCGGATTTATACTCATCTAGGCTATACATGTTTGAAAAGAAAACTTCCACTGTATAATGTGGAACAAATGACTCTATAATATTATAACAGTGTTGCCATTTGAAGCTTTTCAAATTTGATCAACTTTTGGCATTTCTACAGTTAGAGAAAACTGCTTTATTCTTATAAATGCAAAGATTGATTTTAATTTTTCCAATGAATGCCTGATGTTCATTCCTCAGTATGTGAACAGTGAACATATTTTCCAGGGGTCAGTGGGGTTGTAACATTGACATGTACAGATTTTAATACATTCATTAATCTTGCTTAGTTTACGTTGGCAATTTCATCAAATGGCAGGATATATATATCTTTGCAAGATACCTGATTTTCCTTCCTTTTCTCATATTTAATAAGGATTAAATTAGGTAATCTAGGATGTGAGTTAATTCCACTGCTTAAAACTGGAGATCAAATTTGGCCATCCATCCAATCTCTCAAAATACTGAATTCTTCCTAAATTTATTAAACTCACTTTGTGTGTGTGTGCATGTGTGTGTGTGTGTGCATCCAAGCTCAATATGATATTTAATATAATTTTTAGGTCAAAAGAGATGTTTTGATGAAATCGTTTGTCATAGTAAGTATTTTCTTGCCCTCAACTGCCATGTGGAATACCCATTAAGCTGCTTTGTAAATGTAGTGTCTATAGTATCTATAAGTTGGTATCTCTAGCATGAATGCCATGTATAAAAATATGGCAGAATACCCTCTATTAATAGATCAAGGCTTTGAAGATCTTCCCCTTGCAGGATGGATAGTTGGCATGAAATCATTCATATTACCTGGCCCAGCCTCCAATAAGCAACGAACACTTACTCATAAAATGTCTGGTTGACATGAGTGTTTTAGCTGGAGGACAGCACAGAGTGAAGCTATTTGACTCATATGAGAGTTGGACTCATGAACTTGGTTGTGTCACTCTAGCTATTCTGTCAGTGTTATTCACAATCTGCATATATATATATCACAGCTCAAAAGCTGCCTCACCAACCTTTGTCCTTCAGCAGGTACATGTCCTAAAAAGGTTTTTTAGGCTTTTTTTATAATGCACACTCTATAAATAAATGTAAAACTATAAACTATTTAAATAAAACACTTTAGTAGCCTGACATACATTTTCTGAGGATAACATAGATGGTGAGAGCCCCAGAAGAAGCTCAATTTGTAGACCTTTTGTGATTCCAGACACATCTACATAGGTCTTGGTTCAATTTGCTTGGGAGGCTGATGAAACTCATGGGAAACACATCTCTAAAGTTTTTAAGACTGACTGTCACACCAAAGGCCTAGAATACCAGGAATATGTGGAAAATTAGGCTCTTCTCTTAATACCCTGGGCAGTATATTGAATTTGGAAGGAATCTCCTTTCCTCAACCACTCCCCACCCCAGAAAAAATCATTAGAGTAAATTGGGAGAGAGACCACTTATGAAGGCTGATAGGGGATTTTGAGAGCAGCCCTGAGCAACACTGCTCAAATGGTCCGTCTATCCAGCTTACCAAGACAACTTTTAACAAGTCCTCAGGAGGGAGAATATATAATGAGCTGAACTTGAGAATGAGGTAAGATAATTGCAATATTTATGGGTAATGTAAAAAATGACAAGAAAAATTTCTTTGATTTTACCTAATTTTTTGTAAATAACTGTTATCTTCACTGATGACACATTTTTTACAGAAATATTGCCATAATTGTATGTGCTTTTTCACATTAGCCATCACAGAACATAGGTAAATGAAAAGCCTTTTTGATAACAAATGTGAATGTGAGAATGTAATGTGTTTTAATGTAATATTCCTTTTTAACATTTTGATTTTAGACAGGCTTTAATGCCTATCATACACAATTATATATTTCTTAAGTGCATAATAATATATATGTAGTTACATACCTATATATATATATATATATATAGCAGCCTTAATAAATGATAGGTTAAAATGGAATTATAAGCAGATGAATATTATTGGAACGCATTATTAAAAAAGATAATCATTGGGCAACTAAGTGTCTAGGAAAATAAAATAAAAATATTTATAGATGATCTATTAAATTATTAGCATGATGACTTGCTTTTCTAGTTAAAGGAGAGTTATAGGTATTTAGATCAAAAAAAATTTTGTAAAAGATCCATACAGCACAGAATTCAGATTTATTTTTCTAATTTGTGGATTACCTTGACAGTTTTTGGAAAAATTGTTAAGTTGTGTCTTAACTGAACAGCTTAGTTTCTCCTATGTGTTTATGGATAACAATGTGAATTACATTTATGGGATCACAAAATATTTTCTAAAGTGAAAATTATGATTTGGAGATTACCAACTAAACCAGGTCAGCTCTCACTGTATCTATTGGTGGTAGCAGTATTCTTGTCTTCCTTCTTTCTTTCCACTTTAATTAAGAAGAGATTATCTTGCCATGCTATGATAGCCATAAGATCAGCTCAGGTTTGCCTGGTTGCTCTTACTGTAGAGGTGTACCATTGTATCTATTGAATGCATTGGTACAACTGTTTTGTTCCTGACAAGTTAGCTGATCTAGAAAATTCTTCTTCTGGTCAGCTATGGAGACCATGTTTAGTGGAGAGCTTTAGGAAATCCACTAATTTTGTAGATTTTTTTCCTGGATAGATTACCAGTATTTACAGTATTTTTCTTTTCATGATATAACAATCAATGGTAACTCTATCCAAAACTTTGAGTTGTTCACATAAATGCACCTGGATTAAAGAAAAATGGATCGGTTACATTAGCTGTTCAGTCAGGGTTGACTGACAGCAGCTCTTAGGTGTTCAACTTATTTATTGAGGTATCACAAACCACGTAGAACTTAGTGGCTTACATAACCCCCATTTCATTATGATTGCTCATTCTCTACATCTGGAATCAGTCACAGACACGCAAGGAAAGGCTTATGTCCAGTGGAAAAAATTCAGTGGCTGGGGGAAATTTGAGTATCTAGAGACTTCTTGATTCACATGGCTAATGCCTGAATGGGTATGATTCAAAGGATTATTGACCAAAACCAAGACTCTTGACCAAAGTACATACCGATGCCTTTCATTGAAGCTGGGACTCCTCCCAAAATGGGATTTGGACTATCATCTCAAAAAGGAGACCATCCAGAAGGGAAGTGATACAAGAAAACCACGTGGCAGTTACATAAACTAGCCTCCAAAGCATTATAGCATCACTTCCTCTATACTCTATTCATTGAGGATGACACAGTCCATGAAAATATTAAGCAAAGGGATAGAGGTACTTCTCTTAATGGAATGAATATCAGAGAACTTGGAGCCATATTTGAAAACTGCCATCAAGGTCTGGTGAGAGTAGTAAGAATAGAAGAATAGAAAAAAATAATCAAACTTAAATTTTGAATCTCAACCTAGGCAGAGTTAATTATTTGGTGATTATCTTCCCAATCCCTATTATAAAAGCAGACAAAAAAATAAGTAAATAGACAATTCTTAGGTAGGTTGAAGGTTTTTTTAAAGGCTACAGCATTTTGCATCACTTCTCGTCAAGAGATGGAGTCTACTTCTTAACCATTTGGACCTGGGCTTAGTCATGTAACTTGTTTTGGCTAGTGGAAGCAAAGGTAAAGTAACCAAAGGTTTGAACAGTTCTTGCCCATTGTAACTTGCCCACCTTTCTCTTTGAACCCTTTTGTCATTGAGTGAACAAGCACAGGCTAACATTTTATAGTGTGAGAGGCCACTTGGTGAGAGAGCCTGAGGGTCCCAGTCCCAGCTGATGTCTCAGGCATGAGAGCAAAGCCACCCTAGACTAACCAGCCCAGACCAAACAAACGAGATGGAAAATAATAGAATCCAGGGGAAAATTGTTTTAAGCCACTAGTTTTTTAAGAGTCCACACACTGTGATGTAGCAAAGGTTAACTGATAAATTCTATCCTCCCTAATTTAATAACAACAAGGATAACATAATCTGAATGATTAATTATTCTCTATTTAGCTGGAGAAGACCAGCTTTGAAATGAGCAGGGCCTGGTTTTGTATCTGGACCCTGACACATTCTGCTTATGCGATCCTCAGTCTTTTACTTAACTTCACTGTGTCTTAGTTTGGCCAGAGAAAATGAGAATACAAATAAAATCTTGCCAATTTGGGGGATAAACTTGATGAATAAAGTATACCCAGCACATAGTAGATGCTCAACAAACGATTATTATTATTAATTACATGTCATTATTTAGACTTACTGCAATTTATTTGTACTTTCCCTTAACTGTGTTTTTTTTTTTAAAGTTTCAAATCCGTTTATTGCTCACAAGCTGCAGTCCTGGGCCGTCTGTCTTTCCTGCTCCAGCAGAAGCAAACCGGCCCTCTCCCTCCCCTCTCAGGGACAGATAAGCCCTCCTTGCCCAGGTAATAACCCATTGATATGGAGATGAACTCCTCTCCATCCCTGAGGAATGATGCAAATGCACTAAAGCCCTACTTCCTTCCTCCGCTGATTATTCTCTTTTTAAATATTTTGCTGTTAAAGCTTTAGAGATAACTGACCTTCTCAAATACCATTAATTGTGTTTGAGGATTTTGACTAATATTTTATGAAGTTGAATCAGTAATGCATTCTTTGAAAATTTTATTTTCTTGCTACTCTTCCTTTATGTTTACCCATAATTGATCTTTCTTTCTTGACAGCATTCTGGGGACATTGAGTGGCATTTGAAGGCACTCATGACAGCGTCTGTAAGAGATTTATAGCACTTAACTTGTCAGAGATCTGTCCTTAGAATGAAAGAAAAGTAGGATATCTTTAGACCTCAGGTCACATGCTTAGTTACATTCAAAATAACTTGTAAAATTAGTTTCAATGTCAGCATACTAATGCCTGTGTCAGCTCTTTTAAAAGAATGGCAATGATATACAGCCACGTAACTTTGACTGGAGACTATAAAATAGATGGAGTGGTCAAGTTTAATCCTAAGTAACCTTTCATCCAATGACAGTAATTACTTATTTGAACCTTTAATTCATTTAAATTTGCTTGAACTTTCAAGTGACTACCCACATATTTTCCATTTTGACAGACAAAATTAAATGACTAATATGTAGAACAACCTACCTGATGTTACAGCATGATTGACAGTTAAAAAATCATAAAGCATCTTTTATTTTTCTAACGTTGAAAAGGTAAATCTTTAATAAGATCTATTTGTATTGGTAACTTTATTAAAACATTTTCACTGAAACATCCTCTGATGAGATTCCAAGAGATTCAGGAAAACATGGACATTTCCTGTAGATAGGTACTTTGTGTGTGACAAGTTCAAATTTTTCACCATATTTTCAAGTTTGTCTATGATCTCAGTGAAGTTACAGCCCCCACTTTAACTGACATTTAAAGCATTTGTGAAGCAAATAAAATGACTCTACCACAAACATATTGTAAATATATTGCTCCTATGAAAGAATCAAATAGGAATATTCTTCTCAATTTTTTCCCCCCAAATATCATTCCTTAACTCACTTGCATCTCTTAAGATTGTTGGCTGTGTTTTTATCGATATGAAGCCTTTTGAAATGGTTTGCTTTAAATGGGCTGCTGAGCAAAAGTCTTGATAAGTTTTAAGTTCTGCACTTGAACATGTATCATTTGTGCTTAAGGGGATCATAAGTCATGGCTTCATTGGGCTCATTGTGGGAGCACTTGGGGGTAACCATTTTGTCTTTTAACACCTTCTTTTGAAATGTGGTAGTGTAGCCATATTTCCCCACCAGACTTGATGCTCAGAAATTCAGTATGTATAATTGTTGACTGTGTTTGAGAGATTTTTATCAGTTGCTATGGAAATGATTGTAACTTGTGAAGATATTTTATGGTCCAATTGAAGTATGTGAACATACTACCTCACTATTGATTGGCTACCATTGTTTAAAACCTAGCTCTATCTTACCCTGGGTATCTCTCATTAACTCACTACAATGATATTAATGCTACATTTTTTCTCAGGTTTTCAATTTGATTTCCTATAACTTGGAACCAGCAGTCATCCAGGTACACTGCAGGGTCATTAAAAACAAGTTAAATCAGATCTGGTGAAGTCTGCATTCACCTGTTATTTTTATTTTGTGATCATTAATGGCTACCATTTTTTCCTAATTCTAATCCTAGGTGGTACTCAGATGTTACCACTTATAAGACTAATAAACTTGTAGCAACTTCTTAAAAATGGCAAATATTGAGATATACCTCAAATATCTAATAGATCCTCTCTGCAACCCAGAGATCTGCATGTTTGTAAACTCTCCCTAATTATTCTGCTTTTTGTTTTCCAAAGATCCCAGTTTTAGAAAAACTATGTGAGAATTTAAGTTGGGCACCTCACCTGAGAGATTGTCTCTTTCCCTATCCTTTATGTGAATTGCAATCAGTAGACATATCCAGTAAATCTTGTACATTCATGGAGAAAAATGAGGCATACTTTTAAATTTGAGGATCCTTGCTTTTCTATGTAAACTTTAATTAGTGCTCATAATGCTTTCAGTTTATTTTCCATCTTCCCTACTCTTCATATTTTTCTCTCATGGGTATTCTGATTATTATTTAAAATCAAAAGACATTAAAACAGGAAGAAACATTTGTAATAAAGTAAATAAATGCCTAATTTCACAGACGAAGACTGTATCTGGAAAATGCATGCTTTTTACTTTAAAAGTAATCACTTATTTAAGATCATTTAATTAAAAATAATACTTAATCTAGTATTAAGTCTAGGTCTAATGACACTTATATTAGTGTTATTTCTCATACCTTTTCAAAGGATCTGCTTGCCTAATAAGAACTTTGCTCAATGATAATCTTTAATTTTATTTTTCATTATGAAGTAATACATGCTTGCTGTAAAAGTAAAAATAATCCAAATATTCTCAATTAACAAAATAAATTAAATAATTTCCCCTATTTTTCAAATGGTAGTGCTCAGAAGGGTATTTTCCATACTTTTAATATAAGACATGTTATATAGCCAGACTTCCGGGAAGATGGCGGTGTGAGCAGGGCGGCAGAAATCTCCTCCCAACACTATATTTATCTATGAAAACACAGAAAATACATCTATTCCTAAAAGAGAGACGAGAATACACAGGAAAGTGCACAGCGTGCAGCTACACCGGAGAGGACTCGGCACCCCAAGAGGCGGGTAAGATACGGAGCCGCGACCCGGCGGGACCCGAGCCCTCCCCCACCAAAGCGCACCGGCGGGAGGAGAGGATTCAGAGCCGGGAGGGAGTGGAAGTGCACCCCGCGAAGTAGCCAGCCCCGGTGATCTGAGCGGGGAGCGCTGACCCACATTGCGCAGTGCAGCGGAGATTGGAGAGACAGAGGGGCAGGATCTGAGCGGGAAACGCGCCAGGGTGCTTGCAGCCGGCTCCCGGGAAGGAAAAAAAAAAAAAAAGCGCGCGCTTTCTTCAGCGGTCTTAAAGAGACAGGAGCCCAGGGGAGGAGCCGGATCGCCCCAGCACACAGCCCAGCAGGCTGGGAGTCCTGGGGAGTTTCAGACGCCTTAGCTGGCGACTGAGGAAGCATAGCCATACTTAACACTTCTGAGATCAACAGCCTCCTATTCGTTCCCACCCCTGTCAGAGCGATAAAGGGCCCTGCGGAGCGGCACAGTCACAGCTGTGGAATAGTGGGGCAATAGCGCCACCTAGAGCATTCCCACAGAATCTATGTCCGGTGGGCATTTTTTCTGTTTTTTTGTTTTGTTTTGTTTTTTGTTTTGTTTTTGTTTTTTCTTTTCTTTCTTTTTTCTTTTTTTTGTTTATTTTTTTTCCTTTTTTTTCTTTTTTTCTCTTTTTTTTTCTTCTCTTTTTAAAGTCTTAAAGAGCCCAGCTGACATACGTGGCAACTATCAGTGACCAAATTACACAGCCATGAAAAGACAGAGGAATATGGTTCAGACCAAAATCAACCAGACAACCCCAGAGAGGGAGTCTGAAGGGATGGAAATGCACAGCCTCCCTGAAAAAGAATTTAGAATAAAAGTCATAACCATGCTGATGGACCTACAGAGAAATGAGCAAGAGCTGAGGGAGGAAGTGAGGGAACTGAGGAAAGACAATACAGAAATCAGACAAGCGATCGACGGACTTAACAGCAGAATGGATGAGATGCGAGAGACTGTTAATGGAATAGAAAACAGAGAACAGGAGTACAGAGCAGCTGAGGCAGAGAGAGATAAAAGGATTTCTAGGAATGAAAGAATATTAAGAGAACTGTGTGACCAATCCAAACGGAACAATATTCGCATTATAGGAGTACCAGAGGAAGAAGAGAGAGAAAAAGGGATAGAAAGTGTCTTTGAAGAAATAATTGCTGAAAAATTTCCCTCGCTGGGGAAGGAAGTAGTCTCGCAGTCCACCGAAGCTCATAGATCTCCCAACACAAGGGACCCAAGGAAGACAACACCAAGACACATAATTATTAAGATGGCAAAGATCAAAGATAAAGACAGGGTATTAAAGGCAGCTAGAGAGAGAAAAAAGATCACCTACAAAGGAAAACCCATCAGACTATCATCAGACTTCTCAACAGAAACCTTACAGGCCAGAAGAGAATGGCATGATATATTTAACGTTATGAAACAGAAGGGCCTCGAACCAAGAATATTGTATCCAGCACGATTACCATTTAAATATGATGGAGGGATTAAACAATTTCCAGATAAACGAAAGTTGAGAGAGTTTGTCTCATAAACCACCACTACAGGATATCTTAAATGGACTGCTCTAGATGGAAGCACACCTAAGGCTAAAAAGATGTCACCAGAGAAAATAAAATCATAGCAAAGAAAGCAGACCATCCAAATACTAACTAAAGGCAAAGAATAAAACACCTATTATAGAAAGAATGGAGGAGGAGGAATAAGAAGGGAGAGAAAGAAAGAAACATCAGACTGTGTTTACAATAACTTAACAAGAAAGTTAAGTTAGATTGTTAGATAGTAAAGAAGCAACCCTTGAACCCTTGGTAACCACGAATCTAAAGCCAGCAATGGCAATAAGTACATACCTATCAATAATCACCCTAAATGTAAATGGACTGAATGCACCAATCAAAAGACACAGAGTAACAGAATGGATAAAAAAGCAAGACCCATCTATATGCTGCCTACAAGAAACTCACCTCAAATCCAAAGATATACACAGACTAAAAGTGAAGGGATGGAAAAAGATATTTCATGCAAACAACAAAGAGAAAAAAGCAGGTGTTGCAGTACTTGTATCAGACAAAATAGACTTCAAAACGAAGAAAGTAGCAAAAGATAAAAAAGGACATTACATAATGATAAAGGGGTCAGTCCAACAAGAAGATATAACCATTATAAATATATATGCACCCAACACAGGAGCGCCAGCATATGTGAGACAAATACTAACAGAATTAAAGGAGGAAATAGACAGCAATGCATTCATCTTAGGAGACTTCAACACACCACTCACTCCAGAGGACAGATCAACCAGACAGAAAATAAGTAAAGACACAGAGGCACTGAACAACACACTAGAACAGATGGACCTAACAGACATCTACAGAACTCTACACCCAAAAGCAACAGGATACACATTCTTCTCAAGTGCACATGGAACATTTTCCAGAATAGACCACATACTAGGCCACAAAAAGAACCTCAGTAATTTCAAAAATATTGAAATCCTACCAACCAACTTCTCAGATCACCAAGGTATAAAACTAGAAATAAATTTTAGAAAGAAATCAAAAAGGCTCACAAATACATGGAGACTTAACAACACTCTCCTAATTAATCAATGGGTTAACGACCAAATCAAAACAGAAATCAAAGAATATATGGAGACTAATGACAACAACAACACAAAGCCACAACTTCTGTGGGACGCAGCAAAGGCAGTTCTAAGAGGAAAGTATATTGCAATCCAGGCCTATTTAAAGAAGGAAGAACATTCCCAAATGAATAGTCTAAAGACACAATTACTGAAATTGGAAAAAGAAGAACAAATGAGGCCCAAAGTCACCAGAAGGAGGGACATAATAAAGATTAGAGAAGAAATAAATAAAATTGAGAAGAATAAAACAATAGAAAAAATCAATAAAACCAAGAGCTGGTTCTTTGAAAAAATAAACAAAATAGATAAACCCCTAGCCAGACTCATTAAGAGAAAAAGAGAATCTACACACATAAACACAATCAGAAATGAGAAAGGAAAAATCACGACGGACCCCACAGAAATACAAAGAATCATAAGAGAATATTATGAGAATCTATATGCTAACAAGCTGGAAAACATAGAAGAAATGGACAACTTCTTAGAAAAATACAACCTTCCAAGACTGACCAAGCAAGAAACAGAAAAACTAAACAGAGCAATCACCAGTGATGAAATCGAATTGGTAATCAAAAAACTACCCAAGAACAAAACCCCTGGGCCTGATGGATTCACCTCTGAATTCTACCAGACGTACAGAGAAGAAATAACACCGATTCTCCTTAAAGTTTTCCAAAAAATAGAAGAGGAGGGAATACTTCCAAACTCATTCTATGAAGCCAGCATCACTCTAATACCAAAACCGGGCAAAGACCTCACCAAAAAAGAAAATTACAGACCAATATCCCTGATGAACGTAGATGCAAAAATACTCAACAAAATATTAGCAAACCGAATTCAAAAATACATCAAGAGGATCATACACCATGATCAAGTGGGATTCATCCCAGGGATGCAAGGATGGTACAACATTCGAAAATCCATCAACATCATCCACCACATCAACAAAAAGAAGAACAAAAACCACATGATCATCTCCATAGATGCTGAAAAAGCATTTGACAAAATTCAGCATCCATTCCTGATTAAAACTCTCAACAAAATGGGTATAGACGGCAAGTACCTCAACATCATAAAGGCTATATATGACAAACCCACAGCTAACATCATACTTAACGGCGAGACGCTGAAAGCTTTTCATCTAAGATCGGGAACAAGACAGGATGCCCACTCTCTCCACTGTTATTCAACATAGTACTGGAGGTCCTAGCCACAGCAATCAGACAAAACAAAGACATACAAGGCATCCAGATTGGTAAAGAAGAAGTCAAATTGTCACTATTTGCAGATGACATGATACTGTACATAAAAAACCCTAAAGATTCCACTCCAAAACTACTAGAACTAATATCTGAATTCAGCAAAGTTGCAGGATACAAAATTAACACACAGAAATCTGTTGCTTTCCTATACACTAATGATGAACTAACAGAAAGAGAAATCAGAAAAACAATTCCATTCACAATTGCATCAAAAAGAATAAAATACCTAGGAATAAACCTAACGAAGGAAGTGAAAGACCTGTACTCTGAAAACTACAAGACACTCCTAAGAGAAATTAAAGAGGACACTAACAAATAGAAATGCATCCCATGCTCTTGGCTAGGAAGAATAAATATTGTCAAAATGGCTATACTACCTAAAGCAATCTACAGATTCAATGCAATCCCTATCAAACTACCAACAGCTTTCTTCAATGAACTGGAACAAATAATTCTAAAATTCATATGGAACCACAAAAGACCCCGAATAGCCAAAGCAATCCTGAGAAGGAGGAATAAAACAGGGGGAATTACACTCCCTGACTTCAAGCTCTACTACAAAGCCACAGTAATCAAGACAATTTGGTATTGGCACAAAAACAGACCCACAGACCAGTGGAACAGAATAGAAAATCCAAACATTAACCCAAACATATACAGTCAATTAATATTTGATAAAAGTGCCTTGGATATACAATGGGGAGGTGACAGCCTCTTCAGCAGCTGGTGTTGGAAAAACTGGACAGCTACATGTAAGAGAATGAAACTGGACTACTGTCTAGCCCCATACACAAAGGTAAACTCAAGGTGGATCAAAGACTTGAATGTAAGTCATGAAACCATAAAACTCTTAGAGAAAAACATAGGCAAAAATCTCTTGGACATAAACATGAGCAACTTCTTCATGAACATATCTCCCCGGGCGGGTGAAACAGAAGCAAGAATGAACAAGTGGGACTATATCAAGCTGAGAAGCTTCTGTACAGCAAAGGACACCATCAGTAGAACAAAAAGACATCCTACAGTATGGGAGAATATATTCATAAAAAACGTATCTGATAAAGGGTTGACATCCAAAATATATAAAGAACTCA
Source organism: Smutsia gigantea (assembly GCA_032199065.1). NCBI lineage: Eukaryota > Metazoa > Chordata > Mammalia > Pholidota > Manidae > Smutsia > Smutsia gigantea. The sequence continues at coordinate 11,942 of JAVSCE010003147.1, read as the reverse complement.
TGCACCTTAACAAACAGAAAGCAAATAATCCAATTAGGAAATGGGCAGAGGACATGAATAGACACTTCTCCAAAGAAGAAATTCAGATGGCCAACAGGCACATGAAAAGATGCTCCACATCGCTAATCATCAGAGAAATGCAGATTAAAACCACAATGAGATATCACCTCACACCAGTGAGGATGGCCAACATCCAAAACACAAACAACAACAAATGTTGGCGAGGATGTGGAGAAAAGGGAACCCTCCTACACTGCTGGTGGGACTGCAAATTAGTTCAACCATTGTGGAAAGCAGTATGGAGGTTCCTCAAAAAACTCAAAATAGAAATACCATTTGACCCAGGAATTCCACTCCTAGGAATTTACCCTAAGAATGCAGCTGCCCAATTTGAAAAGGACAGATGCACCCCTATGTTTATTGCAGCACTATTTACAATAGCCAAGAAATGGAAGGCAACCTAAGTGTCCATCAGTAGATGAATGGATAAAGAAGATGTGGTACATATACACAATGGAATATTATTCAGCCATAAGAAGAAAACAAATCCTACCATTTGCAACAACATGGATGGAGCTAGAGGGTATTATGCTCAGTGAAATAAGCCAAGCCGAAAAAGACAAGTATCAAATGATTTCACTCATATGTGGAGTATAAGAACAAAGAAAAAAACTGAAGGAACAAAACAGCAGCCGACTCACAGAACCCAAGAACGGACTAATAGTTACCAAAGGGAAAGGGACTGGGGAAAATGGGCGGGAAGGGAGGGATAAGAGGGAAAAAGGGGCATTACGATTAGCAGATATAATGTTGGGGGGGCACGGGGAGGGCAGTACAACTCAGAGAAGACAAGTAGTGATTCTGTAACATCTCACTACGCTGATGGACAGTGGCTGTCATGGGGTTGGTGGGGGGACCTGATGAAGGGGTAGTTTAATAATCGTAATATTGCACATGTAATTGTAAATTAATGATAATAAAATAAATTATATTAAAAAAAAGATGTTATATATGCATATGTATATATACATAATGTAAATATATAGATATATGTAATTATAGCATGTGTATTTATATATGACTGTCTTATAACTTTTTGTGTTTTATCTAACAATATGTCATTGGCATTAGGTCAATATAAGGGTCTCCTGAATTCAAAATTTTGTCATTTTCAATAGCATCTGGTACTTAAAAATCATTAATTAATATATATTGAATAAATAAACCAATTAATGAATGTGTCATGTTTGTCACTCTGACAGCGTTGTAGTACTTCACTCTTGTTATGGTTACAAAATTGTTCAATTGATGTATATAAAGAGTAACATTTACCTAAAGTTGAATAAGTTTAATTAGAACAGGTGTTCAGTGTATATTCTCCTTTAAGGAAAATAATAAATTCATTTCTCCCTATTAGGGAAAAGGATTGGAAATAGGAAATAATTTTATATCATCAGAAAATGTATCCACACTGCCTTATATCAAGTATCACGAGATATAAAATAAGTTACCATATATTTACCTCCTCACACATATATGAACATATATATAAAAGATGGATATAACAGCTAAAAGAGTTAAGAGTCATCAAAGTATGAAGCTGACTACATCATCATCATAGTATATTTATTTACTCACCATTTATTACTCAAGCATCTATTTTATATATGTATGTGGTTGTGCTTGATATAACATGATCCCTGCTTAAAAGCAGTTTTTCAAAAGACAGTCTTGGATTCTAATATAGCTTTTTCCGTTTTGTAATTGTATAACTGGGTGATGTACATAGTTAAAATGTTTCCTGAAAATCTTATGTTGCCAAAGTTGCAAGCATGATGACTAAACCATCCATTTTATTGATAAACACAATCCTCCTAATGTACTTATTCCCAATTTATTTGTATTTTCCCCTCTGGACATGTGTGTCTGAAGACTGAGGATTGTTCATTTTACCTCACCACCATCTCCCAGCAACACAAATTCTTGCTTTGCTGTCCCTTTTCTCATGACCAACCTAAATGTGTGTAATACCATACAATGTTTACTCACAACCAGAAAACAGATGTAGTCTTTTTTTCAGAATGATATTTCTGCTAGCAGTAATTAAAGCTTTCTTTTTTTCTCATCTGTTTTTCTTTGGTCTTATTCTAAAACACTTGGCAGAAACTTACTAAACTTCTTTAAAGCTCATTTTCCCTCATTTAAATTGTGAGAAATAGCAGTACTGAGAACTAATACTGCCTGCTGACACACAGCATAACTACCAGTACTAAGAATGAAAGCTGCCTACATTTTTATCATTTGTTCCAGGAAGTTCTTTCCCTCGAAGACAAGTCTGTAAATCAGTAAATAATTTCATCATTTGCTTCTGGAACTTCCAGAAATTAATTTACCTGGAAACTAATCTGCTCAACTAACCACATCATCAGGACAGTAGTTTGGTCATCTGTACCAAAAGCTCCCATTTCAAGGTAATAACTTGTTCAAGTGAGGGAACCATTTAATTTGTAAAAACCCTTTATCTATTCACACTCATTTTAAAGACTTCCCTGTGTCTATTATTCCTAAAAAGTTATTTAATGAAATTTGTTCATTCCAATCAGATCCTCATATTGAAAGGCCCACCTTAAACTACCCTTTTCAAGACAAAAAAAAAATCTACTGATACTTGCTGCATGGCCTCACCAGTAAGACTTTATCAAATTGATGCCTTGTAGTAGTAGACAATAAATTCAACTGTGCATAATCAACTCTGGTGATTTGGGGAGCTCTATAGCCACCATCGTAGAAATCCCAGCAAAATAGAATTGAGATCTCTACCACTTGTGCTCAGTACTCCCATTTCAGAAATGGCTTGTTGCTCTGAGGTCCCTTGACGATCCCACAGGAGTGAATGTAAAAGTAATGATGACTTAAGACTTTCACTGAGTTGAGTTTTAATTGCCTCTCATCCATTTCTCAAATTCTGAGTTTATTTTTTCTTCCAAGAATAAGAAACCCTTTCAGGCAAGGCTTTGATTATTTAATAAGATTTGCACATTTTTATCCTTGGTAGAATATGTCCTATTAGTGATGACACCACTATTTGTCTCTGTTTTCCCTTTTCCCAGGGAGTACTAAAATTCTGACAGATAAATACTTTCTTTTATACAGCAGGTAATAAACTCAGCTTTGGTTGATCATCAGGCTATTCTGATGGTCTTCTGAGGAGTAAAAATCTATGTTGTCTATCTTATAAGCTTACTATTAACGTTTAAAAAAACACCAAATCTTTGTAAGTCAAACAATAAAGTCTAAAATTGAAATTTTTCCTGGTTGTGATCAAATCCCTCACCAGGCTGTAGTGTTTTCCTTTTTATTCTCTAGCATTTCCTCTTTTGGTCTCATATTTACAATGTAAAATATTTTTTAGAAAAATATTATTCACAGTAGTCCATATTGAATACTAATTTCCTTGTATCAGTGTTGAAACAGTTATTAAAAACAATTTGTCTATGGATATCTTCTGAAGTTTCTAAATCTCATTTCATAAACTCTCTCTGCCTATTACAACTTAAATTAAATTTTTTTTCTTTCATGCTATATTTCTTAAGTTGTTTATTTCTAATTGCATAATCCACACGTAGTTGAAGTCCAAATTTCCCAGGTGAAGGCTGTGCTAGTACCTTAAGAAATGCCATTGCTTTATCTCTCTGTCAGTACCTTCCCTGGCTTTTACCCATAAGAACTTATTTTTAAGCTGTTTTCTGGCTAAGGTCATGTGCAGGATGATTAAACTGTGTTAGGCAAACTGGAAGAGGGCCACCAGTGGTCCCTCATCCTGATATTCACTGCCTTGAGTAATATCCTCCCCTTGAGTCACTTGCTTCTAACTATCAAAACCAGCAAAGTTGAGGAGCTGTCACTTCCCAGATTAATGTACAAGAGACTATGAGTGCTGTGTTGCTAGCATGCTGTCCCAGTTACCTTCTCAATTTTCATGCTTTGATGAAGCAAACCATCATGTGAGAAAGGCCCACATGGCAAGGAACTTCGAACAGCCACAGGCCAATAGCCAGCAAAGAATTGAGGCTTCTACCCAACACTGTGTGAGGAACTGAAAGTTAACATCAACCACTGAGTGAGCTTGTAAACAGTGTTCCTGAGCTGAGTGTCCAGGAGAGAGCACACACCTGGGCCTGGACCCTGACAACAGCCTCCTGGAAATGGTAAAGCAAAGGGCCCGGCTATGCCTAAGCTGGATGGCTGGTCTCCAGAAACTGTAATACAGTAAGTTTGTGCTGTGTTATCTGTAGAATTTGGGGTACTGTGTTATTCAGCCATTTATAATCAGTACACGTTTTCTAATAATTTATCAATTAGAACTTCTTTCTTTAGTGGTTATTTCTTGATATCCCTCAATTTATGCTTCCTGCAAGGAAGGTTTAAAAATATGCTGGATGTATCACAGGTTTTATGATTTATTTGTTTGGAAGGCATAATAATCAGTTTTGTTTATAACAAATATAACTCTTTGTTTTTGTTTTGATAGTTTATGAGCTGCTGAGGGGACTGGAGAGCCAGGATTGAAACAAAGCGGCCTTAAAATACAGTACAGGCTGCTAAGGACACCACTCCAGTTCCTGCTGCCCCTCTCAGCTCTAGAGAAAGATTTCATAAACACAGAAGCTGAAATGGGAAAGGCTTGACCTTACAATCAGTACCACTTTTGAAAGTTGGATATGTGCTTCTTTTTTCCCCAGTGTTCCCTTCGTAATTGATGTCCCTTATGAGTTCATCTGACTGGCGGACCAGGAGTACATATCTAAATCTTGACTCCAACAGAGGCTAATATTGTCAGTTTTTTTAGATCAACCTTCAGTTGATGGGATTTGAGAAGCTGAAGATGACCCCGACATAGCCAGGATTTAAAGAAACAAAAGCGGCAAACCTTTAAGCATGTATTTTGTTGTTTAAAGGGAATCTGCTGCGGGAAGAAATAAGGGAGGTTGCCAACAGCCAGAAACAGATTATCACACCAGTCATAAAACATCAATGTTATGAGTGTAATTCAAAATTTCCAATTATTATTTTGAGATTGAAAGGGGGAGGAAAAGACCTTGCCCTTAAAAGTAAAGAAAATTCCAGTGCCTACTGAAATATATTTGGAAAATGATTTAACTATACATTTTGGAAAGAGGAGGAAGGAAGCAACAAAATAAATCTACATCTGCAAACAAAGATTCCTTTCTTAAAAGGCAAAGTTCAATAAAGGTGAAGTATATACCAGAGATATTTAGGGACATATTTGAAAACAAGTGACTCACAGTAATTGTTAGGGAGAGAAAAGGAAATATAACATTGAAGAAGTAAAAATTGCTAAAGATGTATTTTGATGGTTTAGTCACAGATATAATGTTCTGTTTGATATGGATGGGAGGTTTCTCTTTATTACTGGAAAGACAAAAAACATTGCAATCATCAACTACATAGACTACCGTATGATACAAAATATTCAAACCATATCTAGTTTTCTAGTAATTTTTGAGGAATATTCTACCCTGTATTTCCAAAGTTTGGATAGGTGTTCCTCTTCTGATTCCAAATATCCATTTTAGCACATTTAGCAAATTGTATTACAATTTCCCATTTACTTTTCTGGAATTTTATTTGAGTATAAACTACTTCTAAGTTACAGAGTGAGTCTCATTCATCCTTACTTACATCCACATTGGTTGCCAAAACCTGAAGCTAAAAATCATAGCTGTTACATAGCTTATGGGAGCCAAAGTGAGACCTGACATTTCACATACATTTGACAGACTAAGCCATGTCAAAGAATGAAATAGGAATATTAGAACTTTTTTTTATTAGAAAGTCTATTGAAGGAAAAATTAGTATTGAAGAAGTGATCATTTGAGTGCTCTACATTTTAAGGTGTTAATTAACATGGTATTAAAATGGAAAGATGAACTTTAGAACTCAATTCTCAAAATAGCTTCCAAAAGGAGAGATCCGTATTTGAATTATTTAGTATGCATAATAAAGGGCCTATTTTTTCTTATTATGCAATAAAGAGTTTTCAAAAAACTTTAATGTACACATTTTGTATGGAACTAAATTTTGTGGTTGCTTGGAAGTAAATTTTTAGAGTGCTGCTTTCCTTGTAACAATATTATTTTTACATATAGGTTACGAAGATTTCATACACATAGGACACCTCTCTTATAAATGCTGTCTTTAAAATGCAAAGACCCTTCATTAGCTCATTTTTAGTAGTCAGTCTCTAACAAATATTATAAAACAAAGTTTAAAATATTTGGTTATTATATGTCTTAAAAATTTTCTTCTTTCAAAAAGGATGAATATTTTCTGACCTGTTCATTCATATATTTATTCAAGAACTTTGTGAGTACAGGTCCATCTAAGGATTATTGGATTCTTAATGATGGTGGTTCTCAAAGGATGATGTGAGGACCCCAGGGTATCCATAAAACCCTTTCAAGCATCCATGAGATCTTACCTTTTTCTACTACATAATTGTTTGAGGCTGAATTTTTTTCATATACTTCAAATGAAACAAAATATTGCATCCTATTGAATATAGCTTTATGCCACATATCAAAGAGATTTGCAAGCAAATATAAAATTATGTCACAATTTTCACTAGGTTTTATTTTTTATTATGGAAAGACATTAATTGTTCAGAAAATATGTGCTGTATATGTTAATGCTCAATGGACTTACTATTTTTAAATGAAGTAACAAACGTTTTTGAAGATTTGTTAGGTTTAATTTCTAATATGGTGAATTTCAGTGTATATAAACTACAACAATATCTCACTGTCTTGAATAGTTTTCTTTTTGTTAAGTTTTCAATAATTTTTAATATAAAGGGTTATGGAAAACACCATTTTAAAATCTCCAGCTGTAGGAGACTATACCTAGTTTGACTTTGCTATTTATGTAGAAACTATGAAGTTACATAAAAGATATATATTTCTGTAAGAAAAAGTAATTCAAAAGATGTGGTTTGACAGACCACTATTATACACATTAACCATTTTGTTTCTCAACTATAATATTAAAAAAATATTGTCTAAACATAATCAGTTCCTCAAGTGCTCTCGGAAATAGCTTTAGTATCTTACTAGCTCCCACATTTATAAGTTTATAAATCTTTGATATGTTTTAAATATATACTTGGAAAATAGTTACATTTTTAACGTTTTGAAAATATATTCTGAAGATGGCGGTGTGAGCAGGGCGGCAGAAATCTCCTCCCAACACTATATTTATCTAAGAAAACACAGAAAATACATCTATTCCTAAAAGAGAGACGAGAATACACAGGAAAGCGCACAGCGTGCAGCTACACCCGAGAGGACTCGGCACCCGAAGAGGCGGGTAAGATACGGAGCCGTGACCCAGCAGGACACGAGCCCTCCCCCACCCCAGCACACCGGCGGGAGGAGAGGAATCAGAGCTGGGAGGGAGTGGAAGTACACCCCGTGAAGTAGCCAGCCCCGGTGATCTGCGCGAGGAGCGCTGACCCACATTGCGCAGTGCAGCGGAGATTGGAGAGACAGAGGGGCAGGATCTGAGCAGGGAACGCGCCAGGGTGCTTGCAGCTGGCTCCCGGGAAGGAAAAAAAAAAAAGCGCGCGCTTTCTTCAGCGGTCTTAAAGAGACAGGAGCCCAGGGAGGAGCCGGATCGCCCCAGCACACTCAGCCCAGCAGGCTGGGAGTCCTGGGGAGTTTCAGACGCCTTAGCTGGCGACTGAGGAAGCATAGCCATACTTAACACTTCTGAGATCAACAGCCTCCTATTCGTTCCCACCCCTGCCAGAGCGATAAAGGGCCCTGCGGAGCGGCACAGTCACAGCTGTGGAATAGTGGGGCAATAGCGCCACCTAGAGCATTCCCACAGAATCTACGTCCGGTGGGCATTTTTTCTGTTTTTTTGTTTTGTTTTGTTTTTTGTTTTGTTTTTGTTTTTTCTTTTCTTTCTTTTTTCTTTCTTTTTTTTCCTTTTTTTTCTTTTTTTCTCTTTTTTTTTCTTCTCTTTTTAAAGTCTTAAAGAGCCCAGCTGACATACGTGGCAACTATCAGTGACCAAATTACACAGCCATGAAAAGACAGAGGAATATGGTTCAGACCAAAATCAACCAGACAACCCCAGAGAGGGAGTCTGAAGGGATGGAAATGCACAGCCTCCCTGAAAAAGAATTTAGAATAAAAGTCATAACCATGCTGATGGACCTACAGAGAAATGTGCAAGAGCTGAGGGAGGAAGTGAGGGAACTGAGGAAAGACAATACAGAAATCAGACAAGCGATCGACGGACTTAACAGCAGAATGGATGAGATGCGAGAGACTGTTAATGGAATAGAAAACAGAGAACAGGAGTACAGAGCAGCTGAGGCAGAGAGAGATAAAAGGATTTCTAGGAATGAAAGAATATTAAGAGAACTGTGTGACCAATCCAAACGGAACAATATTCGCATTATAGGAGTACCAGAGGAAGAAGAGAGAGAAAAAGGGATAGAAAGTGTCTTTGAAGAAATAATTGCTGAAAACTTTCCCTCGCTGGGGAAGGAAGTAGTCTCGCAGTCCACCGAAGCTCATAGATCTCCCAACACAAGGGACCCAAGGAAGACAACACCAAGACACATAATTATTAAGATGGCAAAGATCAAAGATAAAGACAGGGTATTAAAGGCAGCTAGAGAGAGAAAAAAGATCACCTACAAAGGAAAACCCATCAGACTATCATCAGACTTCTCAACAGAAACCTTACAGGCCAGAAGAGAATGGCATGATATATTTAACGTTATGAAACAGAAGGGCCTCGAACCAAGAATATTGTATCCAGCACGATTATCATTTAAATATGATGGAGGGATTAAACAATTTCCAGATAAACGAAAGTTGAGAGAGTTTGCCTCTCATAAACCACCACTACAGGATATCTTAAATGGACTGCTCTAGATGGAAGCACACCTAAGGCTAAAAAGATGTCACCAGAGAAAATAAAATCATAGCAAAGAAAGCATACCATCCAAATACTAACTAAAGGCAAAGAATAAAACACCTATTATAGAAAGAATGGAGGAGGAGGAATAAGAAGGGAGAGAAATAAAGAAACATCAGACTGTGTTTACAATAACTTAACAAGAAAGTTAAGTTAGATTGTTAGATAGTAAAGAAGCAACCCTTGAACCCTTGGTAACCACGAATCTAAAGCCAGCAATGGCAATAAGTACATACCTATCAATAATCACCCTAAATGTAAATGGACTGAATGCACCAATCAAAAGACACAGAGTAACAGAATGGATAAAAAAGCAAGACCCATCTATATGCTGCCTACAAGAAACTCACCTCAAATCCAAAGATATACACAGACTAAAAGTGAAGGGATGGAAAAAGATATTTAATGCAAACAACAAAGAGAAAAAAGCAGGTGTTGCAGTACTTGTATCAGACAAAATAGACTTCAAAACGAAGAAAGTAGCAAAAGATAAAGAAGGACATTACATAATGATAAAGGGGTCAGTCCAACAAGAAGATATAACCATTATAAATACATATGCACCCAACACAGGAGCACCAGCATATGTGAGACAAATACTAACAGAATTAAAGGAAGAAATAGACAGCAATGCATTCATCTTAGGAGACTTCAACACACCACTCACTCCAGAGGACAGATCAACCAGACAGAAAATAAGTAAAGACACAGAGGCACTGAACAACACACTAGAACAGATGGACCTAACAGACATCTACAGAACTCTACACCCAAAAGCAACAGGATACACATTCTTCTCAAGTGCACATGGAACATTTTCCAGAATAGACCACATACTAGGCCACAAAAAGAACCTCAGTAATTTCAAAAATATTGAAATCCTACCAACCAACTTCTCAGATCACCAAGGTATAAAACTAGAAATAAATTTTAGAAAGAAATCAAAAAGGCTCACAAATACATGGAGACTTAACAACATTCTCCTAATTAATCAATGGGTTAACGACCAAATCAAAACAGAAATCAAAAAATATATGGAGACTAATGACAACAACAACACAAAGCCACAACTTCTGTGGGACGCAGCAAAGGCAGTTCTAAGAGGAAAGTATATTGCAATCCAGGCCTATTTAAAGAAGGAAGAACATTCCCAAATGAATAGTCTAAAGACACAAATACTGAAATTGGAAAAAGAAGAACAAATGAGGCCCAAAGTCACCAGAAGGAGGGACATAAAAAGATTAGAGAAGAAATAAATAAAATTGAGAAGAATAAAACAATAGAAAAAATCAATAAAACCAAGAGCTGGTTCTTTGAAAAAATAAACAAAATAGATAAACCCCTAGCCAGACTCATTAAGAGAAAAAGAATCTACACACATAAACACAATCAGAAATGAGAAAGGAAAAATCACGACGGACCCCACAGAAATACAAAGAATCATAAGAGAATATTATGAGAATCTATATGCTAACAAGCTGGAAAACATAGAAGAAATGGACAACTTCTTAGAAAAATACAATCTTCCAAGACTGATCAAGCAAGAAACAGAAAAACTAAACAGACCAATCACCAGCGATGAAATCGAATTGGTAATCAAAAAACTACCCAAGAACAAAACCCCCGGGCCTGATGGATTCACCTCTGAATTTTACCAGACATATAGAGAAGAAATAACACCGATTCTCCTTAACGTTTTCCAAAAAATAGAAGAGGAGGGAACACTTCCAAACTCATTCTATGAAGCCAGCATCACTCTAATACCAAAATCGGGTAAAGACCTCACCAAAAAAGAAAATTACAGACCAATATCCCTGATGAACGTAGATGCAAAAATACTCAACAAAATATTAGCAAACCAAATTCAAAAATACATCAAGAGGATCATACACCATGATCAAGTGGGATTCATCCCAGGGATGCAAGGATGGTACAACATTCGAAAATCCATCAACATCATCCACCACATCAACAAGAAGAACAAAAACCACATGATCATCTCCATAGATGCTGAAAAAGCATTTGACAAAATTCAGCATCCATTCCTGATTAAAACTCTCAACAAAATGTGTATAGATGGCAAGTACCTCAACATCATAAAGGCTATATATGACAAACCCACAGCTAACATCATACTTAACGGCGAGACGCTGAAAGCTTTTCATCTAAGATCTGGAACAAGACAAGGATGCCCACTCTCTTCACTGTTATTCAACATAGTACTGGAGGTCCTAGCCACAGCAATCAGACCAAACAAAGACATACAAGGCATCCAGATTGGTAAAGAAGAAGTCAAATTGTCACTATTTGCAGATGACATGATACTGTACATAAAAAACCGTAAAGATTCCATTCCAAAACTACTAGAACTAATATCTGAATTCAGCAAGTTGCAGGATACAAAATTAACACACAGAAATCTGTTGCTTTCCTATACACTAATGATGAACTAACAGAAAGAGAAATCAGAAAAACAATTCCATTCACAATTGCATCAAAAAGAATAAAATACCTAGGAATAAACTTAGCAAAGGAAGTGAAAGACCTGTACCCTGAAAACTACAAGACATTCCTAAGAGAAATTAAAGAGAACACTAACAAATGGAAATGCATCCCATGCTCTTGGCTAGGAAGAATAAATATTGTCAAAATGGCTATACTACCTAAGGCAATCTACAGATTCAATGCAATCCCTATCAAACTACCAACAGCTTTCTTCAATGAACTGGAACAAATAATTCTAAAATTCATATGGAACCACAAAAGACGCCGAATAGCCAAAGCAATCCTGAGAAGGAGGAATAAAACAGGGGGAATTACACTCCTGACTTCAAGCTCTACTACAAAGCCACAGTAATCAAGACAATTTGGTATTGGCACAAAAACAGACCCACAGACCAGTGGAACAGAATAGAAAATCCAAACATTAA
>JAVSCE010003146.1:0-10031 GCA_032199065.1 Smutsia gigantea | reverse complement strand
ACAGGTTGTCACAGATTATCGGCAAGCAATTTGTTTCCTTGATAGATGAACAATGGCTCCCTATTCTCCCCTCATCTTGTTTCCGTCGCTCACCGTGGCTCACTTTTCACTCTAAACTGACAGTTTCTCCCTTTGTTTTTGCAATCAGGAATATAAGTTTAATTCTCGTCTTTTTCAAAGTAACTGTGAACTGGAAATGCATGCGCTCCTGTGTTTTCTGCCCTGTGCGTTTCCTTTGTGGGTCGTCGAGATGGTGCCCTCTTTTCCTTGGGCAGGTTCATTTTAATCCTCTGCCTTTCCTTAGAGATAATCATTAATAATAATTAATAATTGTTATTAATTATTATTAATAATTGATGTTGATAATGACGATTTTCCATCTTATGCAATTGTTGGCTTTCTGGTTGTCTAAAAGTCCTGAGGCAAGAGGTGGTAGTTTCTCAGCTGGTGTCAGATGACCTGAGAAATGGACGGGAAATGGGACTTAATAATACAATGCAGGCTCGGCACACGTTCGAGGAGGTGTCACTAGATGGCGGTGTAGGGAGAAGGCAAAAAGCGGCGTGCCTGATGCCTCTCTTGACAGACAGACGCGCCGGCAAGTAGCGGAAGACGAAGCGGCCACACGGACGGTGGCCGAGAGGATGCCCCTGGTGTGCTAACGAGTCAAGTAGCACCCCGGAGAGGTGTGGGAAGTATCTCTCTAATCCAGCTCCCCGAGTATTGAAGAACGTGACCGACAGCCATCACCATGGTGAAGGAGCAGTTCCGGGAGACGGATGTGGCCAAGAAAATGTAAGATGAAACAAAAATGGCCAAAGTGTAGAGAAATGAGAGGTAGAGAGGTCTGGGGTCGGAGTCCCAGGTCTCAGAAGGGTCAGAGATGAGGGTCAAATGGAAGGGGAGGTCAGGAATCAGCGGATTGGGCAAAGCGCACAAGTATTAGGGTAGGTTAAAGAATATTGATCAGACGAAGGGCATTTCAGTACCTCGGGGACTGTAGGCTGGGGTGGTCCCTGGGTTTGGGCGGAAAAGGCGGCATGTGGCGTGAGCCTTGGGCGGAAGCTCGAGTTCTCCCGAGGTCAAACAATGACCCCTTACTTTCAGCGAATCTTGTAACCACTGCAGCGTGGGGAGCAATCTGGGGCAGGGCTGTGTCTAATTCTGGTTTGGCTGCAGAGCACATAACAGAGGCAACATTAGCTGACTGAAAGGGTGGAGTTGCTAGCTAGAAAGTTGCACTACAGGCAGATGGATAGCAGTCTCAGAAATGAGGCTGCTGTTCTGGGCTTTCTCCTTCAGATCTTGTTGATAGGCCATGGCTCTCCTTAGTGCTTACAATGGAAAAACGAATCAGTTGTTTTTGAGCAGACAGTTGCTGAGAAAGGTACTGTGTGCTACACCAGTGATAGGCAGTAAAGATACAACATGAGTAAGACTTTACTGCTAATCTAGTTGGAGAGGGTAGACAAGTCAACATTGGGTAGGCTGAGTGCAGGCATAGGGGGTTCTGAGAGCACCTAATGGGAAAGGGGTTCAGGCAGAAGAAAGCAGACCAGACGGCCTTCTTTAAGGAGCATATTAGAGAGAGAAAGAGTGGGTAATGAGAAGGAAGCAGCAAATTTGAATCTGTGTTTCAGAGTCATCTTGAAGGCAGTAAGGAACGTTTGAAGAGTTTTAAGCAGCAGAGCACCTTGATAAGTATTCTCCTGAAAGATCTCTTGATTCTCTGAAGACAGAATAAGAGGAGAACCTTGTAGGCTACTTCAGGGATCCAGGCAGGGGATGATGATGGCCTGCTTGGGTAGAAGAGTCATTGGAGGAAAATGGATTTCAGAGGGTTTTAGTGTGTAAAATTGACTGGATTGGTCAGCCCTTCAGAACAGTACCTGGCACCTTCCCAGTTTCTGGGGAAAATGAACAAAGGAACAGATTTGGGAGGGAAAGTATTGGGTTCAGTTTTAGATGTGTCAAATTTGAGGTGCCTGTGGAATATCCAAGTGTAGCTGTTCATAAAAAGGTATATATATGATCTGAGTGAGTAGCTGGCCTGCAGGTAGAGATTAGACAGATGACAACATATACTTGAATGACACAGTCACTCAGGAGGAATGTATAGAATAAAAAGGAAATAATGAGGATTGTAACCCTAGGTAGGGAGAGATGCCAGTATTTAAGGGGTGGCAGTAGAAGACACCACAAGAAATTTAATAAAGAACAGCCAGAGAGGGGAAGAAAACGCAGAGTATATAGTATAACCAAAGCCATGCAAAGAAAGTATTTCAGGATAGGGAGAGGGAAGATACCTGCCAGTTCAGCAGAGTGAGAAAATGAGGATGTTCTTATTGGATTTAGCAGTAAGCAGGTAGCCTGGGTGACCTTGGTGAACACCATTTTTTTTATAGAGTGGAAATGGTTTCAGCAGGATGAAGGATTGTTTACTAAGGACAAATGGGAGAGGGTTGAATGCATTGAATAATGGGAGAGCAGAGCCTGTAGAGAGTTGTAAGGACGAGGTTGGTTTTCGTGGGTCACATGTTTAATTGCCATTTTGGGTAAGTGGTTTTGATGTAATTGCTCCCCTGTTTCTTTCCATTCCAGAAGCCACATCTGTTTTGGAATGAAGTCACCTGAGGAGATGCGCCAGCAGGCACACATCCAGGTTGTGAGTAAGAATCTGTACAGCCAGGACAACCACCACGCCCCCTTGCTGTATGGGGTGCTTGACCATAGGATGGTAAGCCCTCTGCCCCTTCCCAGTTATGCGTGTTGACTTGCTGATAAGAACGGTGACTTAGCAGATTGAAGAAACAAGGGCTTCTTCCCGTCTCCCCTGTTCCCCCTGCACATCTAAGGGCCTCCAGCCTTGGGTCCAAGCGATTCTGACTGAGTCACCTGGCCGCCTGTGAGGGTGGGTCCCACTTTCCTATCTGGCATCTCCATTGATGAGAGGGTGTGTTTTTATCCAAAGGGTACGAGTGAGAAGGACCGGCCTTGTGAGACCTGTGGGAAAAACCTGGCTGACTGTCTGGGCCACTACGGCTACATTGACTTGGAATTGCCATGTTTTCACGTGGGCTACTTCAGAGCAGTTATAGGCATCTTACAGGTGGGCATGGATGTGTTCATTTCCAAAGTATAAACTGGGGAGTTGCTTATCAAAGACATTGAAGTGAGCTTAGGAGTTGTGAGTGGTGGGGGACACATCTAGGGAAGTTTTTTCTTATACTAAATACATAATTCGTCTTGCAGTGCATTAAATTGCTTGAGGATTCTTTACTTCTTAATTCTCCTTGAGTAGGTGGTACATACACACTGTACAAAATAACAGAGCTATATGAAACAGCACAAAGAATAAAAATACAAAGTAACAAAAATCCTACCAACCAGCTATGATTACAGCTTGCATTCTGGTGAACATCAGCTGTCTCTCTATGCATATCTTCCTATAGGTACGTGTATGTGGTCACTCAGTTAGGTGTCCTGGGTCATGGGTGGGGGAGGCATTTTAAAAGAAAAGACTTTTTCATCCCTTTCTTATCCTTTGGTCTGTTTTGTTTAATTTTTCAATTTTAAAGATGATCTGCAAGACCTGCTGCCACATCATGCTGTCCCAGGAGGAGAAAAAGCAGTTTCTAGATTATTTAAAGCGGCCTGGCCTGACCTACCTCCAGAAGCGAGGGCTGAAGAAGAAAATCTCTGACAAGTGCCGAAAGAAAAATATCTGCCATCACTGTGGTGCTTTTAATGGTGAGCAAAATGCGTAAAAGGTTTGGTGATAGCGTTTCGCACTGTCTCTTCTGTTTAGTTTATTAACATTCTGCAGTGTTTTGAAGTCATCTTTTTCTTACAAATTAGGCTTTAGCGCCTAGCAACTGACACTGTTAGGAAATGTTCTGCTCATCTTTCATTAGTATGGCAGTTTCAATAATTCCTTTAACCAGACTGCAACCTCAAGCCAGCCTCACCGGGAACCAAGTTTTTCCAACTTCGGTAAATAAATTAACTCTTATAGGTACTGTAAAGAAATGTGGATTACTGAAGATAATTCATGAGAAATACAAGACCAACAAAAAAGTAGTGGATCCTATTGTATCAAATTTCCTTCAGTCTTTTGAAACAGCCATCGAGCATAACAAAGAAGTAGAGCCGCTGCTGGGAAGGGCACAGGTGAGCCTGAAAACGCATGCCCATCCCCTGCTTGCCTCCCCCCGCATCACACATTGTGCATGACATCCCCACCCCATATACACACCTTCTTTCAAAATGAGAAGTCAAATTACATTAGATCTCTCCAGCAATACCTCATGTGACAAACATTGAGCACTAAGTTTAATGTGGACTGGCCTTCTAACTAACAAATTTTAATTGTACACATAGCATGTTTCATTTTTATTGTAAAAGATTGTAAAATTATAGCTGTATGGAGCATAAACTGGGAGATCCTGTTTTTCATGCGGATAATCAGATGTAATTCCCATTACTTGGCACAAACTTAACAAGTATTTTATAAAGTGTCTTGCTCTGCCTTGCTATGAATTTGATTAGTATTTAATTCACATAGTATTGTCTAGAATTGATATTATAAAATTAATATATTTGGTAAGTGGCTACTGGGTACCAAACTCTTTTATCAGACCTGTGAGGGAGCATCAGGAACTATAAGGTGATGGGTCTGCTCTCAAGAACCCCGCAGTTCAGATGTGTCATCTGTCATTAATCTGTGAAATGATAACTAATAATACAGCGGAGTCCTAACCATTATATGAATGGCAAAGACAGTAAGTTCACAGGGAAATTAGAAGGAAGATGTGACTTCGGACTTGGTTAGGGAAGACTGATCTGGGGTGGTTTGATCTGGTCCTTAAACTTAAGTAGGGCTTTAATAAGAGTCCGGGCAGTGAGCTTAGCATGTCTAGGTGGCAATGTCTGGGTTCATTCTGAAGCTGAGGCTGTGTTCGAAAGTCCAAGAGCACTACTGAAAGCACCTTGCATTCAGTGCTATTACAGACAGGTGCTGTTCCAAGTTCTGTACATGAATTCCCTCAGGTAATTGTCACAACAACCCCTGGGACAGCACTGTCCAAGAGGACAGTGCATGATGGACTGAGAGTCCTCACCACAGCCATTGGAGTGCAGGCCTCTGCCAGAGAAAAAGCCAACAGCTGAGGCCACTTTGTAGAGGGCATCCTGCTCTAGGGAGTGTGGGCCCATCAGAAGTTTTGAATAGGACAGGGACATCGTAAATAAATGACAAAATCTTATAAGAGCTTGACTACTCATGAAAAGTTACCATTACAAAAGTGGAAAGATCAGTCACAGGCTGGAATAAAATAGTCACAAATCATATATCTGACACAGGACTCTCTTTTACAGAAAATGGGAAACATTCTTAAAAATCAGTCAGAAAAAAATTGCCCAAGTTTTAAGAAGTGAATTGGCACTTCACAAAAGGATATGTTCAAATACCCAATAAATAAGTGAAAAGTTGCTCCATGTTTTTAGTCATCAGGGAAATGTTAATTAAAACTGTACGCACACACACCCTTCCAGAAAAATTAAAGTGTAAAAAACCTGAAGACCAAGCACTGGGAAGGATCTGAAGCAGGTGGCGCTCACACATTGATACGGCACCACCACTTAGAACAACAGTTTGGTGATGTCTTATAAAGTTAAACCTACACTTACCATACAGTCTAGCAGTTTTACTCTTAGGTATATACCTAAGAGAAAGGAGTGCATATGTCTGCAAGAATGCTCACTGTGGCTTTATTTATTTATTTATTTTCATATAATTTATTTTATTATCATTAATTTACAATTACATGTGCAATATTACTATTATTAAACTACCCCTTCATCAGGTCCCCCCCACCAACCCCATTACAGTCACTGTCCATCAGCATAGTGAGATGCTATAGAAACACTACTTGTCGTCTCTTCTCTGAGTTGTACTGCCCTCCCCGTGCCCCTCCAACATTACATCTGCTAATCGTAATGCCCCTTTTTCCCTCTTATCCCTCCCTTCCCGCCCATTTTCCCCAGTCCCTTTCCCTTTGGTAACTATTAGTCCGTTCTTGGGTTCTGTGAGTCTGCTGCTGTTTTGTTCCTTCAGTATTTTTTCTTTGTTCTTATACTCCACATATGAGTGAAATCATTTGATACTTGTCTTTTTCGGCTTGGCTTATTTCACTGAGCATAATACCCTCTAGCTCCATCCATGTTGTTGCAAATGGTAGGATTTGTTTTCTTCTTATGGCTGAATAATATTCCATTGTGTATATGTACCACATCTTCTTTATCCATTCATCTACTGATGGACACTTAGGTTGCTTCCATTTCTTGGCTATTGTAAATAGTGCTGCAATAAACATAGGGGTGCATCTGTCCTTTTCAAATTGGGCTGCTGCATTCTTAGGGTAAATTCCTAGGAGTGGAATTCCTGGGTCAAATGGTATTTCTATTTTGAGTTTTTTGAGGAACCTCCATACTGCTTTCCACAATGGTTGAACTAATTTGCAGTCCCACCAGCAGTGTAGGAGGGTTCCCTTTTCTCCACATCCTCGCCAACATTTGTTGTTGTTTGTGTTTTGGATGTTGGCCATCCTCACTGGTGTGAGGTGATATCTCATTGTGGTTTTAATCTGCATTTCTCTGATGATTAGCGATGTGGAGCATCTTTTCATGTGCCTGTTGGCCATCTGAATTTCTTCTTTGGAGAAGTGTCTATTCATGTCCTCTGCCCATTTCTTAATTGGATTATTTGCTTTCTGTTTGTTAAGGTGCATGAGTTCTTTATATATTTTGGATGTCAACCCTTTATCAGATACGTTTTTTATGAATATATTCTCCCATACTGTAGGATGTCTTTTTGTTCTACTGATGGTGTCCTTTGCTGTACAGAAGGTTTTCAGCTTGATATAGTCCCACTTGTTCATTTTTGCTTTTGTTTCCCTTGCCCGGGGAGATATGTTCATGAAGAAGTTGCTCATGTTTATGTCCAAGAGATTTTTGCCTATGTTTTTTTTCTAAGAGTTTTATGGTTTCATGACTTACATTCAGGTCTTTGATCCACTTTGAGTTTACCTTTGTGTATGGGATTAGACAGTAGTCCAGTTTCATTCTCTTACATATACCTGTCCAGTTTTTCCAACACCAGCTGCTAAAGAGGCTGTCATCTCCCCATTGTATATCCAAGGCTCCTTTATCATATATTAATTGACCATATATGTTTGGTTAATGTTTGGATTTTCTATTCTGTTCCACTGGTCTGTGGGTCTGTTTTTGTGCCAATACCAAATTGTCTTGATTACTGTGGCTTTGTAGTAGAGCTTGAAGTCAGGGAGTGTAATTCCCCCTGTTTTATTCCTCCTTCTCAGGATTGCTTTGGCTATTCGGGGTCTTTTGTGGTTCCATATGAATTTTAGAATTATTTGTTCCAGTTCATTGAAGAAAGCTGTTGGTAGTTTGATAGGGATTGCATTGAATCTGTAGATTGCTTTAGGTAGTATAGCCATTTTGACAATATTTATTCTTCCTAGCCAAGAGCATGGGATGCATTTCCATTTGTTAGTGTCCTCTTTAATTTCTCTTAGGAGTGTCTTGTAGTTTTCAGAGTACAGGTCTTTCACTTCCTTCGTTAGGTTTATTCCTAGGTATTTTATTCTTTTTGATGCAATTGTGAATGGAATTGTTTTTCTGATTTCTCTTTCTGTTAGTTCATCATTAGTGTATAGGAAAGCAACAGATTTCTGTGTGTTAATTTTGTATCCTGCAACTTTGCTGAATTCAGATATTAGTTCTAGTAGTTTTGGAATGGAATCTTTAGGGTTTTTTATGTACAGTATCATGTCATCTGCAAATAGTGACAATTTGACTTCTTCATTACCAATCTGGATGCCTTGTATGTCTTTGTTTTGTCTGATTGCTATGGCTAGGACCTCCAGTACTATGTTGAATAACAGTGGAGAGAGTGGGCATCCCTGTCTTGTTCCCGATCTTAGATGAAAAGCTTTCAGCGTCTTGCCGTTAAGTATGATGTTAGCTGTGGGTTTGTCATATATAGCCTTTATGATGTTGAGGTACTTGCCCTCTATACCCATTTTGTTGAGAGTTTTAATCAGGAATGGATGCTGAATTTTGTCAAATGCTTTTTCAGCATCTATGGAGATGATCATGTGGTTTTTGTTCTTCTTTTTGTTGATGTGGTGGATGATGTTGATGGATTTTCGAATGTTGTACCATCCTTGCATCCCTGGGATGAATCCCACTTGACCATGGTGTATGATCCTCTTGATGTATTTTTGAATTCGGTTTGCTAATATTTTGTTGAGTATTTTTGCATCTACGTTCATCAGGGATATTGGTCTGTAATTTTCTTTTTTGGTGAGGTCTTTTCCAGGTTTTGGTATTAGAGTGATGCTGGCTTCATAGAATGAGTTTGGAAGTATTCCCTCCTCTTCTATTTTTTGGAAAACTTTAAGGAGAATGGATATTATTTCTTCTCTATATATCTGGTAGAATTCAGAAGTGAATCCATCAGGCCTGGGGGTTTTGTTCTTGGGTAGTTTTTTGATTACCAAATCAATTTCGTCGCTGGTGATTGGTCTGTTTAGTTTTTCTGTTTCTTGCTTGGTCAGTCATGGAAGGTTGTATTTTTCTAAGAAGTTGTCCATTTCTTCTATGTTTTCCAGCTTGTTAGCATATAGATTCTCATAATATTCTCTTATGATTCTTTGTATTTCTGTGGGGTCCGTCGTGATTTTTCCTTTCTCATTTCTGATTGTGTTTATGTGTGTAGATTCTCTTTTTCTCTTAATGAGTCTGGCTAGGGGTTTATCTATTTGGTTTATTTTTTCAAAGAACCAGCTCTTGGTTTTATTGATTTTTTCTATTGTTTTATTCTTCTCAATTTTATTTATTTCTTCTCTAATCTTTATTATGTCCCTCCTTCTGGTGACTTCGGGCCTCATTTGTTCTTCTTTTTCCAATTTCAGTAATTGTGTCTTTAGACTATTCATTTGGGAATGTTCTTCCTTCTTTAAATAGGCCTGGATTGCAATATACTTTCCTCTTAGAACTGCCTTTGCTGCGTCCCACAGAAGTTGTGGCTTTGTGTTGTTGTTGTCATTAGTCTCCATATATTCTTTGATTTCTGTTTTGATTTGGTCGTTAACCCATTGATTAATTAGAGTGTTGTTAAGTCTCCATGTATTTGTGAGCCTTTTTGATTTCTTTCTAAAATTTATTTCTAGTTTTTATACCTTTGTATCTGAGAAGTTGGTTGGTAGGATTTCAATATTTTTGAATTTACTGAGGTTCTTTTGTGGCCTAGTATGTGGTCTATTCAGGAAAATGTTCCATGTGCACTTGAGAAGAATGTGTATCCTGCTGCTTTTGGGTGCAGAGTTCTGTAGATGTCTGTTAGGTCCATCTGTTCTAGTGTGTTGTTCAGTGCCTCTGTGTCTTTACTTATTTTCTGTCTGGTTGATCTGTCCTCTGGAGTGAGTGGTGTATTGAAGTCTCGTAAGATGAATGCATTGCTGTCTATTTCCTCCTTTAATTCTGTTAGTATTTGTCTCACATATGCTGGCGCTCCTGTGTTGGGTGCATATATATTTATAATGGTTATATCTTCTTGTTGGACTGACCCCTTTATCATTATGTAATGTCCTTCTTTATCTTTTGCTTCTTTCTTCGTTTTGAAGTCTATTTTGTCTGATACAAGTACTGCAACACCGGCTTTTTCTCTTTGTTGTTTGCATGAAATATCTTTTTCCATCCCTTCACTTTTAGTCTGTGTATATCTTTGGATTTGAGGTGAGTTTCTTGTAGGCAGCATATAGATGGGTCTTGCTTTTTTATCCATTCTGTTACTCTGTGTCTTTTGATTGGTGCATTCAGTCCATTTACATTTAGGGTGATTATTGATACGTATGTACTTATTGCCATTGCTGGCTTTAGATTCGTGGTTACCAAGGGTTCAAGGTTTGCTTCTTTGCTATCTAACAATCTAACTTAACTTTCTTGTT
>JAVSCE010003145.1:0-61774 GCA_032199065.1 Smutsia gigantea | reverse complement strand
TTGGGCATCTTTAGTCTCCTTCACAAAAAGAAGGTGCAGAGCTCTAAATTTATGGAGTTCTTAGGATTATTTTCAGTGTTTTTTTGGCAGCCCCTACCTTTTCAGCATAAGTGCATCATGTATCTTCCTACTGCTATTTTTGAGAGTGTGAATTTCATATGCGTCCCTCCTTCCACACTTTGGTCCGGCTGCTATGTAATTATACAGACTTCACCTGGGCCAGTCTTAAAATGAGGCTGCCCACTCATAAGTTAACCATTCTGGGTCTTTGGGAGTAAAAGCCTCTGGTCTCCTCTCCATTGACCCTCCTGATGGAGAATTGCTTCTCTCTAGTCCACAGGAAAGAGGATCGTCTTATTTGTAGACAAGAACTTGTAAGGGCTGATGGATCCACTCCCCACCTCCCCATGGTGTGTATGTGTGCTGTGTTTGTCCTGCTGCAGGTGGCCCGTAAGCTGGTCATCATTGAGAGTGACCTGGAACGTGCGGAGGAGCGGGCCGAGCTCTCAGAAAGGTAAGTGGGCCCAGCGCCAGGAGGCTGTGTGCGGGGAGCTGCAGAGCAGTGACTAAACAGCATGACCTTCTGGCAGCTGCACATTTACGTGTTTCAGCTCCTGGCTCCTTACATGCTCATTTGACATGGATGAGCCACGAGTATGGAACATGGAGGACTTGTGTGGGGTGTCTGTGTACGAATGCGTGTATCACTGCATGCCTTACCTGCACACTGATTTTGAGAATGGCCTTGTGCATTTCCTGTGTCCACTAACAGCCAAGTTCGACAGCTGGAAGAACAATTAAGAATAATGGATCAGACCTTGAAAGCATTAATGGCTGCAGAGGATAAGGTACTGATGGCTCATGTATGGTTTTTAGGTTTAACTGCAACCCAGACATCTTTAAGCTTCCAACGTCTACTGGTTCGTTTGGTATAACAATTGCAACCTCACTACACCCTCTGCTGTCTTATATCTTGCTTTAAGTGCTTTCTTTGGGTCCTTTACACTCCTTTGTTTTTCCTTCATAAATGCTCTTTGGTGCAGCCAAAAAAGAAGCCAAATTGTCACTTCAAAGTTGTTGGATTTTGTCACCCTGCCTTTCTGCTGTTGCGAGGTTGGGAGGCAGTGTCCTTGGTGAAACTGAGCATTTTAATACCTGATAATTTGGCTACTTTAAGGCAGCCCATTGTTCTCTAGGACTTGGTTTTCATTTTTTCCCATCCCTCTCCTTTTTCTCTCCTCCTTCCTTTGGCTTGTCTCCCAACCTTTCTGCCTCTGATCGAAAAAATTAGCAAATGTGCCGAGCTTGAAGAAGAATTGAAAACTGTGACGAACAACTTGAAGTCACTGGAGGCTCAGGCTGAGAAGGTAGGCCAGGAGCACGGTGTGGGGGCAAAGGCATCTTTTAGGAGTTGCTCAAAAGAGACCCACTTCTTCTCTTCTGAGGCCCTGTAAAGGGAAGCAGTAGTCCACTAGGCATTTTAGCAGATGGCATCATTTTGAGATGATTTTCTTATGGTTACTGGACAACATTCCTTTTTTAATAGAGAATATATTTTATGTGGAGTAGGTGAGTCATCTGTAACAATTTAATTCAAACCAAGTGCCAAGTGGCTGAGTTATCTTATTCATACTCCATGTAAAACAATAGGCAAGAAAACAGAGACTGTATTGTCATATGCCATGTGATATCCAAGGCTCCATTACCTCCTAAGAAATCCTCAACGTCTGTTGGCGGGGCTGGTGCTTTCCTTGTGTCAGAAGACCCGAGTGTAGAGTGAACTGAGGCCTGACATCTGCAACACTCTTTCTAATTACAGTACTCGCAGAAGGAAGACAAATATGAGGAAGAAATCAAGGTCCTTTCTGACAAGCTGAAGGAGGTAATGTCATGAGTGTTTTGGACAGAGCCAACTGGATTTTAAATGAATTCATCTTTACAAAGCTGGGCAGGGTGTTTTCATTTTAAAGTTACGATGATCCAAGTGAGGAATATTCAGAGGTGGGCTTGGAGTGAATATGCTGTGCTGGCTGCCACCTCTTACTGTGGTGACTGCAATGTAGTTTCAGATCCATTTTACGGGTACTGTGTTTGATTTTCATTCTCTGCTTTCCCTAATGTGTACCTACTAGAAATGTAGAACTTCACAGTTTTGACTGAAATAAATCAAATTTATTACAGGCCGAGACTCGGGCAGAGTTTGCAGAGAGGTCCGTAACTAAATTGGAGAAAAGCATTGATGACTTAGAAGGTAAGATCTTAAGTTTGTTTTTTAATTTAGTCCTTAAGGTTGAATAGTGACCTGGCAAAATGATTTTCCAGTCCAAGCGCACCATCCTTGATATACTACTTTGCTCTTGCACATTCTTCCTGTCTGTCCTTTGGGGTTTTCATTCTCTAGCTCTTAACTCTTGGATCTGAGTCCTCTGCTCACCAGGTGACTGTTAGCCACAGCAGATGCCATCCGGCTTACCTCACACTCTCGAGAAGCGTGGCGGGTTTGGTTTTCATTGCAGGAGATGTGGTTGTAGGTGAAAATTGACTCTAGTATATTTTCTCTTTACTGATACCTCCTAGTTGTCAGAATGATAGGGATTCGTTTTTAGACACAGCCCATCATCTTCCAAGTGTGAACCCAGTGTAAGGGTTTGGGTGGTGTTTTTTTGGTCATGAAGTATCTTGGCAAACGTTCCATATCCTGAATGGGGATGGAGGATAACACAGCACTGCATTTTGAGATTATACTTAAGCATTTCTCCTCTAAGATATTTAGGTTTTGTTTTGGTAATACCCACTTTGTCTCACAGAAATCCTGAATGTTGAGCCCTGAGGTTTGTGAAGGGGCAGCTGTGAAAAAGAAAGAAAGAAATTCATAAAATACATTCATCAAAGGCAGAAAGGGCTAGAGAAGGGACTGGAGGGTGATACACAGGATAACCAAGCTAGTGGAGAAGAGAGAAAGACAAATGGTTGCAGCACAATCTGCGAGAGTACAGCAAGGTAGGAAACCTTCATCCTTACAAAAAGCAAATTGCAGGCTTGGCACAACACCTTGAGAAGTGTAACTCTCCTCACTTTTCAAGCCTCCTGGACCAGGAACAGGGCAGCCTGAGTAGGAAGACCACAAGGAGTGGTGTACATGGCACTGAGAAGTCGATAACCCAGTGGTCCAGTTTGGTCAGGAAGTCAGTGGTTTGAATGCAGAGCCAGATAAGGTTTACGGACTGTGGTCACAAATTGTTCTTCCAAAACACTGCGCTTGGATATTTTTTCTACTGCTTATAGTTGCAGGTGGCTGACTACTCCAGTGTAATTAAAATACAGCTCTACAAAAGAAACATGTTCTATTACCCACCCAGCAGACAGCCCTTTGTGGTTTTGTTTAGGGTTTAATAGGGTTTACTGATATACCTACCATATTTGTTATGATTTTCCTGTTTTATTTTCTAATGGGTTTTGTTCTTTTTGTTTTTCTTTCAATTCATTTAAAAACAAAACACGCCTCCTGCATTGGCCACCTGCTGCGGCACCAATTCCTTCACGTATTGCCCTTTTCTTGCTGCTGTGTTGGGATGGTGTCCATACCACCCTCCCTCACCCTCCATCTCTCGATCACTCTCCATGTCCTTGCATCTCTGCCTCCCACTTCCTGGTCATAGACGAGCTGTACGCTCAGAAACTGAAGTACAAAGCCATCAGCGAGGAGCTGGACCACGCTCTCAACGACATGACTTCCATGTAAATGCTCATCCACCCTGCCTGCTCACATCCGCGCCCTCATGCTAATATGACAAACTCACCACTACTTTCTCTGCACCTCCAGAATCTCCAGCTTCACACCTTTCTGTTCCCTCTCTTCGCATAATCTAGGACATTGTTTTTCACATTCTACTAATATAAAGCCAAGCAGATTAAGACTATCTATAGAAATAACTTATTTCAAGATCTCTGGGCTAAATTGCTCCCACCAAGTAACGAACTGAAATATGAATGACTTGAGCGCCATCCTTTTAGGAAATTAAACGGGGCTCAAGGAGAACTAAAAGGCCATGTGATTATGCAGGAACTTCCAAAAAATATCAAAAACAGGTTTCCTGAGATTCAATTAAGTACAATATGATCATAGTCATAAAAGAAATATAAATTTAAGGAACCCTGAATTGTCAGGTTACTGAGGATCTGAGGGAAAGGAAATTGATCCAGTACAGCCTAAAGAGTGGTGCTGTAGAAGATCCTCTCTTCCTCACATTTAAGAATTCTAGAGAGAGAAACCCTCTGCCGAGTAACCAAGCCTTTAATCTCCTGTGTTTATATGAGAGGAATTAAAATATTCACAGTGAACACCACAACCTGTGTCAAGTGGGAAACAAAACACAGATGGTCCGATGTTTGGGAGTTAAATGTCCGCCTTGAACCACTGTGAGGCAGTCAGACTTGGAGTAGATAGTCTTATTCTCATGAGAACTTTGAGCGTACACAGCCTGTTTACATATTGCTAACGAAACCTAAACATTAAACTTGCCCTACCTCTTTAAATACTAACCTGGAATGTTTCAGGTGGTTCTCTTCATTCCAATAATATGGTACTAGATTCCATATTCACTGGAAATTTCATTTTCCAGGCCCACCTATCATTCCTTTACCCATGCAGAAAAATGGTAGCTTAAACAGTGTGGCCTATGCCTGCTGCCTTACAGATTGTAGAATCTCCACATTACCCCTAGAGACATGGCTGTCACCATGGAAACTAGAGAACATTCCATCGGCTCCTCATTTGTAAATGAGGGGGTGAATCAGCTCAACTGTCTCAAGTCTTTTCAGTGATAAAATGTGGGGATTCTATAGGGAAAACTTTCAGTGGCAAGTATGATTAAATACTGTGAAAGTCGGGTTAGCTTCAAATTTGTCCTTAAATTCTGTTTGTGGGTCTTCTTCAAACAGACCCTCACCCAGAGGGGGCGTGTGCGGGCCTGTGGCCAGGCACTGGTGGGCGAGGGCGGATGTCCCACAGGGGCGGCTGGCAGCGGGCTTTGCATGTCTGCTGCTTCCCTGTGTTGCAGTTGCTGCTCTCATCTGCTAGTTGCTTTTCCATTTTTCCATTGCACCACTTTTTTTCTTTTTCTCCCACCTTTTCTCTTCATGCAGATAAGTTTCTTTGCTTCACTTCTCCCAAGACCCCTTCATCAAGCTGGATACCCACCTCTCTGAGCTCTGCAGTTGGTCTGTTCTCCAGCTGACCCTCGTTCTTTCTCTTAGCATCCTGCCTTAGGGCCAGGCACACACAGTGCTTTCTATTGTACAGAAGCTCTTCATTTCAGTGTAAAATAAACACTGTGTAAGCTATTTCTGTTTGCTATTCTTTTTACTTCTTATTTATTGACATTTTAGTTTCAACACTGAATAAAGCTACACATCTGCTTCATGCATATGAGGGTTAATTTTTCACTGCTGCTTTTTTTTTTCCTTTCTTTTTGTCCATCCTCAACATTATATAGTAACACCAAGGGTTTCTAAAGCACTGGTTCCTTGTAGAACCTTTAAAAAATACTCATGCCTGGGTCCATCTCAGGGTCTTGGTTTCCAAAGGTCCGGGCATTTGTATTTTTTAGAGATTGTGATGATTCTGGTATGCAGTCCAGGCTGGGAACCTCTGCACAGGGACATTGCTTGCTGGAGTCAGGGGATCCACCTTGGGCCATGTCTTCCTCTGCCTGAGGTTCAGTGTGGGGTGTGGTGAGCCCTCTGTGTTGGTATTAGGTGGCCCTGCTTGGGAGGGCACCGCTAGCTAATGAAGGCCCACGGGGAAGTCTCCATAGTCATCCCACACTGAAACGAGTTTACATACTGGAAAAGAAGAAAAAGAACTTGGATTCAAACAATGTAAGTTGAGGTCATTGTTGGTCATCCTTTTGCAACACGAAGAACAGTTAAAGGTTTTTGTAAAATATATTCATTACTCAGCCACCTTCATTTTGATCATGAAATGTCATCTTAGGTTTTCTAAATATGATTATATTCAAGCTGAGATTTATTTTTGTGCTCTTAAGCATATCATGTATTCTTTAGGAAGGGTTGTACCTAATCTCTGTGATAACACCAATTTTTTTTCATATGCAGATGTTTTTTAGTGAAGCCATTAGAGTTGATTTTTTTTATTCCTAAAAAAGTAGTTGGTGGAAATTGTTCAGAATATAGTTAAATTTTATTTGGGCCTCACTGTCTCACTTTAAAAACAGCAATTAAATGAATTTAAAAAAACATTGCAAAATCAGAACTTAAAATGATGTGGACTTTTTGTTTTTAATTCCCAACATTTCTCTGTCCTCAACAATCTGGCTATATTTCTCCTGTGTTTTAAGTATGGGCGATCTTACCTGTTTATGTGTCATTTTTGTTAGCCTCAGAGAGTTGATATGACTGCTATATTCCAATAAATTTGGACAAACTGAAGATAATGTCACTCTACAAAGACTTCAGAGTAGGATTGTGAAGAAGTATTTTAGTGGTGGTATAGTAGATTTTTTTAAAATTTAGAATCTGGACAGTTTATTCCTTGAGAGTATAAAGACTTCTGTAATTTAATGTTTTTCTTTTTCTAAGGCTCCTTGGGCCTGCTTTTGACTGATTCCTACCTTGTCCTCTTCCAAATTCAGAGTAGCAGTAGGCCTTTTTCTGAGTAGTCCTGCTTCCTGCGTAGACAAAATAGCAAGTCTAAAGTTTTGCTGAGCACATGTTCAGTTAATTCCGAAGGCACATCTTCAGAATACGAGGGGAAAATACTTAAATGTGTAACCCTTTCTGATGCCTGCCCTCGGGCCACCCTGGCTTACAAGCTGCGTGGCAGCTAAGGTGGAACAGGTCCAAAGAAGTATGTGGTGGGGACAGCTGTCATGTAAGTGGAATTCACATCGATCCTCTAGATTCTCTAGGATTTCTCCAAAGTTCTTCCATTTCCAGCTTGGCCAAACATTGACTCAGCAAATTGAGACATCCTGCCTGCTCGTGTGATCGTGTGAATGTACTGGTGGGTTTAGATTTTGCAACCCTCGAGCATATGCCATCTGCAGGGCCCTGTGGAAGATGGTGGTAGATGTGGTAAAGAGGTGAACTGGAGATGTCCCCAGTGAGCTGGCCATCTTGTGGGAAGGTAGATGAATGAAGCAAGTCTGAACTAGCAGATGGTGTGTGCATTTTGGAGTAAACAAGGAAGAGAGAATAATTGTGACTGGGAGCTACCTGAAGGGGGTGATGTTTGACCACAGTTTTGAATATTTAGGAAATAATGGATGAGCAGAGAAGACAAGGTGGCAGATATTTTAAGCTAGGAAGCATGATGAATGTAGCATCTCCACCCATCTATCACTTCTAAGAGAAAGTTAAGTAAGAATCGATCAATTTTCCAACAGACCTGGGGACTGGAGACTGGATATTTTCATTTTCCCTGGGGGTAGGATTGTCAGCTTAAGATGATTTAGTAAAGTTTCTGGATCCAGGTTGTGCCGTCATTTGAAACAATCCTGTACCTTCCAGCTTCTCATGGTAAGTGCCGTGTTCTTGTCGTTGAGCGTCCCCTGGACCATCAGATACAGACTGACCCCTGTGGTTGGCCTCCTTGCCACGCGAGCAGATCACATGCCAGTGTGTGAGATTTGTATCACACTGGTCTCTGTGTGGGTGTTTGAGATTTTGTTCATTTTAGATGTACCCATTTAGCACCAAACATGAATGCCATCCTCTTCAAGAAATAAGATAAATAAGTGTGTGTTCTTTTGCTGTTTGAGTAGGGTAACACACACCCTGTGACAGAGCTGGCTGAGAGTTCAGAATTTGCTCTCTGAATTGCACTCTGAATCAGTTGGGGAGAGACAGGTAGCTTGGTTCTGCATTTCAAACATATGTTAAGGCAGTAGCACTAGCCCTCTCTCGGTGTTGCCCAAAAGGAAAGACAGGCCCAGGAGTGCAGGTGAAAGGGGTTCCCAGAACAGGTGGGCAGAAATGGGCAGGCTGAAGTTTCATGGCAGGATCTCCACTGAGTCCTCGCAAGGAATGGTTGTGATCTGGGCTTTCCTCCAGCCCTGCCTCAAGCTGTTGCCAGAAACCGCATGGGGCTCAGTTCACACCGTGGTATTAGTGGTGTTAGTGAGGTGCGGAAGGATTGTGTTCTCTCTCCAGCGTGTACCCTGTTGCTCCCTTCCTCACCAAGAGGGAAATCCTGGCTCTTTGCAAGCCTGCCAGGCCTTTACCATCCACCCTTCCTGGGCACAGGGCGGGGGACCACCGGGTAAGGGTAAACTGTTCAGCAAGTGACCAGTACCTGAGGTATCTCTGTTCTCTGTCAACTCCTTCTCACCAAGTCTAGCTAACCTCTCTTCCTTCTGCCTCTTCTCTTCTGCTAACCTGCTTGCTGACCTGTACAGATCAACTCTACCAGCAACTTGAGCAAAACCGCCGCCTAACTAACCAACTAAAGCTGGCCCTGAATGAGGACTAAACTTAAGTGGGAAAGAACTTAGGCTGAATTCTAGGAATGGAGCCCATGGGCAGGAAATCTAAGACTATCATACCTTCAACTAATAGGGTTGAAAACAGTTGCTATCTGCAGAATTGTACATGTAAGGAATCAGCTGAAAGGCTGGCCTTCCCTGCCTTTTCCTCTTCTGTCTGGAATAATTAAGTTCTCTTTAATTCCCAAACTGCTTTTATGGTAAATTTGCATATATGTATCTGGGTAAAACTTCAATAAGTCAATTCAGCACTTCACTTTGCAATAGTAGGTCCTCTTGTTTGAACTGATACCAAATGAGGACCAAAAATTGTTTTCTATCTACAGAGGACTGGTCCTACTTTAAGTTAGGAAACCAAAGCAGAGGGTGTGTATAACTATATATATTATATATGAGATATAGTATATAATATATAGCATATTCATATTCCACACTTCTTAATATCTGGTATAGTGTTTGAAATATGATTAAATGTACCTATGCTTGGGCAAAATAGCTTTTGAAAACAGGAGCTCATGTCAGAAGTCCCTGATTATCTGAAAGGTATGCTTTTATTCAGTCTAATGCTGTTGTTGGAATCTGGTGAGAATGTCATGCTAATAATAAATAGAACACTGTAAGAATAGTAAGAGAATGTCCTACTGAAGTGTGCATGAAACATGTTGATAACTTTTTTAATGAGCAACAAAAATAAATCATTTAAAACATCAGGAAAAGTATTTACATCATCTTTGTTTTCTGTGAGATTGTGTTACAGCACAACTCCCAGACCTTTAACTGTGTGTCACTCAGAAGTGTCTACTGTTATTAACTTCAGTGCTGCGAGCCCCTCTGTCTGTTCCCATGGCACATGACCAGGGAACCTTTACCAAACCCCACCTGCATTTTATTCCCAGAGTGGACTGTTGGGGAAGGTTCACCTGGCCACTGTGTGAAAACCTGCTGTGCCTGCAGTTCCTTTGGGTCAGAGACGTCTTCCCCCTTCGTAGGTCCTTGTCTGGAAATGAGCAATACCTTACAAGCATGCCTAGTCCTAGTCATCTCATCTTGTGTTTGCGATCGATGTTTGCCTGCCTAGATGTACAATCCGTCATTGTGTCCAAAGGGCAGCTATTTATGACTTAATTTTCTAATCCCACCGCAGAGAAAGTGGCTCATGCCAAAGAAGAAAACCTTAGTATGCATCAGATGCTGGATCAAACTTTACTGGAGTTAAACAACATGTGAAAACCTCCTTAGCCGCGACCACATTCTTTCATGTTGTTTTTGTTGGTTTTTGTTTTGTTTTGTTTTTAAACACCATGCTTACCATGAAACCCTTAAAATGCATTTTTATTTACTTTTACCACTGTCACAGAAACATCCACAAATACCAGGCAGACCAGGGAGTGGGGAAAACACACATACACAGAAGCAAGCCTGTGTCAGAGTGATCATGATTTAAATGTGCCATTTCCCAGGTTGATGATGCCACACTTTGTAGAGAGTTTAGCAACACAGTATGCTTAATCAGTCTAGAAATCGTCACTAAAACAAAGGTTTCCATTCAAAGTGCCAACAGTATATTCAATAGGAAGGTTAATGTTGGAAACAGTCAGGTGTGGATTGGTGCTATGTTAAACAAAAGGTCCCACTGTGGTCTTTCATTCAATTTTGTACAATTTTGAATTCTGTCCAACACTAATTTATTTTGTCTTGAGTTTTACTATGAGATGAGACTATGAATCCTTTATGCCTGAATCCACTAAAGCCAAGGGTTGGTTAGCCACGCTGCTCTTTTAAAACTATTTCTTTCTAATTGGCACACTTCCGGCTCATTACAGCTCATAGGACAGTGTTTGAGGGATTTCCACTCTTTTTGTTTCTCCATGTTAAAGTGAAAGATTTGGGCACTATGTACAATTGGTAAAGAAAAAAACATTTTCTTAAAGAGTTATAACTATATGTAAACATTGTATAATGACATGGAATAAAATGCACATTGTAGGACATTTTCTAGATTTGGTGGTCCTGTCGTTTGTATGTTTCTCCTTTGTGAACTTTTGATCACATGATCGACTTGCATTCCCTCACAAATGGTTTCTTAAAACAAAACAACATCCCAGCGTCCAGGGGAAGGCTGGGTTTCTTGGGTCAACCCTCAGAGGCACTCAAGGTAGCACCCCCTTGGTCTGTTAAGTCACAGCTGAGCAGGAAAGACCCTTTCCAAAAGCCTTTCTCCAGGGTGTGGTATTATATGTCTGCACACCCACACAGGCCTCTGGCAGTGGCTTTCTGGGTCTGGGCATTTGGGGGCAGCTGTTAGCAAAGTCCTTAGCGGCAGCGGACTCCCATGCCAGCGGAGGGGCTAGTGCGCCCGAACTGCTTCTCCCGGCGGTGTCATTCCGCTTGAGAGTATCGCTCTAAAGGGTCTTGTGGTTTGATTTTTGGCTCTCTAACTTGTGTTGAGTTCTGAATTCTAATACATCTTCATTTTCTTGGATATGGAAACTGAAAATACCATGGGTCACTCTTGACGACTTTAAGCAAACAAAAATAGATTACAAACAATATTAGTTGGCCAAACTTGTACCACAGGGGTGGAAGGACATATTCATGAAAAACATAAAATAGAAATAAGTGAAAACTCATTTGGGTGCACAGATTATATTTTCATTGAAAAGTATTAAATGTCTCTATAGCCGTTCTTCCAAGCCCTTTGTCAGGTATTTTGTCTCCACCGAAAGAAAGGGTCTAAGTCCAAGAACCCACATAGGAAGAAGCCTGGGTCGGGCTTCTAGTTCCCATTTCTAAAAGGCTGCCCCTTTGCCCAAGGCAAATAAGCGCTCTGGTTCTCAACCTTCCCACATGCTCACCACCCCTAGGCTCACCCCTGCTGGTCCTCAGCTAGACAGAAAAATGCTTCTCTGCCTCCCTCTGGTCATAGAGGCCCTTCCTAAACCCAGCACTCTTTCACTTTGGGAGCCAGATCTGGCTTTACCTTCTCTAGCCACCTAGCCTGTCAAGTCCCTAAATCTGAGATTCTTCACCTGTGAAATAGGAAAGAGATTGGCACCTAGCACATAGGTTATTACAGGACTCAAGTGTATAACCCATGTAATAAAGTATATACCACAGCACTAAGGGCATGCTTGATAACCATTTAACTGCTCCTGTCCTCAGCTTGCCGTGTGTGCTCCGGAGACCACCACCCGGGGGTTTTATATCCAACTCGGTGAAGCGGAGACAACACTCTGCCCTAAATGTTGATGATGGTTACTAACGCTGTTCTCAGATACTGTATGCCACAACCTGTAATAAGTGCCTTACAAGTGTTATCTCAGCTTCTCCGCCTCATTTTACAAACAAACGGGTTCAGGGAAGCTGAGTGAACCTACTCACAGTTCCACAGCTTACAAGTAGTGGGGTCCAGCTTCCTGCCAGTACATCTCATCAACTCAGCCCCCTGTGACTCCAAAGCCCTGTCTGGATTCTTCCACTTGTTTTGGACATTTTATAGCAGAAGAAAAGCACCTACTAGATATAGCAGATGAAGCAGCAGGTGCAGTTGGAAGAGTTGGAGATGACAGATGTAGGTTGAGTCAGCTTGTGGCTTACGTCGACCACAAATGACTAAGTGGCTTAATGTCTACATCCTCCCTGGGTTCCAGGGGTCAGATAAAATCAGTAAATCAACAAAACATGCCAATTCGAAGAATTGTCATTACCTGATCTTTCTTATGAATAGAAAAAGGAGGACACCCTGTCTCCACATCGCACACACCTTGGGTCTGACCCAGTGTGATATTCTCTGAACACGTCACACAGTGAGGTCAGGGAGGAGAGATGAGGATTCTTGAGTGTGGACACACTGAGGCTGGAAGCTGACGCGGTCACCATTTAGAATGCCAGGAAGTGCAGAGAATTTGAGATTCATACTCTATAAATTGCATTGTTAAAACCTAGCAGGCCTAGATTTCAGAATGAGCAGCTGGAAATGTTGCCTTGCTCAGAGGAAAACATTGTGGAACTCCAAGGAGAAAGGATACCGGGTAAGCATATAAGCATCTTCCAAGAATGTTTAAATCTGTCACGAGAGTTCTGCAATCTGTTATTAAGGCAAAAGGAAAAGCACTTTGTGAGTACATTGTGAACTTCTTGAGACTGCCATTGAGGAGAAGAAGTCCCCTACTTACTGTTCCTAAAGATACCCTTAGCGGAAACTAAATCTGATTTTCTGGGTATGCAGGTATGTATCCTCCAGAGTTTAATACTTTGAGACTTTTCCTCTTCTCCAGGAAAAGAAATGTCTGTTATACTTGAACAAATATTTGAGTGTGTGTTAACCAATTTTTAACTTATCAACACTATTTGTAGATGTGATTTTTTTAAAAATCTACAGTCAGATGTACGTGCAGATAAAAATATGAATTCTCCAATCAAAACAGCACTGGGGTGCTCAGAACCATCATTTCCAGAACTGATGACAGAGGCTTGGAAAGAAATTATAAATGTCAGGCAGTGTAAGAAGTGTTCCTTCCATTATATATACTTTTTGACATGAAGAGTTTTCAGAGCTGCAGTCTCCAGATGTGTCATAAATTTTGTGTGTCAAACAATGAATGAGGCTATGTTGAGGGTTCACTAACACAAATGTAGCTTTTGCCAACTTTCTGACAAATGGGCATCGACTTGGGAGGATAAAACTCGTTCTTGCTGCCTGTGAGAATTTTATTTTCATCTGTTACCAAGGCCATGGGGAACAAAGAGTTAAGTCAAGGCCTTATCAGGGTCTGCCAAGGCTGAGATGCCCTGACTGAGATGCTGATTCAGGGCCAGGAGGCGGTTCAGTGGCTTGCCCAAGGTCATTCGGCTAGTTGAGTTCAACCCGGTCCAGTTGGTCTCTCATGGGCAGACGATACTGTGCGGGGCTTGGAAACTATATGGGTAAGCTTTGAATCCTGCTGGGTTAATTTTATTATTTGAGCAGCAATTTCTTCATCTTTAAAGGAGGTAGTTTTCCTCTTCACGTGCTTGTGCACTTCCTCGCAAGGCTGAGAAGCAAATACAGTGTGTAGGGTCCCCCCCGCCATGCCCACTCCTAGAAAGCCCTTACTCCTCAGCCCTGAGCCTTTGGACCCTATGGGAAACTGAAAGTAACTTCTCTCTTTGAAATGAAAATGCCCAGTACCATTCCTCTGGAGGCCATTCCTTGCATTGCAAGGGGACCCCCACACATAA
Source organism: Smutsia gigantea (assembly GCA_032199065.1). NCBI lineage: Eukaryota > Metazoa > Chordata > Mammalia > Pholidota > Manidae > Smutsia > Smutsia gigantea. The sequence goes on along the minus strand of JAVSCE010003145.1, from coordinate 48,050 downwards.
CACGCATTGAAAATATATTTGATTGGACAAATGACCAAGACAAATGCTCGAGGGACAATTCTGGAATCGTTAATCACCTGTGCACTGGAGGAGAAGAATGTTTCAAAATAAGTAATTGATTCAGATTTCATTTTTAAGCCAAACCCCTGGCCTGTGAAAATAAGTTTCTGTTGCTCCATTTGAACTGCATTTGGATGTGTAGCCAAGTAGAAGTGGACAGAAGGAGTGCTGCTTGGAGGCCTTGCAGCAGATGTAAGTGAAGGCAGTTCAGCCCTCGTCCATGTTTGAGGAGCCGCTGGACAAAACCACTGGGGAATCTGCTGTCTCGAGAGGAAAGCCAATGACAGGAAAGGTAGAAGCCCTTTGTGCGTGCGGCTGAGTAACAAGTCTCCCAAGGGGCCATCTGGGCCTGGAGTGTCGGCTCCTCCGGGTGGGTGCTGCTTGGGGGTGGGGAGTAAGAGGGAAGCACACTCTGTGGTGGTGAGTCGTGATCTGTCTCCAACTCAGGAGATGCTCAGGATTTGGAATGTTGCCTGTCCAGTGGAATTCCTGTTGCTTAGGCTTATAAATCAAACATTAAATTCCCAGCCACCTGCAATGGAATAGTAAGTATAACCCTGTGGCCTTCTGATGAGCCAGGTTTTGGTGAGCTGGTTTCATCCTGCATTGGTACCCGTACCCACACCCACACCATGTCCCAAGCCTGCCGCCTCTGTGAAAACCACTGGTTTGGGGTTTTTTTTTTTTTACATTAAATTTTTTTATTGAGATATAGTTGATGTACAATATTTCAGATATACACCATGACAATTATATACATTGCAAAATCCTTACCATGATAAGTATAGTTACCATCTATCACCATACAAAGATGTTACAATGTTGCTGACTGTATTCTCTATGCTGTACTTGTCCCTGTGACTTATTTTATAACTGGAAGTACACACCTCTTTAGCCCCTTCACCCTGTTTACAGCTGAATAATATTCCTCTGTGTGTGTGTACTTAGGTTGCTTCCATATCTTGGCTATTGTAGCTAACGTTGCAATAAACAGGGGTACAGACATCCTTTCAAATTAGTGTTTTTGTTTTCTTCAAATACCCAGAAGTGTAGATACTGGGTCATATTGTATTTCTGTTTTTAATTTTTTGAGGAAACTCCACACTTTTTCATAGTAGCAGCACCAATTTATATTCCCAGCAACAGTGCAGGACTGTTCCCTTTTCTCCTCATCCTTGCCAACACTTATTTTTTATCCTCTTGATACCAGCTATTATGACGGGTGTGAGATGATACCTCATTGTGGTTCTGATTTGCATTTCCCTGTTGATGAGTGATGTTGAGTATCTTTTCATGTGTCTGTTGGCCATCCGTATGTCCTCTGGAAAAACGTCTATGCAGGTCCTCTGCTCATTTTTCAATTAGGTTATTTGTATTTTGGTGTCAAGTTATATGAGTTCTTTATATATTTTGGGTGTTAACCCCTATGGATATGGCATTTGCAGCTATAGTCTCCCGTTCAGTAGGTTGCCTTTTTGTCTTGACGGTGTCCTTTGCTGTGCAGAAGCTCTTCCGTTTGATGTAGGCCCACTTGTTTGGTTTTGCTTTTGTTTGCCTTGCCCGGGGAGACATCCAGAAAACAACTGCTACTGCTGATCTTCAGGAGTTTACTGCCTAGGTTTTCTCTTAAGAGTTTTATGATATCAGGTCTTACATTTAGGTCTTTAATCCATTTTTAGTTTATTCTTGTGTATGATGTAAGAAAGTGGTCCAGTTTCATTCTTTTGTATATAGCTCTCTATAGAGTTCCCATCACCATTTACTACAGAGACTGTCTTTTACTTACTGTATATTCTTGCCTCTTATGTCTTAGATAAATTGACCATATAAACATGGGTGTATTTCTGGGCTCTCTGTTCCATTGGTCTATGTGTCTGTTTTTGTGCCAGTGCCATACTGATTATATTGCTATAGCTTTGGACAAAAGTTTGAAATCAGGGAGTATAATGTCTCCAGCTTTGTTTTTTCTCAAAAATTGCTTTAGATATTCTGGGTCTTTTGTGGTTCATATAAATATTTAGGATTATTTGTTCTAGTTTTTGAAAAAGGCCGTTGGTATTTTAATAGGGATTGCACTGAATCTGTAGTCTGCTTTGGGGAGTATGGACATTTTAACAATATTAATTTTTCGAATCCATGAGCACATTATATCTTTTCATTACTTATTTTATAGTAAAACAATTTGCCAAATAACTACATGAATTATACTGTTGGCCAAGGACATTATCTGAAATGAGCCCTGTCACTATCAAAAAAAAGTTAAGAATTATTGCTAAAAGCCCAGTGATCAGCATAGTAGAAATGTGAACCAGTACCCAGGCAGTAGAGTTTTTCATTTTGATGGGTGATAGCTTCATAGGGATAACTAGTCTATCTGCCTCTCAGAACCCAGCTGGAAAATGATTACTTACTACCTTACTAAGCTTGAAGACTGCCATTCCAATGATTTGTCTTCCTGTTATGTTTTCACTCCTTTTGAGAACTCCAGGATTGTCTGCCTTAGCACCTTTCCAAGCAATTAAGGAAGAATAATTTAGTAAATGTAAAGAAAGTGTGCCTCGATGAAGTGTTTCTAGCCTCAAATCCTGGCAAAACTGCTAACATCTCTTCAACTGGTAATCCTCTGCTTGAAAGCTCAAATCTGAATGTCTTCCATTTCTACCTTGCATTCTCTCTTGCACCTCTGGATATAATTTTCTATTATTCTAATCTCCTGTTCTGCTGACGTTCTCATAAGCACAGAAAGGGCTTCCATATTGTCTTCTAGAACTAGAGAATATATGGAAATGAAGATTATACATGATTTGGTCTAAAGGACCAAAAATTAAATTCCATTTCCATTTAAGCATGCATATTATCTTAGGGACTGTAGGTTGGGGACTGTAGGACAATAAAGAAAAAACACAAAATAGACTTTTTGCTCTCCAGGAGTCTGTAATTTAGAGGAAGCAGTGCACACACATTTAAAAATAATAATAGGATATGATTACATGGCAAATTGAGTGTAAGTGATACAGGAGTGCATTGAAAACAGACACCACTCCCCCTCCCTGGAAGATTTTTAACCACCTAACACCAGTGGGAGAGGCCCTCTCGGGCATGCTGTATTCGTTGCTCAGGAGTACTCTAGCCGCAGACATTTTGCAGCTCACCCTTGACCTCTGAAACCTCAGAAACAGGACCTGTGCTAGTTTATAAACGCTTTGGTTTTGCTATTTACTCTGGCCACCAGGATTTTTATTCTTTATTATAACTTTCTTCTGCCAGACTTTAAATGAAAAATTCTCCCCTCTTTACCCACCTTCCCAATCCTTGTTTTATGCCATTTAACTTTTTTTAAATTTATTTTTTGGCCTTACCATACTTTTGCTTTTATTCTAGAGCATTTCTCAATCTTTAGAGCAAAGCATAGAGCGTAAGTAAATACATGTCTTACATTTAGGTCTTTAATCCATTTTGAGTTTAGAGACTTCATCCCTTGAAAAAATGTCTATTGACATTTGAGTTTAGAGTGTTAGAGACTATAAAGTCAGATTTCTATACCAGTAGGAAAATCCAGAGGGACACTTTGATTCCTGGGAAAGCAAACAGATTACAGTCACCCTGGACACTCCTTCCAGGGGAAGCTTCCAAGTGCCCTTTCTTAATAGCCTTAGAGAAGACAGTGACCTGATCTGCTAGGGTTGGCAGACATCAGCCTCCCTAATGGGTTAGGAGCCCTGGGGCTCTCCAGATAATCCACTTTCCAGCCTTCCATGAGAGATGAAGAATGAGGGGTGTGCCAGAGAGAATCGGGCTTCACTGTTGTATCGATAGGAACTGCTGGCTGTTGGGAGCCCAGGCTCCTTTTGCTTTTCTAGTTTTGGTTCCTGCCGGAGAAGGAGGACATACTGCTGATAAACATAGCATGATGAAATTCAGATGAAAAAGACTCTTTAACCCAATTTGTATAACAGCAATAAATATAAGTTATGGATTTAAAGGAATATGTAGATTTCATGCAGCCATTTACAGGCTCTTTGCCATGTTTGGATATGGGGTTGCAAGGTAAATAAATCAAAATGTACACAGAAAGTACAAGCTACCATATTAATGATACACATTTCAAGTTTTCTATTTGTCACAAAATCTTATAAAAACAATAGAGAAAATATGTAAAAAAAAAAGGTCATCATCTCACCACCCTTTAAAAAATACCTATTTCCCATATGTTTTGTCTGTGTAGACAGGGCTTTTTATTCAAGGCTTTGTTTTTCATTTTTAAAAGTTTGCATAAGTATCTTCCTGTGTTGCTAGCCTGGTCCTTCGTGATATCATCATAGGCTATTCCAGCTGCTCAGTGTCATAATTTGTGCCTCTATTTTTGGTCATTTGGATCGTTTCTGATACTTTGCTCTGGTAACTAGAACTAATACGAGGTTCATTGTAATTTGGATATTTTCTGACATAGGAAATGAAAACATACTTCTTGTTTAAGGGTATCTCTTTTAAAAGTAGGCATTTCCTAAATAGAGCATTAAACTGTTTTTTGACCATGTAGTTATTCGTGCTGGACAGGAATTCCAGGGCTGGACAGCCCATTTCATTTCCAGGCTTTGGGTTAAAAAAGAAAGCAGAGCACGCACTTTTCCCCTCCCCCTTTCCTCCCCCCTTGAACAGAAACACGCAAACTTGGGCTTGAAGAGAAGCCTTCACAGCAGCCACCTGCTCTTCCCGGTACCCCATATCTAGACCAGAGCTGATAAAAGTGAAAAATGGGTGTGTGTGCTCAAGGCCATTCTTGCCTCAACCTGGAAAGATCCATAATTACTGGTAAGGAACAGTGGAGAAACGGAAACCGCGGTGCGAAGGTCGCCGTGCAGGGCAGTGGCTTCAGTCCCACGCCGCACGGGACAGCCACCTCCCCCACGGCCCGGTTGTGTGCCTTTGAGTGAGCTGCCGCTCCGTCTGCACAGTGGGGGTGATGGTCCCAGTGCCTGCGCTCGGCATGATTAAGGAAGATCGTGCACGTTGGTTCTTCCTGCAGCGCCTGACACAGCGACCTCTCGGGAAGGGACAACTGCTTTTGTTATTATTTAAACACACCTGAGTCTGGTGTCCTTGCAGTCAGCCCCATAGCCACCGTCCCCAGGCTTCGAAGAAAAGGCTGCCCTCGCCTCTTGGGTGCTCACCTGCGCCGTGTGCTGTGGTGCTGTCTTTGCCCCTCAAGGCTGCCTCTGATGTTCTTCATGATAGTTCAGGGCCGGAGAGCTCAGCGGGATCTTCCCCCTGAAATCAGGGGCAAAGGCTTCATGGCCCCGGAGGACTGAAATGCAGCGTTGGTGAGCAGGAAGAACAGCCGCTCCCCAGTGGTGCGGAGGGCCCTGAGTAGACCCTCTGGGGTGGAGAATGACCAGCCCTCGCCAGCACTCCAGGGAGTCGTCTCCCCCTGCGGCACCCAGAGGAGAGCGCCCAGGGCCTGGGTCTCCACCGGGCATGCTGGAGGTTTGCCTCCAGGGTTGGTTTCCCAGGACTTCCCAGTGACACCGGGAAGACACAGCTCAGCTGGTTGTTGATCTTACTGCCAGATACTGGAAGTTACCTGGGACACCTGAACGTTTTCTTCAGCTAATAACCATATCCTCGTCCTCCTCTGGTGAAACCCTTCATGTCGGAGGTCCCGCTTCCCGGTGTCCTCTGTTGGGATGGAGCTCCTGCCTCCTGTATCTTTAGTCTTGAACCCAGGGACCCACAGCAGGAAGCAGGCTGCTCTCAGAGCAGGGGCTGGATATGCCGGAGGAGAAAGGAGCCTAGTGGCTTCTGTTCAGAGAGGTCTGAGGGGTGGGGTGGGGCGCAGGGACCCAGCCAGCAGCAGGAACAAAAGCCAAGCACCTGTTCTATGGTTGGGGCCTGGCGGGCCAGCGTGTCTGACACCAGGGCCCATCTTTCCTTTCACACTCTATTGTCCTGGGGCTTCAATTACATTCTTGACTCAGAGCCCAGGAATGGGGACTCCAGAAATTCTCGGAGCGGTGACTCACTTGAGTTTTCAGCCGCCCCACACCCTGACAACGGGGCACACCACTGCTCTCAGGTGGAGGGGTCGCCACCACCTCCAGAGAGGGGTGGGCGTCCCCTGGCCTCAGAGCTGGTGCTAAGGTGGGTCCTACAGGCGTGTGTACTAAGGGAATCAGCAAAAGCAGGGTACCCATAAGAATGAGAAAAAAATGGTAGTATTTAATATTTTACATTTCCCCAAAAGAGCGTTGATGAGGTCATCATTGGAAAAGTCTGAATATCCTTGGTCTTATTTTCATTTATTTTATGGTGATATTTTATTTTGGATTACAAATAGGCGAAGGGTGTCTTAAGCAGATGGTGTATCTCATCGACGCCACGCGCCACCCACGAAATGCCAGGCCCCTCCACAAGCTTCTCTCCTTGACTCTTCTGAGGACCCCTTCCCCTAACACACACCACCCCCAGAGCTGTCACCACCACCACCACCAAGCGCAGGCAAACGCCGACTACAGTGACATCTTGTGTATTAAACGCTTCATGTGTTTTTGTGAGTCTGCAGCGCTGACAACACCCAGGTTCAATCCAGCTAACATCTGGGGGCTTTCCAGCAAGTTACTCGGCCTCTCTGAAGTTTTCTGTCCTTTATGGGGATGGTCAAGAATAAAAGATAAAATATGTCCAGGGGCTGGTCCGCGGCAGCCTATCGATAAATCCTGGGGCTGCTGGTGCCCTCCCTTCATGCCGGGCCCGTTGGAAAAGGAAGCTAGAGCAGGTCCCTTCGCTGAGAACCACTCCTCACCACCCTGCATTACAGGAACGTTGCGGGAAACTTCACCCTTTGAAGGAGGCTCCTGAATCTCCAGCCTTCACTGCCCCAAACTTTTAAGGGGAGAGGCTTGTTCAGAGGGTGGTGACTGTCACCGTTTTCTGAAGTCAGTGACCAGTTTTTTCCTGTAGTTTAGTGTCAGCCATCAACTAGCGGCCGGCTAAGTGTGTCTGGGACGCCCTGGGCTGAGGATGCCTTGGGGAGAGAGGCCTGTCTGGGAAAGCAGGGCCAGCCCTGAGCCTCCTCGAGTGTCAGAAAGGCGTTTCCCAGGCGCCCCCAATGGTTGTCAAGCTCAAGGGCAGCAGCATTAAAGGCACAGTGGCGGGAGAGTGGGGGAGGTGCCCACGGGCGCCCCCCACTCACGTGAGCCCAGGAATCCCCTAGGGTCTTGTCAGAAGGCAGGTTCTGACCGGGGCCGGGCGGGCTGGAGGTTCCACACCTCCCAGCAGCTCCAGGCAACGCCAGTGCTGCTAGTCTGTGGGCCACGCTTGGAACAGCAGGGCTCGGAGGCGTGATTCAGTACATCACGCCAGCACTACTCAGACAGGCGGCACATGTCTTGGAGGTGCTGGGAAGACACAGAAACCAACCCGCCGGCTCCAGTCACAGCCCAGGAAGAGAGCATGTGATGCCTGCACCAAGTTCGGGACCCCCACACCAGCCTCGGCTCCGGGGGGTGAGGCCTGGGTGCAGCTCCACAGGACTGTGCAGTGAGAAAGAAGTAATTCCTCACTAGAAAATAGGGCATTTTGGAAAGGGGACATAAGCACGAGGTGGCCCACAACTCACCAATGCCCACTCCAGCCCTCCCAGGACCACAGCAGGCCTAAGGGAGAACTGAGGCCCCAGCCAGGGCTAGGGTAAGGCAAGGGAAGCACCGGGGCCCAGTTCCAGGAGGTGCTTGCTCTCAAGGTCATGCGAGTGCTCGTGCATGAGCCCCTTCCTAATTCGGCACCCTGGAGGCCTCACTCACCTCCCCTGGTCCCACCCCAGAGAAGGCAGACACTGTCACGCTTTGGTCTCCCTCTTTGGCATTCCATCTGTGACAGCCACCTTGACCCCCGTGCCTGTTTCCCCTCAAGAAAATAACTAAATGAAAACGAGGAAGAAAGTCACTTACCAAAAACATCTTCAGAATTTATCTTGGCATGTCTGACTCCTAACCTAGGCTGGCATATAGTAGGTGCTCAATAAAAGGTTCATTCAGTGAATGATTGAAAACCGTTACCAAAGGATAGGACCTTTCATTATTTAGTAGCGGTTGCCCCTATCATGGGGCATGGGCTGCTCGTTCATCATCTTCGCACTCAGTGTGTTCCTGGAATATAACAGAGGTCCCTAAAAGTCTGTTGAATTTGATAGAGGTGAAACCCATTCCTCCTGAAGGTCAGTCCGTAGTTGTTTACAAGAAGGCAAATGAGGGACCCTCTTCAAAATATTTTCCTTCCTCTTCTTGAAATTCCTGAATTATTAATTTATTCCTTTGACTCTCCCTTTCCTTACCCACTTATTTTTAAATACCAGAACCATAGAGAAGAGATTACGTTAACTAAAAACAGAACTTCGCCTTCCTATTGTTCTCACTCTGGGATTCTACAGGCGAGGCAAACTATTGCCTGTGGACCAAACTCAACCTACCACCAAGGTTTGTACAATCTGAAAGCAAAGAATGGTTTTTAAAATTCTTAATGGTTAGAAAAAAAAAACGGAAAAGAAGAAGAATGGTTCCTGAGATGTAAAAATTATATGAAACTCACATGTCAGTATTCATAAAGTTTTATTGGAACACAGCCACATCATTTATGCTGTCCATGGCTGCTTCTGTGCTACCACTGTGGGGCTCAGTAGTTGTGACTTTTAACCCACAAAGTCTAAAATAGTTACTGTCTGGTTCTTTACCAAAAAGTTTGACACCCTACTCTAAAGGGAGACTGATTTTACTCATATTTATCATTTTGTTCCAGTATTTTTTTTTCAGTTCAAGAGGGTCAAAAATTTTTTTGCTGTTATTAATATACAATTACATGAGCAACATTATGGTTACTAGACTCCCCCTATTATCAAGTCCCACCACATACCCCATTGCAGTCACTGTGCATCAGCATAGAAGGATGTTATACTATCACTACCTGTCTTCTCTGTGTTATACTGCCTTCCCCGTATCCCCACCCCCCACCCCCACCCCCGCTACATTATGTGTGCTAATTGTAATGCCCCTTTTTCCCCCTTATCCCTCCCTTCCCATCCCTCTTCCCAAGTCCCTTTCCCTTTGGTAACTGTTAGTCCATTCTTGGGTTCTGTGAATCTGCTGCTGTTTTGTTCCTTCAGTATTTTTTCTTTGTTCTTATACTCCACATATGAGTGAAATCATTTGATACTTGTCTTTCTCCGCCTGGCTTATTTCACTGAGCATAATACCCTCTAGCTCTATCCATGTTGTTGCAAATGGTAGGATTTGTTTTCTTCTTATGGCTGAATAATATTCCATTGTGTATATGTACCACATCTTCTTTATCCATTCATCTACTGATGGACACTTAGGTTGCTTCCATTTCTTGGCTATTGTAAATAGTGCTGCGATAAACATAGGGGTGCATCTGTCTTTTCAAATTGGGCTGCTGCATTCTTAGGGTAAATTCCTAGGAGTGGAATTCCTGGGTCAAATGGTATTTCTATTTTGAGTTTTTTGAGGAACCTCCATACTGCTTTCCACAATGGTTGAACTAATTTGCAGTCCCACCAGCAGTGTAGGAGGGTTCCCCTTTCTCCACATCCTCGCCAGTATTTGTTGTTGTTTGTCTTTTGGATGGTGGCCATCCTAACTGGTGTGAATTGATATCTCATGTGGTTTTTAATCTGCATTTCTCTGATGATTAGTGATGTGGAGCATCTTTTCATGTGCCTGTTGGCCATCTGAATTTCTTCTTTGGAGAAGTGTCTATTCATGTCCTCTGCCCATTTTTTAATTGGCTTATTTGCTTTTTGGTTGTTGAGGCATGTGAGCTCTTATATATTTTGGATGGCAACCCCTTACGGATATGTCATTTATGAATATATTCTCCCATACTGTAGGATGTCTTTTTGTTCTACTGATGGTGTCCCTTGCTGTACAGAAACCTTTTAGTTTGATATAGTCCCATTCGTTCATTGTTCCAGTATTTTTTATAAAATTGCTAGACATAATCTAATTCTAGTGAGGAAGCAGCACTCATTTTAGGAGATACGATTCCCAGAAAGTTGTGTGTAAATAGAAATCTTATGAATAAAAAAAAAATCATATTTTAAATATTTTTCATGTTTCTACTTAAAATAATTACTTAAGTTCAGAGAAATGAAAATGTTCTCTGTCCAAGTTTTGGGGGTCAGGTTCATCTGAAGCAGGCCCTGTGTCACTCTAGAGGCCCCTCCTCTCTTTCTTACCTTTTCTTGCTCCTGATTCTTGCCCAGGCCATCACGCTGGTACACTCCATACGTGATCTCCATCTCAGCTCCCTGGGGGCAGACTGCTTGAATTATGCTTCAGGCAAGAGAGAGACCTTTCTCAGGAGTGGAGAAAGAAGTGATTTACTCCAGGTATTCTCAGCAATACGCCTGGGAAGTCATCTGTCTGAGCTAAACGATTTCCGCTAGTGCAAGGGGCAGGGGGCAGGCAGGAACGGCAAGGACAGGAGTTCCAGAATCGTATTTCTCCCATTGTCCCCCACCCCACCCTCAAGCTTATCAGTACATGTGGGGTTGTCATTTGGGCCCCCACTTCCCCACATGGACTCTCTCCCCAAGATTTTGGTTTTGCAGCTGGTCACCTTCAAAGAACACGAACTTGGCCTGAGTTGGTAGCACGGGGATTTTCAAACTAGATGGCACCTGCCATTGGGTGAGGTGATCAAGTCTGATCTGACCTTAAATCTGTGATTCCCTTGACTCTCAGGAATTCTAGATTTTTCCAGGATTTGCCAGAGGGATTTTGGTGGCCTCACCAGCAGGAGCCTTGAAGCTCCATTTTTCCGTTTGACCTTAGAGTGTCACAGCAGGGCATGCATGAGAAGGCACAGGCCAGTGGCGGCACGGGGGCCTCGCGGCCACGCTCTTCAGGATGTGAACTCGGGGTTCCGTGGAAGGTAGCAGGCTGTCACTCTGCCTGTACCAGTTTTTCCATCTCCGTGTTTTCGTCGTATAATGTGGTGGATGTAACGAAATGCCTTTAAACAAAGATCTCCAATCTTTTCCTGATTGAAAAGACTTTGAATTTGCCCACAGTCATAAAATCAAAGTACTGCCACACTCACAACAGTTCTGACACCAAATGTGTGGCTTTTCAACACATCAAGCAATTCTCTGACACCAGCCCGGTCTCCTACAATCCAGTTCAGTTCTGACGCTATCTATCTGGAGTTGGCAGCACATCCTACAGAGGAAGGGCTCAATCTCACATCGCTGTCCCCACTTGAGGTGCTCATCACAAGTCCCAGGTTGTCACCTTTACTTCTAACTTACCAGCTGTAAATTGAGGTTCACATGACCCACTCCTTGAGCTCATTAATTTGCTAGAATGGCTCATGAAACTCAGGGTAACACTTGCTTATATTTGCTGGTTTGTTATAAAGGATATAATAAAGGTTATGAATGAACAGCCATATGCAGAGATACGTAGGGCCACCACCATCTCAGCAGATACATGTGTTCACCAACCCAGAAGCTGCCGAAACCTGGTACTATTGGGACTTTAATGGAGGCTACATCTTGTAGGTGTAGTCGGTTATTAATCCCATTTCCAGCCCCCTGCCCTCTCCAGAGAACAGGGAGGCAGGGCTGGAAGCTCCCGGCTCCAATCATGGCTTGGTCTTTTTGGTAACCAGCCACCATCCAGGATCCCACCAAGAATCACCTCATTAGAAGAAAAGACATTGCTATGACTCAGGAAATTTAAAAGGTCTTGAGAGCTCTGTGTCAGGAGCCGGGGGCAAAGACCAATGTATATTTCTTACTGCACAAACAGAGACCTAATTTTATGGATATGGAACTAAAGACCAGATTGTTGAAGCAAGGTGCCCAAAATCCTGCAGCTAAGGGACAGCAAGATTCACACTAACATCTAGGGTCCCTGACCTTCTATCCAGAGCGTTTCCCACTTCTCACACTGTCTGCCTTCCCACAGCTTGGGGCGGGGGGTTGAGTAGAACCACGAAGGCAGATGATTAATGGATGGGGCCAAGTCACTAAAAAAAAGAGCGAGGAACAACTCTGTGCCAAACAGAGAAAGCACCAAGAGCTGCACACCTCCATTGTTGATGTAAACTAGTAAACTATTGATACTTTTTTATATTATGCAAGTATGAAAACACAGCTTCTAGACACACACCCTAGCTGGGCCCTGCTTTCAGACTGCTAACCCTAATCTTCCACTGGTTCTATGGACTATGCATAAGTTGTCTTCTTCGATATTCAACAACTGTAGGTATAGTATAGGTAATACAATCTCATTTTCATTGATAACAAAACTAAGGCTCAGAAAAGATACAGAGCTGTGAAGTGGTAGAGCTGGGATTGGAACACAGGGCCAGCTCTGTGCAAAGCTCAAGTTTTTTACCATTTTATGCTGCTTCCCTACTGAGAATGCTAATGGGGCTTCAGGGAGAGTGGAGGGGCCCGGTGGGGGCAGCCGATTTGAGGGTCAGCCAGGCGAGTCTGCAAGGCGTCCTGATGCACTGCCCAGCTGCCCTCAGGAGCCATGGGTCAGCTGTAACTGGGGTGAAAGTCCAAGGGAGAAAACGAACAGCCCCAAGCCAGAGAAAGCTGACCCTCCTCCCCCGGAGTGGGGTCTGTGGCTTTGCGTACTTCTCTCTGATGCTTAGGGTAAAGTACTGCACCCACGCCCACTGACTTGATATAGGAGGAAGGACTGATTTGATCCTAAATGGGATTAAATGTCATGCCCTGTTCCTTTGTCAGGAAGAAGATCAGCAGCTACATACTCTGCATGGTATGTCTCCTTAGGGAAAATTCCCTAAAAGGACTGAGCAGTTGGACCCGATCCATGCTGACCCTGACGACAGAACCAGCCGCTTAATAAGTTCATCTGGTTCCCGTCGCAGGAATGATGGGCACCCATAATTCAGGATGTGCCAATTCTCTGTCTCCCCAGTAGTAAAACCATCCCTTTTGACAGGCTTTGACATGTAGAGTTCAGCGAGGAGACCCCTGCCCATCAGGGCCACATTTTAACTGTGGTAGGCCCTTTCCTCCATAGAAAATAGTAAGATTATACTTTATGTCTACATTGATATGAAGAAAAATATATTAATGTTATATATTAAAACATTTTCCTGACCTAAAAGTTCTTTTTCTTCTGATTTTAAAAGAAATTAAAACACTTTCAGTGGCCTCAAAAAGCCATGTGGGACCTAGGCACGGGGTCTCCTGTGCCTAACGGAGGAGAACTTGGCCCAGCCCTGCGGCCTCTGCTCCGTCCCACCGCCCATGACCTTGTTTGCTCACACAAGCACGGTCCGTATTTGCTGAAGGACATTCACAGCGCAATGCATTTCTTCCCTGAAGAAAACCAAGTAATAAAGAAACTGTCAGGGGAAAAGGAGACCCTGACAAGCCGAGGAGTGGGAGCTGAGAGACCCGAGTCTCCACTGGGACTTTACCATTTGACTCCTCATTTGTCCCATGAAGATATGATTCTGTCTCTCAGGGCCATGTCGGAGGTCAAAGGAAACAGAGGTAGGATGAGGAACCAGGGTCAGAGTTCAACATAGCCAGACTGGATTGATCTTGTTACTTTCCAACAGTGAAAACAGCCAAAGGCAAGCAAAAGCCTTGACCTGAGGGACACGGAGGTCACCCAGGGAAGCATCCGGAAGGGGCTTCTGCCCAGGGCCCTCCAGGGGATGGATGCATCAGATAATGCTGTGTAAGAAGATAAAGGAAATTCAGAAGGGCGTGGGAGCACCGCCATTCCTGGCAGTCTGCTCTCTGAGAGAGAAGCAGCCAGAACAGGCAAGGGGGCAATGTGACACCGGCTTCCTGGAGTGCTGCCCTGGGCAGGGTGGCCACACTGCGAGCATGGCACACTGGACGATGTGGACAGAGGGACGGAGGGCGCTGGGTGGAAAGGGGTGGAGCCGACCAGGTGGCAAAAGGTTTTGAGGAACACGAGTGACCTCTCTCCATGGCCAGAATTTGAATGTAAACCAGCTTCATGGAATGTCTAGTACGGTTGGATATTTTGTAGGAAACAGTGAAGGAGCTGAGCTTCGTGACCAGCTTGGACACCAGCTGAAAGCCAGACAAGAGCAGACATGCAGGAGCGAGCAGTGAGGGACATACCCGAAGGGAGGGGAGGAGCAGACCGAAACCTTGGGAAGGGCTTCTAGCAACCGCAAGCAGGGCCGTCTGGTCGGCAGGCCCCACTGGAACAAGGCCTCTGGCAGACGAGATTTTTTCAAAGGCCCCTGAAAACACATGAGATGAGAAAAAGTGTTCATGGCTCTTAAAGACAAAGAGAAAAGTATAAAATTGAAACTGGTGTATTTTAATGAAATGTCTATGAAACATATAATTATGTCAACTTCATTCACTTTTAAATTCAGTATTTGTAAATTCTTCATATTTGAAGATCCTGCTATAGTTTGATTTTCTCATTCTAATTTCCTGTGCATGTAGGATGGCAGCCCAGAAGTCACAGCCAATCACATAGGAAATGAACGGATGGCAGCTAAATAATTCCAGAAGCAAAAATGAATAAAAATTTTGATTTTTTTCCACAGCAAAAAAAAGAAAAATGTTACATTTAATGTGAAATATGGGTACATTCTAATGTGATGTGAAATGTATATGCCACAATTAAAAGGCCCTGGGACCAGTTATGGTCTGAAACCAGCTCTGGTCACAGGCCTTGGATTTGGGGGTTAGACGAGTTAAACAAGCTCTCCGAGGGGTGAGACGGGGGCTGGCTGACACCCGATAATAACTGCGCTGGCTGAACGCAGACCCTTCCATGGCAGAGTCCATCTGTACACAGTGCTTTCCGCCCCAAATGGCTGGTCAGATGCATGGGCTTACAGATGGTGGGCGTAAAGCTCTCTGGAAGGAAGAGCGCCTGGTGCAGGTGTAGTGAACTGTTAGGGTCAGCCTCCACGGAGGCCTGTGTAAGTCATGAAGAGAAAGAACCAAAATGAGCAGGTGATCAATTACTTCTTGGCTGGTGACAGGTGACCAGCACACGTCAGGAGGCATGGGTTGAGGCAGGGAGCTGCTCGGGCAGTCTTGCCTCGGCTGGGGCTCTGCAGCACCGCTTAGCAGGGGTAGCTGGGAGGTACTGTCACCCGCTCAAGCATTAACCACTGACACAGATTGCTATTTTGTGTCTGAAGGATGCCTTCTTTTTTCCCTTAATGATTTCACTCTTACACTTGAGAAAAGGGAAGAGGGGGGAGAAAACAGTACTCTCCTGACTTCTCTCCCCCTCATTTTTGGTCTTTGGTCATGTTGCCCATGCTTACATGGTGCCATGCGCTGCCTTGTCCAGCCAGCTAGGTTCTCCCACTTCCCCAGCTCCTCCCAGCCACATTTCTTTCCTTTTTTTTTTCAGTTTTTCTTTTTGGTATCATTAATCTACAATTATATGTGGAACATTATGGTTACTAGACTACCCACATCATCAAGTCCCCCCGTCATACCCCATTACAGTCACTGTCCATCAGCGTAGTGAGATGCTGTAGAATCACTACTTGTCTTCTCTGAGTTGTGCTGCCCTCCCCGTGCCCCCCCAACATTACATCTGCTAATCATAATGCCCCTTTTTCCCTCTTATCCCTCCCTTCCCACCCATCCTCCACAGTCCCTTTCCCTTTGGTAACTATTAGTCCGTTCTTGGGTTCTGTGAGTCTGCTGCTGTTTTGTTCCTTCAGTTTTTTTCTTTGTTCTTATACTCCACATATGACTGAAATCATTTGATACTTGTCTTTTTCGGCTTGGCTTATTTCACTGAGCATAATACCCTCTAGCTCCATCCATGTTGTTGCAAATGGTAGGATTTGTTTTCTTCTTATGGCTGAATAATATTCCATTGTGTATATGTACCACATCTTCTTTATCCATTCATCTACTGATAGACACTTAGGTTGCTTCCATTTCTTGTCTATTGTAAATAGTGCTGTGATAAACATAGGGGTGCATCTGTCTTTTTCAAATTGGGCTGCTGCATCTTAGGGTAAATTGCTAGGAGTGGAATTCCTGGGTCAAATGGTCTTTCTGTTTTGAGTTTTTTGAGGAACCTCCATACTGCTTTCCACAATGGTTGAACTAGTTTACATTCCCACCAGCAGTGTAGGAGGGTTCCCTTTTCTCCACATCCGTGCCAACATTTGTTGTTGTTTGTGTGTTGGATGGTGGCCATCCTAACTGGTGTGAGGTGATATCTCATTGTGGTTTTAATTTGCATTTCCCTGATGATTAGCAATGTGGAACATCTTTTCATGTGCCTGTTGGCCATCTGAATTTCTTCTTTGGAGAAGTGTCTCTTCATATCCTCTGCCCATTTTTTTAATTGGCTTATTTGCTTTTTGTTTATGGAGGTGCATGAGCTCTTTATATATTTTGGATGTCAACCCCTTATCGGATATGTCATTTATGAATATATTCTCCCATACTGTAGAATGTCTTTTTGTTCTACTGATGGTGTCCTTTGCTGTACAGAAGCTTTTCAGCTTGATATAGTCCCACTTGTTCATTTTTGCTTTTGTTTCCCTTGCCCGGGGAGATATGTTCATGAAGAAGTTGCTCATGTTTATGTCCAAGAGATTTTTGCCTATGTTTTTTTCTAAGAGTTTTATGGTTTCATGACTTACATTCAGGTCTTTGATCCATTTTGAGTTTACTTTTGTGTATGGGGTTAGACAGTAGTCCAGTTTCATTCTCTTACATGTAGCTGTCCAGTTTTTCCAACACCAGCTGCTGAAGAGGCTGTCATCTCCCCATTGTATATCCAAGGCACTTTTATCAAATATTAATTGACTGTATATGTTTGGGTTAATGTTTGGATTTTCTATTCTGTTCCACTGGTCTGTGGGTCTGTTTTTGTGCCAATACCAAATTGTCTTGATTACTGTGGCTTTGTAGTAGAGCTTGAAGTCAGGGAGCGTAATTCCCCCTGTTTTATTCTTCCTTCTCAGGATTGCTTTGGCTATTCAGGGTCTTTTGTGGTTCCATATGAATTTTGGAACTATTTGTTCCAGTTCGTTGAAGAATGCTGTTGGTATTTTTATAGGGATTGCATTGAATCTGTAGATTGCTTTAGGTAGTATAGCCATTTTGACAATATTTATTCTTCCTAGCCAAGAGCATGGGATGAATTTCCATTTGTTAGTGTCCTCTTTAGTTTCTCTTAGGAGTGTCTTGTATATTTTCAGAGTATAGGTCTTTCACTTCCTTGGTTAGGTTTATTCCTAGGTATTTTATTCTTTTTGATGCAATTGTGAATGGAATTGTTTTCCTGATTTCTCTTTCTGTTAGCTCATCGTTAGTGTATAGGAAAGCAACAGATTTCTGTGTACTAATTTTGTATCCTGCAACTTTGCTGAACTCAGATATTAGTTCTAGTAGTTTTGGAGTGGAGTCTTTAGGGTTTTTAATGTACACTATCATGTCATCTGCAAATAGTGACAGTTTGACTTCTTCTTTACCAATCTGGATGCCTTTATTTCTTTTTTTTGTCTGTTTGCCATGGCTAGGACCTCTAATACTATGTTGAATAACAGTGGAGAAAGTGGGCATCCCTGTCTTGTTCCCGATCTTAGGTGAAAAGCTTTCAGCTTCTCGCTGTTAAGTATAATGTTAGCTGTGGGTTTGTCATATATAGCCTTTATTATGTTGCAGTACTTGCCCTCTATACCCATTTTGTTGAGAGTTTTTATCATGAATGGATGTTGAATTTTGTCAAATGCTTTTTCAGCATCTATGGAGATGATCATGTGGTTTTTGTTCTTCTTTTTGTTGATGTGGTGGATGATGTTGATGGATTTTTGAATGTTGTACCATCCTTTCATCCCTGAGGTGAATTCCACTTGATCATGGTGTATGATCCTCTTGATCTATTTTTTAATTCGGTTTGCTAATATTTTGTTGAGTATTTTTGCATCTATGTTCATCAGGGATATTGGTCTGTAATTTTCTTTTTTTGTAGTGTCTTTGCCTGGTTTTGGTATTAGAGTGATGCTGGCTTCATAGAATGTGTTTGGAAGTATTCCTTCCTCTTCTATTTTTTGGAAAACTTTAAGGAGAATGGGTGTTATTTCTTCTCTATATGTCTGGTAGAATTCAGAGGTGAATCCATCTGGCCCGGGTGTTTTGACCTTGGTTAGTTTTTTGATTACCGATTCAATTTCGTTGCTGGTAATTGGTCTGTTTAGGTTTTCTGTTTCTTCCTTGGTCAGTCTTGGAAGGTTGTATTTTTCTAAGAAGTTGTCCATTTCTTCTAGGTTTCCCAGCTTGTTATCATATAGATTTTCATAGTATTCTCTAATAATTCTTTGTATTTCTGTGGGGTCCATCATGATTTTTCCTTTCTCATTTCTGATTCTGTTTGTGTGTGTAGATTCTCTTTTTCTCTTAATAAGTATGGCTAGTGGTTTATCTATTTTGTTTATTTTTTCAAAGAACCAGCTCTTGGTTTCATTGATTTTTTCTATTGTTTTATTCTTCCCAACTTTATTTATTTCTTCTGTAATCTTTATTATGTCCCTCGTTCTGGTGACTTTGGGCCTCATTTGTTCTTCTTTTTACAGTTTCAATAATTGTGACTTTAGACTATTCATTTGGGATTGTTCTTCCTTCTTTAGATAGACCTGGATTCCAATATACTTTCCTCTTAGAACTGCTTTGCTGCGTCCCACAGAAGTTGAGGCTTTGTGCTGTTGTTGTCCTTTGTGTCCATATATTGCTTGATCTCTGTTTTGATTTGGTCGTTAACCCATTGATTATTTAGGAGCATGTTTTTAAGCCTCCATGTGTTTGTGAGCCTTTTTGTTTTCTTTGTACAATTTATTTCTAGTTTTATACCTGTGTGAACTGAGAAGTTGGTTGGTAGAATTTCAATATTTTTTAATTTACTGAGGTTGTTTTTGTGGCCTAGTATGTGGTCTATTCTGGAAAATGTCCCATGTGCACTTGAGAAGAATGTGTATCCTGCTGCTTTTGGGTGTGGAGTTCTGTAGATGTCTGTTAGGTCCATCTGTTGTAGTGTGTTGTTCAGTGCCTCTGTGTCTTTACTTATTTTCTGTCTGGTTGATCTGTCCTTTGGAGTGAGTGGTGTGTTGAAGTCTTCTAAAATGAATGCATTGCTTTCTATTTCCTCCTTTAATTCTGTTAATGTTTGTTTCACATATGCTGGTGCTCCTGTGTTGGGTGCATATATATTTATAATGGTTATATGCTATTGTTGGACTGCCCCCTTTATCATTATGAAATGTCCTTCTTTATCTCTTGCTACTTTCTTCATTTTGAAGTCTATTTTGTCTGATAAAAGTACTGCAACACCTGCTTTTTTTCTCCCTGTTGTTTGCATAAAATATCTTTTTTCATCCCTTCACTTTTAGTCTGTGTATATCTTTGGGTTTGAGGTGAGTCTCTTGTAAGCAGCATATTGATGGGTCTTACTTTTTTATCCATTCTGTTACTCTGTGTCTTTTGATTGGTGCATTCAGTCCATTTACATTTAGGGTGATTATCGATAGATATGTACTTATTGCCATTGCAGGCTTTGGATTCGTGGTTACCAAAGGTTCAAGGGTAGCTTCTTTACTATCTAACAGTCTAACTTAACTCTCTTATTAAGCTATTATAAACACAGTCTGATGATTCTTTATTTCCCTCCCTTCTCATTCTTCCTCCTCCATTCTTTATATTTTAGGTGTTTTTTTCTGTACTCTTTTGTGTTCCTTTGACTGTTTTTGTGGATAGTTTATTTTATTTTTTGCTTTTAGTTAGTATTTGGGTGGTCTGCTTTCTTTCCTGTGATTTTATTTTCTCTGGTGACATCTATTTAACCTTAGGAGTGCTTCCATCTAGAGCAGTCCCTTTAAAATATCCTGTAGAGGTGGTTTGTGGGAGCAAATTCCCTCAACTTTTGCTTGTCTGGGAATTGTTTAATCCCTCCCTCAAATTTAAATGATAATCATGCTGGATACAGTATTCTTGGTTCGAGGCCCTTCTGTTTCATTGCTTTAAATATATCATGCCATTCTCTTCTGGCCTGTAAGGTTTCTGTTAAGAAGTCTGATGATAGTCTGATGGGTTTTCCTTTGTAGGTGATCTTTTTTTCTCTCTCTGGCTGCCTTTAATACTCTGTCCTTGTCTTTGATCTTTGCCATTTTAATTATTATATGTCTTGGTGTTGTCCTCCTTGGGTCCCTTGTGTTGGGAGATCTGTGGGCTTCCATGGTCTGAGAAACTATTTCCTTCCCCTGTTTGGGGAAGTTTTCAGCAGTTATTTCTTCAGAGACACTTTCTATCCCTTTTTTTCTCTCTTCTTCTTCTGGTACTCCTATAATGCAAATATTGTTCCGTTTGGATTGGTCACACAGTTCTCTTAATATTCTTTATTCCTAGAGATCCTTTTATCTCTCTCTGCCTCAGCTTCTCTGTACTCCTGTTCTCTGATTTCTATTCCATTAACAGTCTCTTGCATCTTATTCCGTCTGCTCTTAAGCCCATTAATCTATTGTTTCATTTCTGTTATCTCCCTCCTGACTTCCTCCCTTAGCTCTTAAATATTTCTCTGTAGGTCCATCAGCATGGTTATGACTTTTATTCTGAATTCTTTTTCAGGAAGATTGTTTAAATCTATCCCACTAGGCCCTCTCTCTGGGGTTGTCTGGGTGAGTCTTGACTGGACCAGGTTCTTCTGTCTTTTCATGGCGATAGAAGTGGTCACAGGCAGGTGCCACGTGTGTCAGCTGGGAGAACAATGTCCCTTCCTGCTTGTTGTTCTCCTTGCCCATCTCTGCAGCCTGTGCCAGTTACCCGCACACCGGGAGGCAGTCTCTGGAATAATCCCCTGAGCTGCCATAGGCAGGGCCACCCTCAGGCTAGCCTAGAGCACTGTGGGGGGTGGCAGCCATGCTGGGTGCATTCTGCCAGGACGGGCTCCTTCACACCTTCCTGACCTTGCTCCAGCTTCTGCTGACCTTCCCAGTTAGCTGTGTGCTGGGAGGAGACTCTGTGTGGTTGCTGTAGGCGGGGCCACTCTCTGGCTGTTCCTCAGCTGTGGCAGGTCAGCCGGTCCGTTTGCAGCACCGGCCAGGGGGGACAAAGGGCAGGTTGCTTATCACCATGAGGGGCTTCGGGGCTGCTTTACCCAGCAGGTGGTTAGGGGTCCCTAAATTCCTCAAGATTCCCAGCCTGCTGGCTTGAGTGTGCTGGGATGATTCTGTTCCACTGTTGGGCCCTTGTATCTTTAAGACTTTTAAGAAAGCGGCTGCTTTTCTTTTGTCCCAGGGGAGCCAGCTGTGGGGACCCGCTCACAGTCTCATCTCGGATCCTGCCCTTCTGTTTCTCTAATCTGCAGTACACCATGCGATGTGTGTCTGTACTCCCGGTGCAGATCACCAGGGCTGGTTATTTAGCCGGCCTGTGCTTCCACTCCCTCCCCGCTCTGATTCTTTTCCTCCTGCTGGTGCGCTGGGGTGGGGGAGTGCTCGGGTCCCGCCGGGTCGCGGCTTTGTATCTTACCCGCTTCGTGAGGCGCTGAGTTTTCGCAGATGTAGCTGTAGCCTGGCTGTTGTACTGTATCTTCTGGTCTCTCTTTTAGGAACAGTTGTATTTGTTGTATTTTCACAGATATATATGGTTTTGGGAGGAGATTTCCACTGCCCTGATCACGCTGCCATCTTGAGCCCCCCTCCCACATTTCTTTGACTGCAAGTTTCTCTCTGTGAGGCAGCAAAGGTGGCTGGCAGACACCCCCTCAGAACCCTGGCAGGCTGGGCCCAGAGCTGTGAGTGTGAAGAGGGTAGACAGAGGCCAGAGGAGGAGGGCGTCACGCGCCCAGGAGGGGCTGTGGGAGAATCCAAGCTCCTCTCTTCACCGAGGGAGAATCCTCTCCTCTCTTCTGGCTCTGGGCAGAGGACCGAAGCCCCGCGAGGCCAGGGAGGAGGCGCTGGTTGTGAGGCCACTGGTATCTGACTGTTCATCATTGGCCGGTGACCCAGGGGAGGCAGTTTAATGGGAAGCTGGAACTCCTGCCTGACGTGTAGGCCTGGCTTTGCTACTTTTCTTAGAGAAAGCTCTCTGAGCATGTTATTTGTACATATGTGAAGTGACCTCAGCCATATTAGGTATCAGTACTGAAGCGGAAAAAAACAAAATAATAACAGGGTTATTCCTGGGTAATAGGATTGTAACTTTACTTGCCTTCCTTAAACTTTTCTATGTTTTAAGATATCCTTTCAGTAATTTTAAGTGTTCACGTAAGAGGAGCTATACTAGAGGGCTTCATATATGTTGTTTTATTTAATCCTCATAACAATTATACAAGGTAGATTATATTATCACCATTTTAAAGACAACCTAGGTTCCAAGTTAATTAAGTACCTTGCATGTGGTCCCACGCCTCAGAGGAACTGACTGCCTCCTCTGACTTCAAAGCTCATGCTAATTTTTGCTTCCTCTGACTCAACCTAGGAGCCTCTCTGTTAATTGGGTGTAGCATCTGAGGGAGGATGGGATGAGATGATAGGTATGAAAGCCCCCTGCAAAGGATGACGCTCCCTACCTAGCATACTGAGTAGCATGCATTATATCCACTCTGCTGTTCTAATGCTTTGTGTACATCATATTCCTTCAGTCATCTCAATGAGCCTGTGAGGCAGGTGGCCATTATTATCCCCATTTTACAGAAAAGGATAGCAAGGAACAGAGTGGGCAACATGCCAAGATCACACAGCTGTATACATGACATTATCTTAGATGGGAGTCTTCCATCGTGACTTCTGCGTCGCCTTTCCCAACCTCCCCCACTCATTCTCCAGGGATGAACTGCAGAGAAGGGAACACATCCTCCTAGATGTCAGATAATCCGCCGGGCTCAGCGGGAGGGGGAGGAGGTGTGGGAGACAGGTCAAAGATAGAGATCAGGCATTGAGCCACGCCTTCCATGTTGTGTATTAACCTCGCTTTCGGAGGACTAGAGGGGATAACCTCGAACTCCTAGGACACTGCTGCCACCTGCTGTTCACACGTTCACCGCCCGGGGGTTCACCACGGTGCCTTTCTGCTCCACCCTCGAGATCCTCAGTCTTTTCCAAACCCCTTCTTTCCCCTGGGTAAAAGAATTTCAACATTTGCTCAGTTTCAAATGAAAAAGCGAAAACCCTTGGCCAGAATAGAAGGGCTCAAATAAGAGAGTGGAGATTGGCTTCTGGCTTCTGCAGCCCTTGGGGCAACGCCTTTTGCTTCGTTGAGTCTGTGCCTTCATCTGTAAAGCAAGAACAACAGTAGTATCAGCTTCATACAATTGTTTTTACGATGAAATAAGACTTTTTGCCTGTGCAGTCTCCCTTCTCACCAGAAAAACAGTTAGCTAAATAGGACAAGCCAGGATGGGGAACAAGTAAATGTCCCTAAATACCTAAGATCACCTCCGCTTACACGAACATTTTAAACAATTTCTTAAATGTTTCTCTTAGTAAAAGCATTTCCCTTTATATTTTGCTTCTGGTTTTTAATTTATCAAAATGAAGTCTCAAGTCATTTTCTGTGCACTTTATGAGGAGTACCTGAACCAGAATACATAATAGTGAAAAGAGTATCTGATTTTTTTTGTGCGTGGAAAAAGCTTTCATAATTAAAATCACTCCTTCCATTTGAGACTGTCAGAGTTATTTCCAAGATAATGGTTCACAAGTTTTACATCACTTCTTTCAGGCAAAGTGTCTAGCAAATGGACAATGGAAAACTGAGAAAACTGGAAAGGGCTTTTTCCACTCAAGTTTCCTTGGGAACTGATGCAAATAGCAAAGCTAGAGGCCTGGCTCCCCCAACCAGCTATAAATATCACACCAGATTCTGTTTGCCTGAAAACTCCTTCTGACTGGGTCTAGATGCCAGTAGTTGGATGATCATCAACTTCCATGTTGCCAATCTAACATTCCTTCCTGTAATATTGGCAACTTTTATTACTGATTCAGTTCAGCGAACTGAAACTCTCTACTGGTGAGTTCCAGCAAGTAGCTGTAAACTATTTTCGGACTATCCGCTCTACTGCATACTCTAGGTCGGATGTGATCTGGATTCGAGGGGCAGGTCTACCTGTTCCCGTTCTCTAAAAGGGTGGTTGAGTCCCACGCATTGTCTCATTTTTGTTGTGGACAAAGTGCTAAATGAAGATACTATCTGCTGCCTGAATTTCTCCTTCTTGAGCCAAAACTTTCTCCTCTAAAATGTAGCCCTTGAAAATTGTCTTTCCTTTATGGAAATAAATAATGCAAACAACCCTGAGATAGTTTTTTACACCAATTAAATTTGTAAAATTTTGTAATATATTTATCAATGTATAATGTTTGCAATGAAATCAATATCTCTAATAGCATCATAATTTGTGAAATCCCTTCAGAAAACAATAGAAATATGTTTGCAGACAAATACATCGCAATATGAAAGATTTTTCATATCCTTTGAGCTAATAATCCTATCCTTGAGAATTTATCTTTCAACAAAGGCAAAAGACTGTATTTAAGAAGCTGTCTATTGCAACACTATCAGTAGTAGCAAAAGAAAGACCTGGACACAACCTAAATCCTGACCCAAAGGCCATTATGATTAGGTTCCTGGAATATAATTTTGCCATTAAAATGATAAATATGGAGGCTATGTAGAAATGTGGAGCAATGTTTGCTCTAATTTAAGTGAAAAAAGGCAGAATACCAAATGGTATGTACATTATAATCACAGCTATCTTCAGCTGTCTCTGCTTACAGACGCCAACTGGGCTCCAACGGGCAAGTACACAGAGCTGTATACAGGTAGTAGGATCCTGGATCATGTTTATTCCAAATTGTCTTTAACATAGTTACATTATAAAAAGAGAACTGGCCTTTCAGGGCACAGATATTCTATTTTTAGCTAGGTGAATCTAGCTACTCTGCAGAGCACCTCTATTTGGGACAGGGAGGCAGTTATAATCTATTTGGAGAAGGCAAATGGTTTCTCATTTCCATCAGTAATAGGTTGCAAAAAAATCCCATCAAGCACCACAATGTTAAAATATGATCTGGTGCGATTAGAAGAAGCAAATACTATGTAAAAGAAAAAAAACCCCTCACTTAAGAATCTTGTGCCCCTAAATGTTAATGTGTGCTGAGGTAACACTCTTGCCAAGGCTTAATGGGAAGAATCATAAAGTCACTATTCAGTATGTCAATGTCTGTCTTTACTACCAACTTGCCTTTAACTAGCACTTTATAAATTTCAAAATACTTTCCATCCTCTATCAAATTTGAACTTCACAGCCACTCCACACAGAAGGCAGTGCATGTAGTATGATGATAGATGGGGACACTGAGGTTTAAAAAGCTAAGTGACATGCCCCAGTTCACACAGCCAAGAAGTGGAAGAGCTGGAACTGTTTGACATCAGAGGGCACGACCAGAGGCTCAATGAGTGTCCACACATCAACTCTGAGGTGCAGGGATTATGGAGAAAATACTAATTAACTTTTTAAGGGAAGAAATGACAGTTCTGTAAGATGTAACTGTTTGGCGTACCTGGGGAGAAGCACACAATGTCCCTCTGGAGAGCCTGATAGTGAGGCGATGAAGCCAGAGTGCAGGGCAGGTGGAGGAAGATGCCTCAGGACCTCTGTACCCAGAACGTGGGAACATTGATGAGACGGAGACAAAGCTTAAGAAGCGCCTGATGGAGACTTTGGGAGGAAGAACTAAGGGAGACCCTGAATCTGTGGCACCGTGAAGAATTCTTGACCCAGGAAATACAAGTATGAGCAGATAATTAGCACTTGTGGCTGGGACTGGTGCAATATTCATGAACCCCCAGACAATGTCATTGTTATCAATGGAAGAGCCACATGGACATGTAACCACCTGCTGAGAAATTTAGGTCCCCTAGACAAAAAATTTCACTTCTCAGACCTCCTCGGTAAAATAAGAGTATGTCTACCTATGTCACAGGATTATTACAGGGATTTGCTTGGAGGTAAAAGTGTTTAGCCATTTTTGGCAAAAAAAAGTTAAAAAAAAACATTTTACACCTTGATTCACTCTGCCCTTCCCTTTCAACAACTCTCTTATTCCCTAATTTAGTTCTCAGGACTGGCCCTGGAGACAAACTCCTAGATTTACCCTTCACTAGTGATACAGCCTTAAGAAATTATTTAATCTCTCATTTCAGATCCTCATCAGTAAACTGGAGGCAATGATAATCTCTGCCTCATAACATTTATTGAGCAGATTATTTAGAATAATGCATATAAAGCACATGACACATAGAAAGAACTCAGTAAGTGATTGTTACTATTAACATAACGCTTGGCACTTAAGAGCCAAATAAATGTTGGTTATCATTATTCAGATTTTAGGTGACGACTAAGGTTATTTTTAGAAGAAGGACAAGGAAGAAAAACTTACATTTAGTGAACGCACACCTTGTGCCAGGCGCTCTTCATGCAATATGTAACTGAATCCTCACGAAGCCCTGTGAGGAGATATTACCATCCAGGGCGGGACCAGCGTGAGGGAAGAGAGGCATCTAGGGCTCAGAATTAAGGAGGCACTGCCTCGGGGCTGCGCTGAGGAAAATGAGGCCAAAAAAGTGTGACTCGGTGAGAAAGTGGTGAGCAACAGAGATGGAACTCACCCTCTGGTCTGCGGCTGAAGCCAAAGTGGAAAGACCATGGCGCTTCCTTCCTGTGGGTTCTCACTCCTTTACTGCCCAGCCTGTTCTAGAAAGTTCCCGACTGTGATTTTCCTGGTTCAAGTCCCTAAACTGTTCTAAGCTTTTTCTCTCACAAGAGAGAGATCTATAGCCCTGCTGCTATAGCTACACTTTAAACTTCTTGAAAGCATTACAATAAGGGCCTCTTAGGACTTTCTCAGTAAGCCCAGACTTCGAACTACTTAATAAAAGAAAATAAAAGCCTCTTAGGACAAAAATGGGAAGTTATGATCTTTCAGAGAGAAGCTAAACCTTTGACCTCACCCCATGAAGAATGCCTTTGGAGGCCATTGTTATCACTGGAATGAGTCCTTCAGGCCTGTACTTGGAGTGTTTCCCAACATCCTCTTTACCTAACTTATGAAATGACTCTGGGGATAAGAAAATCCACCTGCAGTTTAGTTTTTCCTTTTTCTTAAGATGGAAATATTGGACGAAGAACTATGGAACCGAGCGTTGAATCCAAGGTAGAAGCCGGCTTCTTATAATTTCTCTGGGAATTCCTGAGGCATTTTTATGATGAACCATCCCAAGAGCAGGAAAAACCTTTGAAAGAAACAATTACAGTCTATTTGGATAAACTTTCTGGAGCCTGAGGGTCTAGAAGGAAAGGTGCCTCTCGCTCCACCCTATCTCAGGAAGGGAGATGGAGCAGAGAAATGAGTTACTGCGAAGGAATGTGCCAAAAAAACAAACAGATGTTTCAAGATTTATTGATTTCTACGGACTGAATTGTGCTCCCCCCAAATTCATAAATTGCAGCTCTAATTCCCAATGTGTCTGTGTTTGGCGGTGGGACCTATACAGAGGTAATTAAGGCTAGCTGAGATGTCAAGCATGGGACCCTGATGCTATAGGATTTGTATCCTTATGAGACACAAAAGAGGTCTGCGGGCCATCAGGCCAAGAAGAGGGTGTCCCCAGAACATGACCTTGCTGCACCCTGATCTCAGACTTCCAACTCTAGAACTGTGAGAAAATAAATCTCTATTGCTTTAGCCACTAAATCTATGACACTTTGTTATGGCAGCCAGAGCTAACTAATATTTAAAGCCCACAATTTATTTGGGTGGTTCCCAATGACCTGGGCGTTGTCTATGCTAGTCTCTCTGACTTTGCATCTCTATCTCATTAATCCTTACCATCCAAGTAAGTGGGCAGTAATTATTGCTATAAATTAGAATAATGAATTCTTTGGATTACAGAACCAAAGGAGGTAAAGTCCAGCCCTGGGTGGACTACTTAACCTTTCGGGTCATTAATTTCCTCACCTGAAAGTGGGGAACATATTAGTTCCTACTTCACAGATTGCTTATGAAGATGTATCTGCCCACAACCCCCAATGGGAGGGGAGGGCACTAACCAAGCTCCTAGAAGCTGGAATTAGGGGAGGCCAGAAGGGAAAGAGTTAAAGGGGTAAGTGTCCACATTCTTAAAAGGCAGGAGGTTCCAGTGATGAGACAGGGTGTAGAGACTGAGCTCAAAGACAAACATGGTGAGTGCCTTCTTGGGAGGAAGGGTGTGTTGGACAGACAGAACAAGGGGCAGAACTAAAGTGGCCAAGGCTTGCCTTACGGACCATCAGGTTAAATACAAATAGAATGAGTTGGGGGAACTCACGTATCATGTGGTAGTGAATGAACTCATTACTGAAGGCATTAGCTTGTTAACACCCCCACCCCACTAAGTCCCTACCCACCATGATTCCAAGCACAGCTTGAGAAGCGCAGATGGTAATGGTGAAGTAGGGGGGTTGGTAGGGGTCAGGGCCTAGGTGTGCATGGGTTTCAACTATGAGATTTTGGAGCCTTAGATGTGCATTGGATGTAGTAGTTATTAGTCTTCATTTGCTTTCCTCATTCCTTCCCCTTTTTCATAATGTGTAATTGAGCAAAAGTAGTGGCCCAGTGTGGAGCTCACTGGCCATGCTCCATCTGGGATCCTTCAGCGTTCATCCCAGGGTACACACTCCTCTTGCCCACTACCCCTCTGCTAAGTTGGGAGGCCAAGTCTCTGACCTTTGGGAGGCAGGATCTGACACGATGTTCCTAGAAGGACCCACTCACATTGGCAAGTGACTTTAATTAGCACATCCAAGTGGTGCCTCTAGGATACTTAGGATCAGGGACTCAAATGTGAGAGCTTGTAAATCCTCTCCCAATGAAGCAACCAAATGCCTTGTTACAGAAAAGCATATTGAGAAAAAAATGTTCATGCAGATTCTCATTATGCCAGAGAATCTGTTCTAACTGAAAGGGAAAACAGCAGGGATTCTGAGATGCCCAGTAGACACCTAATCTGAAACAATGAAGCAGAGATCATTCTGGACTCCATTGGTTTTTGCACCCCAGAGTTATTTGGTTTGAATGCCTGCCAAATCCTAAAGTTCAAAAGACAGTCACAAGTGGGAAAAGGACCAGCATTCTTGGGGCTGGATTCCCAGAATTCTCTGATTTATTATGAACCTCTCACTCTAAGGTCATCCAGCTCTGGCTGGTGGTTTGGTTTTAAAGACAGCCCTTCCCCCTACCACAAAGAATGTTAGAAGGGTTCTGACTGTAAAAGTGGCAACCATATAGGCCACCCAAGGACTTGAACTTGGATATGTAAACTTCTTCTAGAAGCCACCACCATGATCACGTCCAAGGTTCATGCGGACGTACAACCCTCTCACGCTGAAGGCAGCTGTTCTTCTTAAGCCTTTCGTAAAATACACAAGAATGGCCATTTCGTCCTTCTAAAAATGTTTCCTTGCAATTGAATGTAAACATCAGTTCAGTTAATAGGAATTTATATAAGTCACTAAGCTTGGTTTCATCCTTGAAATCTTCCACTCTTTTCCCCCCATATACAAACTTCTGCCATGACCTGATGGGTTTTGCCTCCAAATTATAAGGAACCAACCACTTCTTTCCTCCATTGCTACTATGCTACAGGCCTTATGTCTCAGTTCTGTTCCTGAGAGCCTCCTAACTGCTCTCTCTGCCCTCTGCTCCCCCAAAATCTGTTCTCTATGCTCTAACCAGATGATGGTTTCAGTATCCGAGTCTAATTGCATCACCACCTTCCCCTTGCAAAAAAGCCTTCTGCTCTAAGATAAAACTCAGAACCCTTCCCTTGGCCCTTGCCTGCCTCTGCTGCCTCATCTTGACCCTTGCTCTCTGTCCAGCCTTCTCTGCCTGCAGCCACATCAACCTCCCAGATGCCCCCCAGCTGCCCCCTCCACCCACCCGATGATCACAGTTCAAATGGCACTTCCCAGGGAAATTTCCCTTGAGAACCCCCAATCTAGAGCAGGTCTCTGGATTTTCATTAACCATGTTTCTTTCCTTAAGAGCAATTATCTCCATTTTTAATTACACATTTATGAGTGTGATTACCCGATAAAGATCCGCCTTCCCTCCTAGTCCCTAGGCACCATGAGACAAGGGCAAATCTGCTGGCCCCTGTGTTCCCAGGCCCATACCCAGTGCCTGGCACAGGAACAGGTTCTCACAGGACAGTCTTTGAATGAATTTCAGAGATGTAGACACTAAATGGGAAACACAAATAACTGTGAATCCGTTTTTTTTTAAAGGTCAATACATTTGAGACTAAAGTAAGTTACTCCAGAAACTTGAGACAAGGTTATGCATAAAAATCAACACCTAATGGATGGGATTGTCTGGGCACAGTCCAAAAAAAAGTCCTAACAGCTTGCCAAAACCACAGAGGAAGGGCAGAGTGGGTTTTGGAACCTGGTTTATATGGTCAAAAGTCAGAGAGATAGGGAGAGAAAGTCAGGGAGCAGTGGGGTCCTGGGCAACCAGCTGGGTCCAGTGCTGTCCCGAGAGACCAGTATGTAACGTGGGGCTGTCAGACCATGTGAATGGGCACACTTAAAGGGGACCCAGGGTGTGACAGTCCCATCAAGCAACCACAAAAGATGACCTGTAAATGTGCCAGTGGTGGGGAGTTAGGAGCCACCCGGATCTGTAAGTGGAGAGCAGTAACTGACAATCTGTCTGTGGTCTGCCTGATGGAAATGCAAGACAGCTACAAAAAAAGGGAGGTCTGAAGGTCAGAAGTTCCCACTCCGTGTTTGTTGGGTGGAGGATTGGTGCCCAGCTCGCTCGTAGTTGGCAGCTGAGCCCATCCACGGAGACCGTCCACACCCAGGGCTCTTGTCTCAGGTCCCCCAAGCAGTCTCTGATCACAGACTGGCCTTACACACATCCTCCCCTGCTGCAAAGGAGAGGAAAAACTGGCCAACTGTGGGAAGCAGGATTATGGCTCCCCAAAGACGTTCGCATCTGAATCCCCGAAACTTGTAAATACATTACCTCACTCAGCAAAAGAGACTCTGCGTGTGATCAATGAGGATCCTGAGATGAGGAGATGATCCTGAGCTACCTGGATAAGCCAGATGTAATCCCAAGGAAGAGGCAGCAGCACAGATTCAGAGAGAGAGAGATTGGAAGAGGCGAGGCTGCTGGCTTTGCAGATAGATGAGGAGGCAAAGAACGAGGGAGGTGTCGAGAAGCTGGAAAAACCAAGGGAACAGATTCCCCTCTAGAGCCTCCATAAGGAGCTCTCCCCTGCCCACCCCTTGATTTTTAGACCAGTGAAACAGATTTCAGACTTCTGACTTCCAGAACTGTAAGAAAATAAATATGTGTTGTTTGAAGCCGCTAAGTCTGTGGTAAGTTGTTACATCAGCAATAGAAACTAATATACCAACTAATGTGACTATCTGGTCAACAGATTTGTACCTGGACCGTACATGGGTCCAAGTTCAGCTGTTTTCATTCAGTTCCCCTGGACCAGAAAGCTGCTAGGGCCATAGACCAATCAAATTTCTGGATCTGCTGAGAGTCGGTGTGGCTGACCTCAACTTCCCCAAGGCCCCCCCACCCTGGAAAGCCTGGCCTGGCCTGAGGAACCACTGGCTCTTCTTCGTAAAGACCATAGTGGTCACTGATAGTTACTCATATGTGTGCACTGTTAGGTGAGCTCTAGGGAATAGAGTGTGGACTTTGGCACCAGAGAGACCTGAGTTCGAATCCTTCTCTATGCCACTCCTTAGTCACATGATCGTAAGCAAGTTACTTAACTTCCTTCATTGATGGTTTCCTAACCTGCAAAATGGAGATGACATCTTTCTAGGTCTAGTGTTGTGGATTGATAATGTATGTCTAATACAAATCACCGGGTCAAGGCCAGAGTAAACATTCACCCAGGTTTCCCCCTCCTCCTCGACCTCAGCCCCGCTAGCCTCCCCTGTGCTCGCCTCTCTTTAGCAGGACTCTTCAGCTTGGTCCTCTGTAGCGTTGTAAGCCCCATGGCGGCCCTGTCTTTTGTTGGTCCCCTGACTACAAATCAGTGACCTCAGTGATCACACTCCCAGTGGTCTGACTGATGATGTCTTATTTGGGCTTCCCCTAGAGGCAGCACCTGAGGCAAGGATCCCAGGACAGGTGGTTTGTCTAGGAGATGGTCCCAGGAAACACCAGTGGAGGGCTGAGCTGGGGAGGAAGTATGCGTGCTCATGCAAGCCACCACTGCGCCCATCTGGAGCTTAACCCCTTCCCCAGGGGATCTCTCGGAGACAGTTATCCCATCCCAGGAGCAAGGGAGCGGAGGCATACCCCTAGTCCCATCAATCTTTTTTTCTTTTGCCATGGCTATGGCAATAATTCCCTGACACCTTTTTCCTGCTGCACTCACAAGTAGGACAGGCTCTGGTACCAGAGTCCTCAGGCACACGGATGCAGGTGCAAGCCACTGGAAAGAGCAGGCTGGGAATGCGGGCAGGACACCAATAGCTTCTGCCTCACCTGTGGAACATCGTCAAATGCATGGCCTTCCTAGTCATGCTTCCGCTCTGGCCTTCCGCTTTCCTTAAGCACCAGTGAGCCGACATGTCTATTGCATTGTTCTGGACCAACCACACCCTAACTCCCGGCAGGCTCTTCCAATATGCAAACTGATAAATAAAGGAACTTTATAGCTGTCTTTATATTTGGGATGGGAAGAAACATCATTTCCCCAGCAAACCAAAGGCTGCTTTCTCCAGTAATATGCTACCTATCATACTTTTAAATATCCCCCATAACTACATCCATTTGGCAAGTTTTAAAGCCAGTCTGCATATCTTAAGTTCAAGAAAAATTTTTCATCACTTTTAAAATGTGTAATTCTTTCCCCCACCCAATCACATATAGGTTACACCCATCTCAGGGTTATTGTTATCATTACCTGAGGATATTTCATTTGTTTTTTTTTCAAGTTTCAGATATTTATTCATCAGTGTAAGTCCCAATACAATACACCAACATGATTTTGTGCATTTAAGGGGGATTGTTTCCTGGTTAAGTAGAAAAATGTGTGGATGGCTTCTGCAAGACCTTCATTCTAATCACCTTTACAGTGAAATATTTAATTTAGAAGTCTGGACCTTTTTCTTCAGTTTAATCTACACTCACTGAATAGAACTTGTATTGCTCACTGGGACCCAGTTCATTCCAGGGGTCAGGGTTATTCTTTCTGTCCCAACTGGCATCTGGATAGAACGATGCCAGGCGCAGGAATACAGTACCTCCAACTCCAGCAAATATGAAGATGGACGTCAAGCTTGGATGCTTTTTAGCCTGACTGATCATCTGGGGGAGCACGGGGACAGCACAGGCCTCTTGTCTAGAATGAGAGAACAACCCCGCAAGGCCCAAGGAGTCTCTGCACCTGAGGATATTTTAAAACATCCAGATAATCAATAAAGTCTGGATGATGGGAGGGCCACCATATTAAATGCCTGCTGATCATAGGTGGGATAAA
The DNA here is from genome assembly GCA_032199065.1 of Smutsia gigantea. Taxonomy (NCBI): domain Eukaryota; kingdom Metazoa; phylum Chordata; class Mammalia; order Pholidota; family Manidae; genus Smutsia; species Smutsia gigantea. The sequence goes on along the minus strand of JAVSCE010003145.1, from coordinate 14,401 downwards.
GCACAGAGGAGGAGTTTCAACTGTGCCGAGTCCTGAAAAGCCAACGCTGACACCCTAGATGCTGTTCATTATTAAGCAAAATGTACTGCGTGCCTACTAGGTATAGCGCACAGTGCTGGGTGTTATGAGGCACACAGACAGGCCTGAGAAGGTTTCAGAAAGAATTTCCATTCCGTACAACAACTCTGAGCCTATTCCAGCTTCCACTATTAGAGTTTATTTTGTTGTCACTTCCTCATAGGGCATCCTCTTTTGCAATGAACGTCTCACTAGGAGCATTCAGAGTCTTGGCCCGTACAGTGAGAGGGGCCCCAGAACTCCTGCTTGTGTACAAATAGAGACTTGGAGGGAAAATGGATTAGCCTGACGTGACCTTCAGGTGGTAAAGCTGACCTGAAATCCTTTCCTTTAAGCCTACTGTCTGCTTTCTTCACATTTTAAGCTATTACCTGACCCTCACACTGGGGGTGGGTTAAGTAAGGGCTGGGCCCTGAGAGAGCTTTCTGAGAGCATGTACTGGCAAAGGGGATTTCACCAGCGGCTCCCACTCTCCACTTTGCAGTGTGGTGTTCTTTGTGTCAGCGAGCACAGCAGACAGTCTGCTGCCTAAACTCCTCTGAAAACCCTCCTAGCTCAGCATCGTTTCTCCCTGACCACTGTATCAAAATCCAATGGGAAATCATTGAAAACAGTCCCTCTTGGGCCCCTCCACAGACCTGCTGAATCAGAACTCATCTCTGGGGCTTGAGCCAAGGAAACTACATTTGTAACAAGCCTTCCACTTGTTTCAGATTACACTGAAGCTTGAGAGTCACTGGCCTATCGGCTGAAGCCCAGTGTCCTCAGTGTGGCTTCTCAGGCCTGTACCATCTGGCCCTGCCTACCTTCTGGCCTCATCTCCAACACCCAGGTTGGACGACTCCCTGTTCTAGAAACAGGCCTTGTATTGTCAAGCCTCTGCATCTTTGCTTACTGTTTTCCCTGCCCTATGGCCTTTCCTTCACCAGTTCTATGGGGTGAATTCCTGTTTCTCCTCCATGGCCCTCCTGAAATGTCCCTCCCTCCCTGTCACTCTCCTTAACTCCTTCCCTAGGGAGGCTCGCCTGCTCTCTGCTTCCTTTTCATGGCTGTTGATATCTGCCCCTATTAGAGCACTTATTGTATTAATGAATTCTAAACCTGTACCTCAGTCCAGAGCTGCTGGGATCACATGTTGCTCTGTGCATCTTAGAAATGTCACCTCTTCCTCCCAAGCCAGACACATGGCTTGGAAATAGGAGCCCAGACTGGATCTCAGCCCACTCACCCCTCCCTGGGCTCCCTCGTACAGGGGCTGTCCACCTGGCTTGTTTGCTAACTGAGACCTCCTGAGGGTCTGCTGGAACTTGTTCATGCTTGTATATCCCCAGCACAGAGGTCGGGCCCCACAGTGACTCCGTAAAAGGTTTTATATGCTGAAGTGAATTGAAGGCAGCCTGTGAGCACAGGCAGGGTTGCTCCACACATGAGTCATCAAATGCTGTGAATGCAGAGGGCCTCAGACCAGCACAGGCAGGATGAATAATGTCATCTGTTCTGTTCCCCATGGAGTCTGGATATTTCAACATCTGCCTCTGGAAATTGTTTAGAGCTGTGAGACTAAAATAGATGCCTACAGGGGTCTGTTATCTCTTTCTTTGCTATTTGGACCTAATAAAAATCCTTTCCCACTTCCCCAGGAGGTAAACGTCCGAGGCTACTTGTTATCAAGGCCACGAGAAAAATTCCCTGACTGGAAGTTCCTCTGCTGGGTTTCTTCATCTGCACAACTGGCTCTTCAGTGAAATGGGGACACCCATTAGGCCCTCTTGGCTAATTCGGCAGACACAGTGGTAGGGACAGAGCTATGAAGCAGTGTATCTTACCCCCTGTTGATCTGTAGAGATGGAACACGAAGGATCTGCAAGGTTGGTCCCAGTTCCCAAGAGTTTAAAATGCCCTTACTACAGTGAAAATGCAGTCATGTGTGACTTGCTGACTTTCTTTAAAAAAGTCATTGTGACATTTCAAACAGAGCGGTCCCAGTCCAGGAGAGGCATAGGCCGGCTCTTCAGAAGATGGGAATTGAATTCCTATTTTTCCTTTAATCACGGAGGCAATGACCAAACAATGAAGCTGACAAGTTGAGGGAAAGAGATGTGGGGGGAAAACAAACGGTACAACTATAAACTGGAAGATTAGTTCACAAGCAGCAGGAGAAAAAAACAGTGACTTAAGTAATTGACACCTAGATTTTTAGTATCACTAGAAATAATATTCGAGGGGAATAAACAGCTCTAATCTCTAATCAGCCAGTCTACTCATTAATGTTTATCTTTTCTTTGTTTACAGGTTGAAGCACACTTAATTAGTCTTCACAACAAACCTCAGTGTCATTGTTACTAGGCCTAATTTACAGATGAAGAAACCAAGGTTCAGAGCTCATCTAAATTCAGACCCAAAACAAGCCCTGAACTTTGTATATGAGGGACATAAACACGTGTAAGACAAAGTTATGCCTTCGATGGTTTGCCGTCTAAATCAGAATAAACAACATTTAGAGCTGATCTTGATCAAAGAAACCTACATACAGGAGACAGGACTTGAGTTGGGCTTTGGAGGTTGTGCGATAATCACATTCAGGAAAAGACGCAAAAACATTCTGAGAGTAACATGGTTTGTTTTTTTTTATACGGTTAGTACCAGAGCAGGGATTTGAACTCTGCCATTACTCAACACAACTTCATTTGCACCCTGTATTTTTCTAAAAATGGACTTTTTTTAGAGCAGTCTTAGGGTAACAGCAATATTGAGCAGAAGGTACAGAGATTTTCCTTATACCTCCTACCCAACACACGCATAGCTTCCCCCATTATCGACATCCCCCGCCAGAGCAGTGCATTTGTTACAACTGATGAACCTGCACTGACACATCATTATCACCCAAAGTCCATGGTTTTCATTAGGGTTCACTCTTGGTGCTCTACACCCTCTGGCTTTAGACAAATTTAAAATAGCATGTATCCACCGCTGCAGTAGCTCTGCTGCCGACCACAGAATAGTTTCATTGCCCTAAAAATCCTCTGCTCTCCCCCCATTCCTTCCTCTCCCCTGTTCCCTAACAACCACTGACCTTTTATTTACTATCTCTGTACTTTTGCCTTTTCCAGAATGCCATATAGTTGGAGTCAGACATTATGTAGCCTTTTCAAACTGGCTTCTTTCACTAAATAGTATGCACTTAATAGTATGCATTTATTTCCTCCATGTCTTTTCATAGCTTGATGGCTCATTTCTCCCTTTTACTGCAGAATAATATTCTATTGACAGATGTACCACTCATCTACTGAGGGACATCTTGGTTGCTTCCAAGTTTTGGCCATTATGAATAAAGCTTCTATAAAGATCCATGTGCAGTTTTTGTGTGGACGTAAGTTTTCAACTTCTTTGGTATTAAATACCAAGTAGAGAAATTGCTGGAGTATATGGTAAAAGTATGTTTAGTTTCTTTAGTTAAGAAATCACTGAGCTGTCTTGTAAAGTGGCTATTCCATCTTGCGTTCATACCAGCAATGCATTCATACCAGAGTTCTTGTTGCTCCAGATTCTTGACAGCATTTGGTGTTGTCAGTATTCTGGATTTTGACCATTTTAATAGGTGTGTACTGGTATCTTATTGTTTTAACCTGTGTTTCCCTGATGACATATGTGGAACACCTTTTCATATGCTTGTTTGCCATATGTATATCTTCTTCAGGAGGTGTCTGGTAAGGTCTTTGGCCCATTTTTAATTAGGTTGTTTGTTTTCTTATTGTTGAGTTTTAAGAGTTCTTTGTGTATTTTGGGTAACAGTCGTTTATCAGATATGTCTTTTGCAAATGTTTTCTCCCAGTCTGTGGTTTGTCTTCTCATTCTCTTGACATGTCTTTCACAGAGCAGAAATTTTTTATTTTAATAAAGTACAGCTTAACAATTCTTTCTTTCATGGATCATGCCTTTGGTGTGTATATAGAAAGTCATGGCCAAACCCAGAGTCATCTAGATTTCCTCCTGTGTTATCTTCTAGGAGTTTTATATTTTTGCATCTGACAGGTAGGTCTGTGTGTGATCATTTTGAGTTAATTTTTGTGAAGGGCGGAAGGTCTGAGTCTAGATTCATTTTTTTTGCATGCGGACGGGCCGTTGTTCCATAACCATCTGTTGAAAAGACGGTCTTTGCCCCACTGAATTGCCTTTGCTCCTTTGTCAAAGAGCAGTTGACTATATTTATGTGAGTCTAATTGTAGGCTCTCTATTTTGTTCCATTGATCTTTTTGTCTGTTCTTTTGCCAGTACTTGATTACTGTAGCTTTATAGTAAGTCTTGAAGTCCACAGTTTTATCATTTCAAGAAAGTTACATAAGTGGGCAAAGGATCTGAATAGACATTTCTCCAAAGAAAATGTGCAATTAGCTCAACGTCATCAGCCGTCAGGGAAATGCAAAGCAAAACCACATGAGCTACCACTTCACACCTGCAAGGATGGCTGTCATCAAACAGGCAGTGTTGGCAGGATGTCAAGAAACTGGAGCTCTCACAGCGCTGATGGGAAAGTACAATGAGGCAGCTGCTAGGAAAAAAAATCTGGCAGATTTTCAAAAGATTAAACACAGAGTTACCATATGACCCAACAATGCCACTCCTAGGTGTATACACAAGAGATATGAAAACCTGTGCTTACACCAAAATTTGTATGAGTGTTCACAGCAGCTTTATTTGTAATAATCAAAAACTGGAAATAACCCAAATGTCTATTAACAGATAAATATATAAATAAATTACAGTATATCCATACAATGCAATGCTACCCTTAGTAAAAAAGGAATGAACTATTAATATGTAAATTGGCATATGTTAATTTCAAAATAATTATGCCGAGTAAAAGAAGGCAGTTCAATGAAAGGGCACATGCATACTATATGATTTCATATATATATATATATATATATATATATATATATATATATATATAAAACTCTAAAAAATGCAAACTAGTCTATAGTGACAGAAAATAGGCCAATGGTTGCTTGGGGAATGGGTTAGGGAGCAGGTAGGGAGAGAGGAAAGGATGAAGAGGATGATAGAGGTGTTCACTACCTTGATTGTGGTGATGATTTCACAGGTGTATACGGATGCCAAAACGTACCAAATGGTACACTTTAAATACATATGGTTTATTATGTTTCAGTTATATCTCAATAAAGTACTTTCTAAATACACCTGTAGTCATACCAAATTCCTCTTCCTCCATGTTCTCATGGTCTTTGTACATGTTTCACTTTTGCCACTGCAAATCAGAATATCTTGCTTCCTCCACTTCACACCATTTCAATGATTAATTCTTAAATTATCCTTCATTACCATTTTTTCAGGTTTTTATTTGGTTCTATATGAACATTTACATTAAAGTGTTAGATACAGATGGAAATACTGTACGTCTTGATGAATTGTCACAGTGAACACACCCCGTAAGACCTTGTTTTGAAAACAAAGATCTCTGTTTCTCAAGGATGGTATTTTGGGTAGGACACTTCACTGAGCACCGTCAAAGATAAACTCCGCCAGGCATTAGTTATGTGGTGAAAATAGGTTTTATTCAGTAGCTGCTGACAGTAGGGTCAAGAACTGAGCACGGGTCCGATTTGGGCGGAGGAGGCGGGGGAACGAGGGGTGCGGGAGGGGCAGGGCGAGCAGTCAGGGAAATAAGAAATGACCCAGACCTGGAAAAGCGTGTCAGTCCGTGTGAATGCCATCTGGGCTTGTTAAGTGGTGCCTAGTGAAGTTTGCCTCCTACCCTCCCCGGAGACTGGGAGACGGAGGCCTGTCTTCAGGTTTTGACTGGAAGGCACAGTAAATGCTGTGGGCAGCCCAGTGTTCCCCCAGGCAGGCCCTTCAGGCAGGCAGTCAGCCCAAGGACGCAGCCTTGAGCCCGAAGAAACTGTTAACGTCAATTCAAGGCTTTCCCGCCAAGGTCCTGGCCTAGTGGAGAAGAGGGCTTGGAGGAGGCTGGCTAAGGTTTGGAAAGAAAGAAAACCCTGTGCAAAGGCCTGGAGGCATCTAACAGCCTTCTGTTTTCGGAGAACCGAGGTAAGAGCCCTGGTGAGAGGCGGCAGATGAGGGAAACGGGAAGGGAGGGGTCTGATTCTGAATTATACCTGGACAACAGATGTGAAGGAAAAATGCATGGAGTCTTCAATACTAGGGCACCCCCAGAAGCTGGGGAATTGAGAGCAGCTGCGTTGCCTGGAAAAGCACCCAGACAGGCAGTGGTGCAGCCCTGCAGCCCAGATGGGGACCAGACCCTCCACCAGAACCTGTGCCCCTGCTGCCCAGAAGCTAGATGTCTCAGCCACCACCCTTGATGGCATTACCAGCTTCCGAAATCGGGCGCCTCTGACTGATGGGTCCTACAGCGCACACCTGCCGCCAAGTGAAGGAAGGCCGGGAACTTAAATGCCTGACACCACCACCCACCTGCTGAGTGGCTTTGGGCAAATTACTTAACTTCCTGAACTGCCGTCTCCTCATGTATAACAGGGCAAGGGTAACAACACTCTCCACCTTTAGAGTTGGTGTGATGCTTACATGAGATGATACATGTAAACTGCTTAGAACAGTGCCTGGCATGGATAGCACTATGCAAGCATTTGCTATCACTGCTGTTATTCCTTAGAGAGGTGGAATTGAGAAGATATATTCTCACAAATAAAAGTGTTTTGAAGGGGCCTAAAAGAATGACAAATATCCACCACACCTCAATTCAGTGCTGAAGAGTATAACAAAAATGAATTACTTAACTCATGTATTCATTCAATAAATTGGCAGGGTCCCTGGGAGCTCAAGACACAAATAATGCTTTATCTTTTTATTTGCCTAAATCAAATGCAGCTAGAGCCCCACCCATCAAAGTTGATAAAAAGCTCCTTTGTTTTAACAAGAGCCCCAGAAAATTGTGGGGTTGGGTTGCTGGTCCTCCCTTCGAGGTGGCTGCCGCTGTGGGGCTCCGAGGGGTCCACAGGCCTGCGCAGGCCACTTGCAAGTAGAATCCTCTCTGGAAGCTTATGCCCATCAGTCTCCAGCTTAGTATTAGGAGACCTGTGCTGCGCTTTGCAAATCCATGGTTTGGGGAGGTTCCTGCTCAGTGTGCCTAGGCAGCCACACCTTCCGGGGGCAGGCTCTCCAAGGCTTTGCCAGCCGCATGGCCCAGCCCCAGAGCCACCCTCAGAACCTGCACCAACCACTGACCCCTCCCCCCCGTCTGCTCCCTTCCCCAGCACCCACTCCTGACAGTGGGCATGGGTGTGCGGGACTAGAGGGAAATCAAAGAGAGAGAAAAGCAAGCAAGCCAAAGCCCCTCCCTGCACACACCCCCATTTCCCCTCTGCCAGGACCTCAATGTGAGAGACACCTTGCCCAGTTCCTGAAGAAAGGACTTTGAACCGGACTTGGCTAGATGTGGCTGAAAGGTTTTGGACCAGGGATGTCACTAAATTCCTCCCTACCCAGGTAGGAAGGGATTTGGCTGAGCAAAGTAGATAGATGGGAAAAAAAAAAACCCTCCAATTATACTTCAGTGGGTTGAGACCTCTCAAATGACCAGTTACAGTTATTAACTACCCCCTGGAGGGTAAGGATAGCCCAGACCTTCAGGTCTCAGAGGCCTGGCTACCCTGTTAGCAGGGGAGGAAATGTGGTTCATTCCTTTGTGATGAATCCAATATTGAAAAGGAAAAAAAAAAACCATGCAGTTTTTCTCAATAGGTTATCCCACCTGTCCTACCACATGCCTAATCACAGGAGTCTGGACTTTCTCCTATTGGTAAATGGAGCCTTAAAGCATTTTGAGTAGAGGATAGATACGATTTCATTTGAGTTTCAGCATATTCATCCTGGTTTGTACTACATCTCTAATTTTTAAACAAGATTTTTTTATTTTGGGATAATTATAGAGTCACATGCAATTCTAAGAAGTAAGACAGAGAGATCCTGTGTTTTTCCCAGTTTCTCCATGGTAACATCTTGCAAAACTATAGGACAATATCACAACCAGGAGACTGACAATTGATACAGTCAAGATACAGGAACGTTCCGTCACCACAAGGATGTCTCAGATTATCTTTGTAAACCGACATCCCTTGCCTCTCACCCCTACCCCAGCCTTAACCACTGGCAAACACCAATCCATCCTCCATTTCCATAACTTTTTAAGAACATTGTATAGATGAAATCACACAGATACATGCCTTTTGGAATTGCTTTTATCATTCATTCATAGTAATTCTCTGAGGATTTTTTTTTTGGTCATTTTATGCTACAAAGTTTTATTTACATAGTTCTTCAGAATATATTTCAGTTGTCTACCCACTATACCAAGTGTGAAATGATATCAGATTAGATTTACAGGAAAGCATAAAAGAGATGAAACAATCTACAATTTAATATATACAGTGTTGTTAGTGGTTATTACTTTTACAGTTTTCTTTTGAGGACAACCCACTGAATTTTTCTGCCAATGACATTTCACAGTGTAGCTGTCTTCAAGAGTAGATTTCCACAGTCAAGAGTATAACAGTCCAATGTATTTTACAGGTGATAGTTGACAGTTTATATGAGTAGCTGCAAATCACTTTTTTGTCCATTTTTTTCAAGTGTCTTGGATGATGAAGGACCATGACTTTCACCACTACTATATTGCTCATATAAAGTTTTAGCAGCTTTCAAAATGGATTTAGGAGAATTCAGACCAACAAGTTGGCCCAGAACATATTTCATTTCTTCAGTAGTTCCCTTAGCAACCTGGTTACCTGGATGAGTTTGAATTTGAACATATGGATGCACCAGAAGCTCAGGAATAGATATCCTCTGTTTTGGGTCCCTTATCAAACAACACTTTAACACATCTTGAAGATCTTTTTCTGGAATATCAGGAAATTCGACTTCATGATTAGGGTCAATTATGGCATGTAATTTAGAAATCTGATTAATTATATGCTGAAATGGTGTTTTTCCATAAGTCATATAATACAAAATACATCCCAAGGGCCAAACATCACTTTTGGGGCTTATCTTTGACTTGGACTCCCCATTCTCTCTTGAAGGAGTCATATCTTTGATTGCTTCTGGTGGCATATAATTAACTGTACCAACCTGAGAGTCTTTAATGATACTTGTTGTATCTGGTTGCATTTGGTTTGCAGTCCCAAAATCAATTAGCTTTAGCATTCCATCAACTATCAGAAAGTTATCAGGTTTCAGATCACTGTGAACGATGCCATGTTGATAAATTGTGTGAACTGCCTCAAACATATTTTTCCAGTAACTCTTGTGTTCCCATGGGTTGATGGATTTTTTCTTTTTAAGCCAACTATTAAGATCAATATTTCCACACTCCATTACCATGTACATGTACTGGTCTGTGATTTCATAATCATAAAGTCAAATGATTTTATCACTACATTGTAGTTTATTCAAATAAGCAATTTCTTTCCAGTAACTATCAACTCTCTGGTTATCTGCTTCTTCTAAGTTCACAAACTTTATTGCATGTATCTGTTTCTTTTCATTCAGCACCTGAAATACCTACTTGAACCTCCACTTCCTATCTGCTTCAATATGGAATAAATTCTCCCTTTAACCGAAATGCATTCATTTGTTGATGACGTAGCTGAAATCTGTAAATTGTGTAGTGGAGTAGTGGGTATCAATAGGCTATTCATTTTTTTTTTGCTGAGTGGTATTACGTGTATGGATATACCACAGTTTGTTTAACCATTCACCCATTGAAGGACATATAGATTGTTTCCAGTTTGGACTATTACAAATAAATCTGGTATAAATATTTGTGTACAGGCTTTTGTATGAACATAAGTTCCCACTTCTCTGGGCTAAATGATCAGAATTGCAAACATCAAGATGGTAGCTGCTTATTTTGTTTTTTTTTTAAGAAACTGCCAAACTGTTTTCACAACTGGCTATACCATTTTACATTCCTGCCAGCAATGCATGAGAGCATGGTTCTCTGCATCCTTGCCATATCGTAATATGACAAAAAAAATTGTCACTTTTTTATTTCTGCCATTTTGATGAATGTGTAATAATATTCCATTGTAGTTTTAGTTCATTTTCCTAGTGAAATGATTTTGAACATCTTTTCATGTGCTTATTTGCCATCTGTGTATCCTCTTCAGTGAAATGTCTCTTCATGTCTTCTGCCCATGTTCTAACTAGATAGTTTATTTTTTTTAAGGTTGGGTTTTGAGAGTTCTTTAATTATTCTAGATGTTGGTCCTTTGTTGGATATGTGGTTTGTAAATATTTTCTCCCACTCTGTAGCTTGTCTTTTCATCCTCTTAACAGTCTTTCTCAGAGCAAAAGTCTAATATTCATTAAGCCCCTGTATTATGTATGTATCATGTCTTTAGTGTCAAGTCTAAGAACTCTTTCAATAACCCCAAGTCCCCAAAGACTTTTCCTGAATTTTTTCTGTAAGTTTTATAGTTTTACCTTTACATTTAAGTGTATGATCCATTTTGAGTTAACTTTTGTATAAGGTGTGAGGCTTAGATCAAGGCTCTTTTTTTTTTTTTTGGCTATAAATGTCCAATTGTTCCAGCATAATTTGTTTAAAAGTCTATGTTTCTTCCATTAAGTTATTTTTGAAATATTATCAAAAAGCAGTTGTACATATTTGTGTGGGTCTATTTCTATATTCTTTTTTCTATTTCATTTATCTATATGTCTATTCCTCTGCCAGTGCCACACAGTCTTCATTACTATATGTCTTCAAATCAAATAGATTGATATCACTTTATTCTTCTCTTCCAAAATTGTTTTAGTCTTTCCATATAAATTTTAGTGTATAGTTGTCTATATTTACAAAATAATCTTGCTGGGATTTTGATAGGAATTGTATTAAACCTATGTATCAGTTTGAGGAGAATTGACATCTTTACTATGTTGAGTCTTCTAATCCATGAACATAATAGGCCTCCCAGTTATTTTACATCTTCTATGATTTCTTTCATCACTTTAGTGTAGTTTTCATATGTACATCCTGTATATATTTACAGGTGTTAGATTTACACCTAAGTATTTTGGGATTTTTTTTGATAGAATATGGTATTGTATTTAAAATTGTGATGTTCAAGTGTTCATTGTTAGTATATAGAAATACAGTTGGTATTTGTGTGCTTATCTTACAACCTGTGACCTTGCTGAATTTATTTATTATTTCTAGGAGGCTTTTTCTGTTTGGTTGCTTGTTTTTTAAGATTCCTTTGGAGTTTTCTACCTAGACAATCATGTCATCTGCAAATAAGGACAGTTCAGGGAAAGTTTTATCTCTTTCTAATCAGTATGCCTTTTATTTCCTTTCTTGCTTTATTGTTTTGTCTAGAATTTCCAACACTATGTGGGATAAGTGGTGAAAGTAAACATACTTGCCTTATTCTTGATCTTAGGAAGAGAGCATTCAGTCTTTCCCTGTTAAATGTAATGTTAACTGTAATTTTTAAATGCTGTTTATCAATTTGAGCAAGTTCTTCTCTATTCCTATTTTTATGAGTTATTATGAAAAAGTGTTCTATTTTGTCAAATGAATTTTGTACATCAATTGCTTTCATCATGTGATTTTTTCTTCTTTAGCTTCTTAGTATGGTAGATTATATTGATTGATTTTTTAATATTTAAACCAGTCATGAATCCTTGGAATAAACCTCACTTGGTCATGGAGTATAATTTTTTTATATATTGCTGAATTTTATTTGGTAATATTTGTTAAAAATTTTTGCATCTATATTCATGCAGGATATTGGGCTGTAATTTTCTTTTTCTGTAGTGTCTTTATCTGGTTTTGGTACTAGGATTATATTACCCATTAAAATGAATTGGAAGGTCTTCCTCCACATCTGGTTCCTGGAAGAGATTGTGTAGAATTGGTGCTAATTATTGTTTAAATGTTTAGTAGGCTTTTCCAGTAAAACCACTGGCCCTGGATATTTAATTTTGCAGAGTTTTTAAATTAAAAACTCAATTTTATTAATAGTTACAGGTATATTGGGTAAGTTGTGTCAACTCTATTGATCTTCAAAGAACTGGATCTTTATGTCATTTATTTTCTCTTTTGTTTTTTTTTTGTTCTCAATTTCATCGATAGAGACTCTTATTTCCTTTTTTTCTGCTGTTTTGGGTTTATTTTGCTCTTTTTCTAGGTGGAATCTTAGATTATTGATTGAGACATTTATGTATATAGCATCTCTGAATTTATAGCACTTATATGTAGTGTGTAAATTACCCTGTTAGAGCTATTTTACCTGTGTTCCACATATTTTGGTATGTTGTATATTCACTTTATTCAGTTCAACATTCTTTTTGTTTTCCTTGAGGCTTCTTTTTTTATCCTAAATTATTTAGAAGTGTGAAAATAGAGAAAATGAGTAATACATTTTAAACTATCAAAGCTATCCCCTTATAAGAGATTTTTCCCATGTAGAACATCATTCAGAAGAATGTCACGTCATGATCACAAAGCTCTGGCATTAAGAGATAGGTTACTACTTCATGTAGAAATATGCTTTGTGATTGTGCTATAGTAAAGGATTGTTTTATTAGATATAACAGGAACCCATTCAGCTTAATTTTGAAAGAAAAAAAAGCAAATGAAAGAGTGGAGGAGTTATGGGAATGTTTAAAGTGATTCTTGCAGACATCCCCACATAGGAGGTATACTGAGAGTCATGGTGAGCTGAAAGCTGGAGCCCAAGCTATCGAACTCAAACAGTTCCTATCCTAATTAACTGTTTACCTAATTAACTAGCCAACTAATTGTATGTCTTGCAAAATGGCCTCTCATTTCTGCATATCAGTCTCGTTTTCCTCTCTGCAGGCCAGCCTTTTATGTTTCTCAATGTCTATAAAGAAAAAGGTGACCATCTGGTCCTCCAGGATTCACCAGCCTAAGAATTAAAAAAAGATGGACCAGAATTCCTGTCTCAGTTACAAAGTTATGGGAGAGATCTGATTTGGCGTACCTTGGGTAAGGTCTGCCTGTCATCCAGTTATTTATGGCAAGTATGGGCAGGTCACATGGCCCTCTGTCCTCTGCTCAAAAGGATAAAAGCTTTACAACAAGCTCTCCGAGGGGTTTTGCAAAAAGGCATAGGGATGATACATGATTCCTGGAAGGGTGATGCCCACACATTCAGTCACTGGGAGGCCTGCATCTGCCCAGACCCAGACCCAGTGAAGGCCCAATGCCAATGGAAATACTAAGCCAAACTGATAAAATAAAGGTTAACAGAGATATGTTAAATTGATTTTGCAAGTACATGATACGGAAGGGAAGTTTAGGTTTGACTATTTTGTTTATGCAAAAAAAAAATTTAATTGTTGACCACAAATTCATTAGGAACCAATGTTTTGATTCAACAGGAAAGATGCTAACGGTACAGAGAATGGGAGGTGATGGTCTCACTTTACTGGAAAACTCTCAAACACTGTATCTAGTTCTTACAGCCAGTTTTGGGCCTGGAAACCTTGAGATAAGAAGAATGGTTAGAGCAGCTGGAAAAGTTTTGCCTGCAAAAGTAAACACTAAGAGAAAACAAAAACTGACCTTGGATAAAGACAGCCCACCAAGTTTTATACTTCCAGCTTCAGAAATGATGCTCTTTTAAAATATCTCATGATTTTTTATTTCTATAATTTCTGATTCTTTTTCTTTATGTTGTTTCATTTATTCCTATTTTTGTTTCCTAATTCCTTGTTTTATGAATATTATGCATTCATTTTTCTCTTTGAGAATTCTTTGAAAGAAACATTTTTTTTCTATCAGCTCATCCTTTTTTAGCTAGGTTGGGTTCTTTATTTTTTATTGTCCTGTAGATTGTTCTACTGCTTTTGTCTGAGGTGATTTGCTTTTTTTTTTACTATTTTGTTGTCAGTCTTTCTTGAAATATTTTTCTGCATGTGTTTTGGTAATTTGGTTTGTGGGTTTATTTTTACTGGAAGAGTTCTTTCCTACCTCTCCTTTTCTTCTCTCTTCTTGTATTCACCCTCCTTTGCCTGTCTAGAGCCAGCTAAAAAAATAAAGCTCTGGGTTCCTGCCCCGTGGTGACAGGAAAGATGCAGCTAGCACGTCTGCTAGCTGCTTGGTTAGTTAGCCTCTTAGGCATCTGTCTTGCATAGAGAACATTTACTCTCTGTTACCTTCATAGAGGCTATACTTTGCATAGCCTCTACCTGCTTCTAAACTGGTGGAAGTCCACCAGAATCTTGGCTTTTGCTCTCTTTGGCTCTGTGTTTCTGTTCCATTTCGGACTCAAGGAGAGGTGCAGAAGAGTACATA
>JAVSCE010003144.1:0-57876 GCA_032199065.1 Smutsia gigantea | reverse complement strand
GATTCAATGCAATCCCTATCAAACTACCAACAGTTTTCTTCAATGAACTGGGACAAATAATTCTAAAATTCATATGGAACCACAAGGACCCCAAATAGCCAAAGCAATCCTGAGAAAAGGAGGAATAAAACAGGGGGAATTACACTCCCTGACTTCAAGCTCTACTACAAAGCCACAGTAATCAAGACAATTTGGTATTGGCACAAAAACAGACCCACCAACCAGTGGAACAGAATAGAAAATCCAAACATTAACCCAAACATATGCAGTCAATTAATATATGATAAAGAAGCCTTAGATATACAATGGGGAGATGACAACCTCTTCACAAGCTGGTGTTGGCAAAACTGGACAGCTACATGTAAGAGAATGAAACTGGACTACTGTCTAACCCCATGCACTAAAGTAAACTCAAAATGGATCAAAGACCTGAATGTAAGTCATGAAACCATAAAACTCTTAGAAAAAAACATAGGCAAAAATCTCTTGGACATAAACATGAGTGATTTCTTCATGAACATATCTCCCTGAGCAGGGGAAACAAAAGCAAAAATGAACAAGTGGGACTATATGAAGCTGAAAAGCTTCTGTACAGCAAAGGACACCATCAGTAGAAAAAAAAGACATCCTACAGTATGGGAGAATATATTCATAAATGACGTATCTAATAAGGGGTTGACATCCAAAATATATAAAGAACTCACGCACCTCAACAAACAAAAAGCAAATAATCCAATTAAGAAATGGGCAGAGGACATGAATACACTTCTCCAAAGAAGAAATTCAGATGGCCAACAGGCACATGAAAAGATGTTCCACATCGCTAATCATCAGAGAAATGCAGATTAAAACCACAATGAGATATCACGTCACACCAGTGAGGATGGCCAACATCCAAAACACAAACAACAACAAATGTTGGCGAGGATGTGGAGAAAAGGGAACCCTCCTACACTGCTGGTGGGAACGCAAATTAGTTCAACCATTGTGGAAAGCAGTATGGAGGTTCCTCAAAAAACTCAAAATAGAAATACCATTTGACCCAGGAATTCCACTCCTAGGAATTTACCCTAAGAATGCAGCAACCCAGTTTGAAAAAGGCAGATGTACCCCTATGTTTATTGCAGCACTATTTACAATAGCCAAGAAATGGAAGCAACCTAAGTGTCCATCAGTAGATGAATGGATAAAGAAGATGTGGTAAATATACACAATGGAACATTATTTAGCCATAAGAAGAAAACAAATCCTACCATTTGCAACAACATGGATGGAGCTAGAGGGTATTATGCTTAGTGAAATAAGCCAAGCAGAAAAAGACAAATATCAAATGATCTCACTCATATGTGGAGTATAAGAACAAAGAAAAAAAGTGAAGGAACAAAACAGCAGCAGACTCACAGAACCCAAGAACGGACTAATAGTTACCAAAGGGAAAGGGACTAGGGAAAATGGGTGGGAAGGGAGGGATAAGAGGGAAAAAGGGGCATTACGATTAGCAGATGTAATGTTGGGGGGGCACGGGGAGGGGTGTACAACTCAGAGAAGACAAGTAGTGATTCTATAGCATCTCACTACGCTGATGGACGGTGACTGTAATGGGGTTGGTGGGGGGGGGACCTGATGAAGGGGTAGTTTAATCACCATAATATTGCACATGTAATTGTAGATTAATGATACCAAAATAAATTATATTAAAAAAAAACAGGAGACTAATATGATCTGAAAAAAAAAAGAACATTCCTCGGGGATTTTTATGAGTGAACTCATGGACCCAAATTAATCTTTCTGTTATACAAGCTATTTAATATCACATGTATTATGTCTCTCATCGTTACATTATAATCATACTTTTAACATGGTGTTTGCTAATTTCATGACCTTAGCTACTACAAACAAGTTGTGTCCCCACACCTCACAGTTGAGAACCCAAACTCTTACAGTCATAAAAATGACATAACCCAAAACAAAACCCCAGTGAGGTCCTTCTTTGCAACCCAGTCAAAATGAACAATTTGGGCTCATTCAGGCCCAAGGAAAACAGCCGTAGAAATTTACCACTTGAACACAAAAACAGTTTCCTCCACCTGGTTCCCTGCCAGTAACAGCATTCTGTCTCCTGCTCTGCCCCTCTAGCAGAGCCCTCCGTTATCTCCATCGTCAACACTGGTGCATGTAAATAGGCTGAGTTTTCCCCTCCTCAGTGACTGTGCAAACCCAATTCCATGTGAAACTGCAGACTGTCTAGAAAGAAAGAGAGGGAAAAGTGGAAAACTACAGGAACATTATGTAAAATGTGTGGACCCAAAGCCCGACACTAGATAAGCCAAACATGCTCACACAAACATGCTAAATTGTGTGAACAACCCTCAAGCCCAACAAGCAAAATCCTGAAGGGAAACATACACTAGGTATAGTAGCACATATAAAGTGGGTATCTCCATCTCTCCAGTACCATCACCACCACCATGCCACCCTCCTTCCTTCCACGGCAGCTGGTCTTCAACCAATCTGAGCCAGTAAGATTCCTTGATATATATTCAGACATAAGAAGAAAACAAATCCTACCATTTGCAACAACATGGATGGAGCTAGAGGGCATTATGCTCAGTGAAATAAGCCAGACAAAGACAAGTACCAAATGATTTCAGTCATATGTGGAATATAAAAACAAAGAAAAAAACTGAAGGAACACAACAGCAGCAGACTCACAGAACCCAAGAATGGACTAACAGTTACCACAGGGAAAGGGACTGGGGAGGGTGGGTGGGAAGGGAGGGATAAGGGGGAAAAAGGGGCATTACGATTAGCAGACATAATGCAGTGGGGACGGGGGTGCATACGGGGAAGGCAGTACAACACAGAGAAGATAAGTGGTGATTTTATAGCATCTCACTACGCTGATGAACAGTGACTGTAATGGGGTATGTGGTGGGGACTTGATAATAGGGGGAATCTAGTAACCATAGTGTTGCTCATGTAATTGTCCATTAATAATACCAAAATAAATAAATAAATTAATTAATTAAAAAAGACAGAACCCTAAACCCTTGGGTGTACCACCTCTAAGGTTGTCCACATTCCCCATTAAGTGTGTACTTTTAAATAAAGCTTTCTCACTGCTCAAAAAAAAAAAAGATTCCCTGATATGTCCTGACCATGTCTGCTGGACTTATATGAGCAAATCTCTTCTACTTTTTCAATTATTTCTCCTTCACTTGGAAAGGATGGCAACATACATGCAGACATTAGTGAGAGCTTCAAGATGAGCATGACATTTAAGGACCCCCCCTTTATGGAGCCTTCTTTTCTCGTATTCACTAAATATGGAAATTAAACCAATGGTATTTCTCTTGTGGCTCTTAACCACATCATGACCTCTGCTGAAATGATTTGTATTGCTTTTCACACAAGTTCACAAGCTTCCAAAGAAAGGTAAGATGGCAGGGCTGCCGCCAGGCCACAGGCTGCCTCTGCGTAAATTAGCAAAGGAAGCCCCTTCCTCAAGACATTTTACTTCCATCTGCTAGGAAACTGTTGCCACATGGTTTTGCCGGGACAAGGGACTATGTTACCACCTTCTGAGAAACTGTCACAATATATATGCAAATCTGTGATGCCCATGATATACGTGGGACCTAGAATTGTGCAGTGCCTAAACTACACGACTGTGCACTGGTTCTGGACAACATTCCTTTATCTTCCTAGTATTACAACACTTCAAATAAACTACCTACTTGTGATTTGCCTAAAAGCTATCCTGACAATTCAGATTCCAATATTGTGTGTGTGGGTGTGTGATGGCATGTGGGCATGTACGTACCTATATATTATTTTCTAAGTGAATTTTGCAAAAAAACACAATTATCTATGTCAGGTTAGATTACTGGCCCTAAGCCATGAGAACAGTTGTTCTTGATACACCAGGATAAGAAATATAAAAACACACGCTTTCATGCCAAGGCAATAGTCATGATGGGAGAAAGAAAAAGGGGACCATGTTTGGAGTCCTGGAGCAAACAGCTTATTCCCAAGGCAAAGATATTTATTCTTATCTTAGGTAACCCGAAATTTTACTGATGATCATAAAAATAATTGGCCCATTTCAAAATCCACTTGCTGTAGCCCAGGAGTGAAGTTTACCATGGGAACCTCTTCTTCCTTGAATAGTTTCACACTTAGCCACCATCAACTTCACCTTTCCTACCCTTAGATTCTGTCCTCTAAATGAGACCATTACAGGGTTCTCCAGGCCCAGGATAACGGATTTTCCAGAAACAGGATCCCCGGGTCCCAAGCAATAGGAAGACCAGACGACAAGAGCCACAGCTGAACGAAAGGAAGTAATTCACAAATAAAAATCTGTAAACAAGCCAATTTTGTATGGCCTGCTCTGCGTTAGGAGCAGGGACTCAGAGAGACCGCTTCTCCTCGCCCTCTTCTTTCGTCATTACAAGTACCAGTGACAGCAGCAGAGCAAAGAAAAACAGATTTTTAAGGAGAGGAAAGGAAACCAGTCCAGTGAGATTCAAGTAAAGGCTAGGTGCCCTTTCCCTGCCTCAGATGGATTCCCTCCTTTTCTTCTCACAACACAGAAGCTTTTCTTAGTCCCATTTTACAGAGGAGGCAGCTGAGTCTCAGAGAGGTGGAACAACCTGCCTGAGGCCACACAGCTATTAATGGCAAACCATGTCTGGCTCCAAAGCTCTTGCCCTTCCGCTACCCCACTCGGCCCTGGGCCGAGCTGTAGTGAGCACTTCTCAAAACCTTCATGTGCCCACAGGTCCCCTGCAGACCGTGTTCCGACCCAGAGCCCTGAGATGCTGCACTTCTAACAAGCTCTCTAAAGATGCCGAGGATCTGCTAGTGGTCGGACCACACTTTGAGTAGCAAAGCTTTTGACCAGTGGTGCTCAACTGAGGACAGGTTTGCCCCCTAGGGGACCCCTGGCAATGTCTGGAGACACTCTGGTCGTCACAACTGGGCCAGGCTACTGTACCTTGTAGGAGGTCAGGGAGGTTACTAAATAAACATCCTGCGACTCACAGGACAGCCCGCCACCCCCACCAAGAGCTATCCAGCCCAGCGGCTGGAAACGTGGTCTGAGAGGTCTCAAGTTCATTTAAACTTCTCCCAAAGCTGCTGAGGTTTTGCAATCTGGCAGTGGGGTCACAGGCAGCCCCAGTATTTCAGAAATTCTCCTGAAGAAGGTTCTATGGAAAAGCTGATGCCATGCAGCCAATGGCTAGGATATGAAGAAGTTTTATTTCCTCACAAACATTCTGCCATCACACTCAAGAAAGTCAAATCAGCTGATTACAAAGAAGGGTTTCACAAACTGCTCACAGTTTCTCTAAAGCCCTTGTTTCCTAGCACGGGAGGTCAAAATTGAAAAGGCAAAAGATAAGACTGTTTTCGGACACAAATCTTGTCATTTCCTGTTCTGGCTGCTCACATATTCACCCTGTTGGCCAGGGTCACATGAAGCCCTCTCTCATTAGTCAGCACTAGGAACTGCTGCCCACCGTAGACTTCGCGCTGGGGTATCATGGTCCTCTGCACCCAGCAGCCACTCAATCCCCAAAACCCAGTAAAGAAACTCGTCATTCATTCGGATCTTTAATGTCCATGTACCAAAAATTAGTTCAATTTTAATATGTCTCCTTTTACTGAAATAACCATACTTTTTGGTGGTGGTAAAAGAATCTTCAGATGTAATATTCTTTGATTACAGCATATGCTTTAGGAAGGCTGTACATGTGAATCTACTTTGGGGGGTAAGTTAAGGTTTGGTTAAAATCACGCAGCCTTTATCTGTGGGGGCAGGGGGGGCATGTTAATCCAGCCCCCAGGCTATGCATGTCCTCCTGCTTTCTCACCTTATCAGTGACCCTCTCCTCCTCCCAGGGGACCCAGCTCGAAGGTCCTGCATTCACACAGACCCCCATGAAAGGGTCTCTGTCATCTCAGCGTCCCCCTCAAAACACAGCTTAGAGTAGAAGGCTCTCCACAGAACAGCTGAGTGAGGCATGAGCGCAGTTAACTCTCCTGTCCTTGAACTCTCACATTTCTGGGCTCTCCCTCTTCTCTGAATATGCTCTTCTCAGTTTTTTTCACTGCTTCCCTTCCTCCTTCTCGGTCCTAAGCACAAATACGCCCCAGTTCTACCTTGGAGTCCTCTCTGCTCTGCACAGGCTCTTGTCTTCTTCTTAAAAAAAGCTTCCCAAACTGACATCTCTAGCTCCATCTTCTGCCCTAAAACATGAGCCTATATTTCAAATGTCAAATTCACCGTCCCCTCCCCACACCCAGCCTCCCTCAGGACTGTCACCGATGCTGACACCTCCAGCTTATCTCTGATTCTCCACCATCTTCATCCTTGACATTTTGAGCTGCCATACAACATGGGTTCTATTTCAAAGAGTCCTCTTTCATTCCTTCCCCAGTCTGTTCCCTCAGTTCCAACCACGAAAGGTCTCCCAGACGTTCAAAGCCAGCTCCTGCTTGGCGGCTGCAGGGTTCTGGGGGCTGCATGGGAGCCAGCTGTGAAGTGACTGTGGGTGGTAACTGCCCCACAGGAAGCCCATGACCCCAAAGGCTGCACTAGCCCCACCTACTGGCCTCCCTCCAACACACACACACACACACACACACACACACACACACACACACAAAGGAGGCAGGGTGAGCTAGTGGTTAGAATGCAGACTCCGGGTGACCCCTGTAAGGCTCTGGGCAGAGTAGGCTGCTTCTCTGCAGCTCCATTTCTTCATGTGTTACAAGGGGAGATGAACAGGCTCTGCTTCCCTGGAGCTGCGGTGAGGATTACCTGAATTACTACGTACAGCGTGGAGAGCAACACCTGGCACAGCCTCGGCGACTGATCAGTGTTAGCCATGTGGTGACAATGACCGCAGTCCACCTAGTAGGCCAAGAGCCCGGAGCAGAGCGGCAGCCTGGGCCCCCGATCCAGTGCACCGAGAAGGATACAGCCCCATCTCCGTAGCGTCAGTGCCAAAGGGAAAAGCAGAGGAAATGAAAAGCCACAGGCAGATCCAGAAGTTGTAGAGAGAATAAAGCAGGTTGAGTGGGACACTGGATGTAGGGGTGTGGTGGGCTGAGTGATGGTCCCCGAAGATGGCCACCTCCTGATTCCCAAAACCTGTGCATATGCTGCCTTTCATGGCAGGAGGGACTTTGAAGATATGATCGAGTTAAGGATGCTGAGATGAGAAGACAACCATGAGTTCACTGTAAGCACAAGGGTCCTTGTAAGAGGGAGGCAGGAGGGCCAGAGTCACAGGGGAGGAAATGTGGTGACATAAGGAGAGGTCAGAGGGAGAGATCAGAAGGTGGAGGAAGGGGCCACAAGCCAGGGATTGCAGGTGGCCTCTAAAAGCTTCGAGAGGCGAGGGAACAGATTCTCCCTTGGACCCTCCAGAAGGGATGCAGGCTGCCCACTCGCTGAGCCCAGGGAAACCAATTTCAGGCTGCTGAACTCCAGCACTGCAGGAGAATCAATTCATTTTGTAAAACACTACATCTGCAATACTTTGTTACAGCAGCCATAGGAAACTCATACAGGAACAAGGGAGAAAGAGAAACTGAGAATGACTCCCAGTACCTGGCTGGGGTTGGGAGCTCCCCTGTGGTGGTGGTCAGTGAGCCAGGGACACAGCTGGGAGGAAGACGAGAAGTTTCCTTCTGGACAGGTTTAAGAGGTCTCTGCCTCCCACAAAATGTTCACTAGAAAGTTATATATGTGGTGCTCAAGCTCAGGAGACAGGCCCAGACTGGGGACAGGATTTTCCACAGAATTGGTACTCAGCCAATTAGTTAGAATTTAGTTAGAATTTCATCTGCTTTTTATAGAAGGCTAGCTGCAGGGATATCACCATTAGTATTATACGATGGTTATGAAATGCACCCTGAGGCATAATTTCTTAGATAGGGAAGAGTGGGCTGGTAGAAAGAATGCAACACAAATTTGAATTCCAACATGGTAGCTGTGTTACCCCGTGAAAGTCGCAACTTCTCTGTGCCTCTGTTTCCTCATCTGTAAAAGGGGGATAAGTCCTAGCTGGGATTAGGTGTATAATGAGTGACTGACACTTTAAGCTGAACGCCCAGCACAAAGCAAGTGCTCACTAAAGGGTGGCAATTGTAAGGACTGCTTAGGCACAACTGAAAAATATTTTGTTGAATTGTAAGAATTTTATGTCATCCCAGCAGTTGTAACATGTTGTCTGTTTCATCCTTTCTCTTCCCAGACGTTTCCTACATACAGCAAACACTTTGATCACCGACTGTATCATGTAAAGATGTGCAAGACGTGGTGTCTGCTCACAGGAGGCAGAAGGGTATCAACGGTAATGAACCAACAGCCAGCACCTACCGTGCACCTCTGCTGCCGGTATTAAAGATGAGTAAGACATAATTCCTGCTCTTGAAGAACACACAGTCTGGAGAGGAGACAGACAGATCCCACAAATAGTAAACTAACATTTACTGAGCCCCTCCTAGGTGCCAACCTTTACATGTGTTCATGCAGTACATGTGATTCACGTGTTACATTTAAGTTCACTTAGGCCCTGGGCACCACACTGTTGCCACACAACGCAGCCTGCTCTCTAACATTCCGAAGCGATTACAAAGCGAGACCGGGATGCTGCAGAGAAGGTTGCTCTTGAGTTTGTAAGCTCGGTGCAAACACCTCCTCTGCCCTGGCAAGTGACCTATAAAACTCCCCCCGGCGAGGTTTGATTCTGAAGACAGAAATCAATGGTTTTTAAAAAAGAGCACGGACTTGCTTTACAAAGAGACTAACCGATGCAAAGGTAACTCCTGTATATCCTCCCCTTTCTTCAAGGAAACGCAAGTAACCTCTGCTGAGCAAAGTCTTGCGCAAAGCCCTCTGCACAGTCATTTCATTTGAGACCAAGAATAAACTCGCACGGGAGGGTGGAAAGGCACTGCAGGAGGCAAAGAACACTGCAGATTAAAATTATACTGGGCCTTAATTCTCCTATAAATTTCACTGACATCCTCAGGTCTCTTGCAAAAGCCCAGCGCTGCTATTTTGGAATGTGACAAGAAAGACAATTAATCCCATAAAATGACGCAGATGAGAGCGCAGACGGGAGAGCACGATGGAGAGTAAAAGAGAAAGAAATCGATGTACGAAGAGAAAGAATAAGATTTTAAATGAGATCACAATATAAATCAGATGAGAAGCCTAAATGGAAAAGGAAAGTTTAAGAGAAAACATATCCAAGGGAAGGAGAGGAAGTGGGTGGAAGAAATGACTAGAAGTTGTTTTGACTTTCTACAGATTAGTAGATGAAACAATGGTTCTCGTGTGGAGGTCAAGTCCCCTGTGAAGTCTTAGGCATGGACCTGAGCCGCCCTGATGGAATAATGGGACCATGTCACTACCTACACCTCATAGGGCTGCTCTGGGGAGCAAGGGAATGCAGCACTGAGCTCCGTGTCTGCAGCAGAGAGCCTTCTACTGGAGTAGTCGTGGCGACAATGATTTATCCCTGCTATGAAAACACCCCAGCGGGACCTCCCGAGACAAGAGTCCGTGAACACTCACACGGACCGTGCCACACAGATCTCTCGGGAGGCTGCTGCGATTTCAGGAAATGTGGTCATTTTAAACCATTGTCCCGAGTCCTCTGTGCAAAAAGTAGCATATGTGTGTAAGGCAGCACGGCAAGGGGCCAGGCTGGAAAGACAACCACAGCCTAGAAAAGCGGGGAGACAGTGAAATTCTTCCAAATTTCATGACCCCTGGAGAAGCCTGTGTCACCACCATGAGCAATCCCCACCCAGATAAGCATCCTCCAGTCTCCACTAAGCTCCTGGAGTCACTCTACCTGTAATGGCTGTTCAAGAGGCGTCCTGAGGATACCCCTGCTCTGTAGGTTTCCAGGAGGGCTCACCTTTCCAGTGTAGCGCTGGCAAGGATCCAGTCATGGGCAACATTCTAGAACTAAAGCTTGAGCCCATAAAATCTACATCTTGATAAGCATCAAAGGAGTATTGCAACAGAGACCGTTGGCATGCACAAGTGCAGGGCACCACGGAGGTACGGAGGAACCTACATGTTTCTAACTGTCTAGGGCACAGCCAGGGTTTTGCCTCTTCCTTGTGGTGTGGACCCTACCAGGTAACAAAGATCTCCGCTGCCCTTTGAGAGGAGATCACGTGGCAGTGGGTTCCTCCTTGGATGTGGATGGAAAAAGCGATCTTTAAAGAAGATCATTTGTCTAAACCAGGACTAACATCCAGCACGCTAAAAATTGTACGCAGGTGGCCAGGGAGCGCTTGATTCCAGGTTCAAGTGATGAAACTGAGAGACGTTTTCTTTTTAGCAGCTATTTAGAGAAATATGTTTAAGTCTGGCCAAGAAATATAAAAAGAAAGTGGCACTAATAAACCCAGAAGGAGTTAAGGGGAGAGTGGCAGCTGATCTCCACAAATGGGTTTCGGACTGGGGGATGTACACATGTAGAGAACGCATTTCCTTTGCAGATGACCCGTGGCCCAAGCACGCGGCACTCGAAGAGCATGGAAACTGCAGTGCATCCAGGGGGTTCTCTGCCAGAAGGGAACTTTCCTTCACTAATAACTTCTAAAAACATTCACTAACTAAATCATGCTGGCAGTCCAAATCTTCCCATCAAATCTCATTAAGAGATCAGGCTGAGTTCAAACATATATGCAGGATAAAGAGAAAACTCAAGTCTAGAGAAAATCTGGGGGCGGGAGAAGGATAGTGAAGAAAATCCTACAGTCTGAATGTAAAGTTTTGGAGTTAGGAAAAGAGGATAAAACCAGAGGCCTTAAGTGGGTCAAAAAATAAAAGTTTCAGTTGCATAAAAAGCCAAATATGACTTCAGATTTTTTAGTGTGATAGGCTGAAAACTCGCTGCTATTTTAATATGTGCATTTCCTTGAGATGGGTGGGACTCTGCCCGAGGCAAGATTTTGTAATGGTAATAATAAAAATACTTAATAGTACTTAGAGGAAAGCATGTGTGGTCATGATGTTTTAAAAGGGAGAAAGAAAAGGTAATTCTGAACATCTGTACTACATTTCTACATGATAAAACTACTATACCCCAAAATTATTCTGAAGTTTGGTGGAGCTGGGGATGGGGGAAGGCAGTTCATGTGGAGAAATGTTTAAAAAACAGAAAGGGAGACTCAAAGGCCATTTGGAGGAAAACGGGGATGACAACCTTTACTGTAAAATAAACCTGCCAATTTAACAGTGAGAGTCCAGTAGCCAAAAAGTCAAGTTTATGTGTCTTCTCACATCCATAATTTGTTACCTGCAAAAATACTCCTGAGAATCACACAACTTTTATTTTCATAATGGTATCTCCCAACTGCTTCTCAGATCGAACCACCACTCCAAGCTCTCCCTTAGATTTATTTATTTTCTCGGACTTGCCTCGTTCCCAGCCCTACCTTTTCAGAGAGGAAGGGAAGAAGGGAGGGAGGGCAAGTCGGAGGAAGCTTCTCTCGCCCCTCCCTCCCCCCCTCTCAATCACACCCACGCAGCACTTGTGTTTCTTCTCAGGTTCAATCCCCACCCACCCCACCCCCACACGGCACCACACCGCCCCTTGGCACATCTGTTTCCTAGTTCAATCCCTTGCTGGGCAGTCTTTGGGTCAACAAGTACCACGTCTGGGCGGCCCTCCCCAGGGAGTTTCAAGCAGGTGGGACTGAAGGGATTACTGTATTAGCCATAGCCACAGGCCAGCCACCAAAGAGTGCGTCACTCATGCCCAGCAGTTCACAACCTGGCTGACTCTGCTCCCCAGAAGATATTCTGCACTCTCTGGAGATGCTTTGGCTGTCACAGCTGAGGACCAGGGAATGGGGAATGGTGCTACTGGCGCTGAATGCGTGGCGGCCTGGGCCGCTGCAAACACCGTCCACTGCAGAGGCCAGCCCCACCACCCAGAATTAGCCTGCCCCAAACCTCCACAGTGCTGAGGCTGAGAAAGCCTGGGCTACACAATTCCAGCAACAGGCAGGGACTATCCACCCCCCAACACTAAAAATGCTCACATGGCAGGCAAGCCAGCCCACACGTCGCCCAAAGAGATGAGACTGCCTCAGGACCTGAAGGAAAGGCAGCCGGTGGCCAGGGGATATCCTGGTGGTCATCCTTGAGGCAGAAGGTGACCAGTGGGGTAGGTAGAACAGGACATGTTGCCCCAGTAGAGATCAGCCAAGCAGGATGCTGACATCAGGCATTGTGGTCAGCCGGCCAAGCGGGACACGTGGATCACTCCCTGGAATGGCCAGCCTGACCCAACAAGGGGGTTCCTGGTTCGAGCCCAGCCCTAGCAACAAGCCCTAGGCAGCCCGGTAGACTGCTCCTTCCCAGTGCTTAGAATCCCCGAGGCACTGGCGCCCGAATGGCCGCCTCTCTTGGAGCCCCTCCTCATTAGCAGGAGCTCTTCTCTTTTCGCTCCTCACGAAAAGCTTTGCTGGCGGCTCCACACTCTTGTCTGTTGGCTTCATTCTTGGTTGCCTCCAAGACACGATCCTGAGGGAAACAGCATCTCAGCAGATAACAATCCTGACCAGGTCCTGATTAAGAATACTTTCCACAGGCAAACCTTGCACATCTCTGTATGGCACACCAAAGACGACCACGTGTAAGTACTTTTCAACGTGACTTGTATGTACAGTTTCTTTCTGAGGCCACTTCCTTTCTCTGGGACTTTTTATAGGTTAGTTGAATGCTTCACACTCAGACCCTTTCTAACCAACACGGGGTACACTCCCAACACCCACTGCTCCTGAAAGAGCTGCAGACTTTTGTGATAATTAGCAAAACCCCAGGAGCTGGAGACTAAAGTCACCCATCTAATAAATGCAAAAGAAAAATGTGCCACAGAAAAAAATATTGTCTCATTAAAAAAAAAAACCTCAAAACCTATGCATAAATTAGTAATTTCTGGAACCCTAAATATAACTAACTGTACTTGTGCTTTTTACCAAACATTTTGTTTCAAAAACTACCTATGTAAATCAGGAGCTGCCACACTTTTTCATAAAGGGCCAAGTAGTAAATATTTTAGGCTTTGAGTGCCAGGGAGCAAAATAGAGGATATAATATAGGTACTTACATAACCATTTCAAAATGTAACCACTTAGAAAGGTGAAAACCACTCTTAGCTACCAAGTCATTTAAAAAAGGTGGTAGGCCCCATTTGCCCAATGGGTTATAGTTTTTGGGCTCTTAAGCCAAGTGTTTGTAATTTTTACTCTAAGTCTCTCTCATCTTGCTTTTTCTTTTTCTACAAACTATTCATATGTCATTATATTTTTCCTTTATTAAGAAGGATTTAATTCATCCTTTATATAAGTTACAACTGCTCTAACTATAAGGCACTCATAGGACTTACCCATCAACCACTCACAGTGCCTTAATTAACACTCTCCCCAAAACATTTAAGATACCTTTCAACCTATATGACAAATTGGGAACACAAAGTGGTCCCTTTCAAATCCAAGCCTGGGTAGATGGGAAAGTACACACTGCTTTGCCAAATTTTAGCTGGTTAGAAGAACAATGAATTGGGGCAGTGGGTAAGGGTCATGGCTCAGAACTGACATGGAAAGAAACCCAAAATACCCAACAAACACAAGATAAAAAGTAAAATCAGTTTGGGGAAGCAAAGCTTTTCTTTCAGGCAATGAGGTAATGATGAAGAACAAAAATTGAAAAAGAAGACAAACTGAACGGATGCCATGGGGAAGGTCCCCCTCTAAGTGCCTCCCATTTTTCCTTATTCTCTGCTCACAACATTAAAAATCCTAGGACTTGATGGAGGGCCTCAAGGTGCAGTGCCACCCTTATTTTAAGCACTTGTTTTCCTCCTCATGAACCGCCAATGTGCTGGGAATAGCGCAGATGCTGTCTTCTGCATGGTACTCTTAACCTTCCACTGCACTGCCGGTGGCCTCACTGATTCACAGTTCCCCATTCAACAGGCCTTAAGATGTAGCAAGAAAAAAAATGTCAGAGCCCTTTGTGTTTTCCCCCGTTTTGGATTTACAGAGGAAATATCCCTCAGCAAGAAGTCAGAAGAACAGAATTCTAGACTCTGGTCTACTCAGGGATTGGGGGCTGAACTTCCCGGCAGAACCAGAGGGTGGTTAGGAACAGGTAATCTGCATCCTGGGTCCATCGCTACTGCCTCTGAGAACCTGCACCTGACACATCACCCCTGAGCTTTGGCTTCTTTGCCTGAGAGGCAGGAAACCCCCCATCACAGGGTATCGTTGGAAGGATAAAATGCTACAAAATGACAAGCAGAGGCTGATTCGAGGGCCCAGTAAATGCTGCTTGGTATCACTTCTAAACTTCTCTCAGCCTCAGTTTCCTCCCAGGGTTACCGGGAGCCTCAGAGGAAATCATTAAAATGTGAGAGGTTCTATAAGCCACAAAGCCTCCTCCACGTGTAAGGTATTAGCCAACGTTCCCAACCCAAGACAGGCGGGACCTTGGGATGCCTGAGCCCCTTGCTGCTGCTGCAGCTGGCCGCGCACACCAGAGACACCACAGTACCACGCCTAGAGTACTTCTCACCACTGACGTCTCATCGGTGGCACACTGTTTGACCAAATGATGGTGATGATAAATTAGGGCAGCTGTCGAAAGACTATGCCTCACAAAGCAGTCGCACCCAAGGTCGAGAAGCACAGGGCCATGAGGACAGTGACCAGAGCCCCCCACCCACCCCAAGCATGACCTGACATTCTCCCCACTCCCCGCCCCCCCCACCCCCCCCAGCGCCTCACTCCCCTGCCTTGTTCTTTTCTCAGCAGGCTCCAAAATGCCTGGCGCCTCATGGCTCCCTGGGGGCTCCACCAGTCTCTGTTACTGTAAAAAGCAACCAATTACACTCATTAAAATCAATATGGGGTAAAACTTGAATCTCTCAAATTAGCATGTAGCATTCAAGCTTTACAGAATGTATTAGGATTTAAAGATAAGGCAAATGATGCTAAATGGAAAGGAATACGCTGCCTATGTCATCAGAAATGTGAGGGTTAAAGTTAGGAAATCCTGCAGTCGGATGTGCTGTGAGCCAGCAGCCAGGGCGAGTGCTTTTCTGCAAAGATGCTTCCTTGCATCCATCCTGCACAGAGTGTACGGAGACACGAAACCCAGGGAGAACATAGGGAAGCTGCATCAGGTTGGCAGCAACCGATGGAAATTCCAGGCAATCTCAAAAGATACAGCATATTCAAAACTGTGTGTGCTTACTTAGAGAGGCATGAAGGAAAAGTACGCAACTCCCAGGGTCTCCTCTTGAGCGATAGCGGGAGTGACAAGGCAGCATTGGGAACAGTCACCCCGCTGGAGGCTTGGAGGTCACAGATGATCACGGGCATGTGTGCAAACACTAACAAAAAGGTGACCAACAGTCAGAAATGCCTTAGGCACTGGAACGTCAGTCATTTCAGCCAAATCATCAACGTTGGTTGCCCAGCTCCACCAGGACTACATCAAACTCAACACATCCCAAGTCTTTCCTCAGCCCCTTGCTGACAACCCTCGCCCGCCCACTGACCCACCATTCACCTACCCCCAGGCCCACAGCGGTGTCTGATCTTAGGAGACCAGCTCTGTCATGGATGCAGCCAGGCATCAGCTCTGCACAGCATTAAAGTGCCATCTGAGGGGCCTCTCAGCATGCCACCCCAAGAAGCGATAGCGTGCAGGGGGGACAGGTACAGACCCTGGAGCAGAGACTTGGCAGCCCTGATATTGGCTCCAGCATTTGCTGTGTGTGACTAGGGACAATCACTTACCTCTTTGTGCCTCGGTTTCCTTATCTGTATAATGGGGATGATGACAACAGTATTTACTTAGTATAGCACCTGGCACAGAATAAGCCACGGCAGGTGGGAGCTTTTCCTTACCGCCCACCTGGGTCCCTGAACATGCCTCAGACTTCCCAAGGGTGCTCTCACAGCATCCCACACATAGAGGCTCAACACATGCCCGATGATGTCCAACACATTTTCAAAAATGTGAGAGAAAACTTCCAGTTAAGCTACCCTCAAGCTCCTGCCCCTCTCCACGCACAGACCAATGCCAGAGCGAACATAAAGGAACATGGCATTTGTCAATCATAATGAACCTTTCCAAAATTGGCAAAATAAATCCCAGGGCACCTTCTCTAGCTGTTTTTGAACTGGTTTTTTTTTCACTCTTTCAAATATTTATTAGGCACCTACAGGCAATATTTGAGGCCTGGGAATACTGACAGAAGGTACTGGTCAGGTAAGCAACTAACTATTAAAATAGGGAACAACTGTTTTGGGAGCATTTTCTGTGATAAGCTTTGTTTTTGTCGGCAGAAATAGAATGCATTGAACCTAGAGTGTCAGAATTGGAAATGCCTGTATCAGCCAAACCATGGCTCATGGCAGATTGATCACAGCAGACGTGTGCCTTAAAGAGAAAGAGACCGTGTGGTTTTGAACTGGGAAGGTGGAGAGATTAGGGTGTAGTTTAGAAATTTGGGCAAAGATTATACAGGGAGGTCTGAGCCATCAGTAAAATGTTTATGAGCTCAAGAACAACTCGGTCCCAGGCTTTGCCTTGATGCATCTCCCACTGGCTTGGGGACAACTGGATAAATAAACGAGGAGGCCGAGGATACGCGCTGCCTCGTCCTCCCTACCCCAGGCCCCTGCGTGGAGGGAAGCCCAGGCCCAGGCCCCCGGGGGTTTTACTCATCCTGGGTTAGTAGCAATCATGGCCCCTAATGACACGAGTGTTCTTGTTCCCCTGCTACCCAAAAATTGCAAGCTGCCCAAGGAGATGGATAGGCATGTCCGAGGAAAGCATTCCCTCCCCTTCCAATGCCTTACAGTGCAATGACTCCAAACACTCCTGTCTTCTCAGGACCAGCCACAATGTTACTACAGAGTGAGACTGTAGGAGGATCCTGCTCTGTAAACTCACTTTTCTTTAATGAGATCAGCAGTATTTTGGTACTTGATGGCTAAAACCTTTACACAGAACAGCACGTTCTCTGCAAAAAAATGCTAGAGAATGCAGTAAACTATTACCCCATCAAACTATGTCTTATCAAATCAACCTATACGTAAAAGCTTCAAACGACACTGGCGAGGAACGCCGTGTTTCAGCCAACCCTTCAGCTTACATCAGCGCCTCAGCTGTCGTGCTGGGGCAATGGTTTTGGTCTTCCAATAAGTTGAGATCATAATCTTTTTGTTGTTTCCTGACATGCAAAGAAGCGGTTTCACCCTCAGCCTTTTCCAGACCAGGGAAAGATAACAAGACACTAAAGGAACCCGACCCTCCCCGTGTGTAACCCCTGCCCACTGGCAATCTCCTGAAACAACAGGCTAATTAAGCAAGGCCAGTATTTCTGCAGGTGGGGCTCCTATGAAGCCCAACACCTCTGCTTGAGGATGAATCATAAACCCACCAGCACCCCATTCCCCAGCATCATGCCATCGAACCCCTTCCGGGTGGAACCGTGCAAAATGAAAAAGAAATCGGGAACATGCTGAACTTAAAACCTCAAGTACATTTTAAATCCTGTTTTAGATTCATTTAAATTAACGGAGGCCAGGCCACCTCTTTATTCAAGTTGGGTCATTCTTACTGCTTCAATACCAAAGCAATTGGCTACATTTTCCACACAAAACAATAATAACATTAAAAAATACCCTGACAGAAAAATATGCTGAAACTCAGTAGAGAATACAGAAACAGCTTACAACAAGCTCTGCCTTCTAGAATATCTAATGGAGGAAATTACCCAGTTATTCGGCCATGAGAAACAACTTTTGTACATCATTAACGTATTTTGCCGATTTTTGTGATCTACAAAATTAAAAGCACAATTTTTATTTTCTAGCAGAGCTTTTTTTCAGTGGGGTTTACAAAGAACGTCAGTGCAGCCAGAGGAAAGTCAGTCAAATCAGCCTGAGAAACTCTTCCTGTCTTAGTCTCCGCATCTTGGAAATGACAGGTGCATATGGAAGATCTGGGAAGTCCTGCAATAAACTCCACAGAATGCAGAGTTTTCAACACTTCATTTGGCCCTGCAGCCTTTTTCCTCCCATAACACCCATCAGACCCCAAAAGGGCTGTTCTGCAGAGCACAGAGAAAGATTTTTCTAGAAAAGGGACACGACGAAAACGATTTAACAACTGAGACTCTCGAGTCAGCCTGATTCAAATATCAGCCTCACCACATCTTGGCAGGGGGGCATTAGGCAAGCTTCTTAACGTCCCTTGTCCCGTAGTTCCCCCAGGTAAGACGGCAGTGTCAGAGTACCTACCTCCTCGGCGCGGGTGTTTCCGTATGACTGGATCAGTCTTCTGAGAGCCTCACGTGGTCGGTTCCTTTTCTGTCATTAAGGTCTCAGTTCACAATGTCACCCCCTCCAAGAAGCCTTCCCTGACCACCCAATAGGAAGACAGCACCCCCCCGCAACCAGGCCACTAGGTCTTCATCCTCTTCTTCATGACACTTGTCTGCTTAACTATTAAGTTGTGTGCTTCACTCCGACAGGATATAAGGGCCATGAAATCCAACTTGATCCGTTACCATCTCTCCATCCTAAAACTGATACTCAATATGTATTCACTGAATGGACAGATGAAAAGAATGAATAAATAAATGAGGTGGTTGTGAGAATTAAATACAAATCACTGTAAAGCACCCTTCATAGTGCCTGTCACATACACATCCATCCGGATGCTGTTACGAAAGCTTTTGATGAATGATGAGTGGTTAAGGCCCTCGTGACCACAATTCTTGCACTATTTAAGTTACATCTTCTTGCTATACTGTGCGTAAACCTTTTTTGGTATTTATTTAGAGGTGTGTTGGTGAATGGGGTTTCTAGGATGAGGTGGGGGTAGCCCCTCGGGAGTAGCATTTGCTGCTTTCCATGGTGTAAATACTTCCACCATGACCAATTTCAAGCTATCAATGGTTTAAAAGCAAGCTCACAAAATTCCTGAAAATGTAATAAGTGGTTCTCACAAACCAGTACAATCCTTCTGGGGAGGGTCCTTACAGGCCTCCAACTCTTGTTTGTTGAGCTCAAGTTTAAAATGAGATTTTTATAAAGGCACACCTGTTCCACATTCTCCCTTCTTGATGAGCCAAGGTAAGAGCTGTCCATTGACTTTCATCTGATGCCCGAGAAAACAGCTGGATGTGTTGGGTTGAACTTTCTGTACCACTCTTTGTGGACTCTTAGACTGATGTTTAAAGCCCTAGGCATGATCTGTTTCCACACCAGACCATTGTGAGGGCCAACTAATCTTAAAAAACACAAACTGAATTGTGTATATTCGTTTATATGGAGGTGTGCGCACAATGGAATCAAGGCACCGTCTTAGGGTACTGATGAGCTGAATGTAGCAAGGAGAGTGACTCTCCCCTGCCTACAGTCCCCAGCATGGAGTGAAGGTCGATGCCAAGATAAATGCTATCTGGCATCCCAGCCTTGCTGTACATGCAACATGAACCATGGACACCCAAAATAAAGCAGGGGCATTTTTCAACTATAGTAATCAATCTACTAACCACAATTTTGAGGTAACACAAACCAAAACTTCAAAAGGTAGTCAACTCCATGTGCAGGTGATAACATGCCAGTAATTACTTCTTCTCTTCTGTAAGCTAATCGGAAAGTCTACGGCGTCAGGCAGGAAGAGATTAGTTTCTGCTCCACTGTACTAGCTATCTATTGCTGGGTAACAAATTACCTCAAAATTCAGCAGCTTCAAACAGCACACATTTATTATCACACCGTTTCTGCAGATCAGGAACCCAGGCACAGCTTATCTGGGTCCTCTGCTTCACAGTCTCCCAAAAAGCCTCAGTCAAGCCACAGCCTGCCCTCTCATCTGAAGGTCTGACTGGGGAAGGATCCACTTCCAAGCTCACTAGTGGTTGTTGGCACTTGGCAGATCTTTATGGCTGTTGGAGTGAGGGTCTCAGCTTCTCGCTGGGGGCTGGCTGGAAGCTACCCTCAGTTCTTTCTTACATGGGCCTCTCCCACATGGCAGCTTGGCTTCATCAAAGCACACAAATTGAGAAAGCAAGAGAGTCTGCTAACAGTCTTACATACCCTAATCATAGAGTGACAGTGGCATCCATTACCTTCTCTCTAGTCTATAGCTTAGAAACAAATCACTAGGTCCACTCCAGGCTATCCTCTAGGGGAGGGAGTTACACAAGGGTGTGAATTCCATCTTAGAAGTCTGCCCACCACATTTGGCTTCTTGGAATATGGATGGAAGTCCATGCCCAACAAAACATCTCTTTAACCACCTGAGCACGCAAGTAAGCCATGTGATTTGCCAAGCCTGTTGCTAAGGTCTCATAAATACAAAACAAGGGAGAAAAGGCCTGGAGGACACTGAGTCTGAAGATACAAAAGCCTGTTCAAATGGTCTAAGCAAATACAATCTACATCAGAGAGAACTTCTGGGAGCGTCTGCATTAGCATGTCCCAACGCGGAGGCCAAGGCTTTCTGAACAACCAAATACGTGACTTGCATGAAGGGCCGCCCATCTGAACAGGTATATAATGCCAAGAAATTGAGCTTGGCCTGGAAGCAAACATCTTCTGGAGTTTTTATTTATTGCTATAGAATATTTTAAAAACACATTTAATACCATTTTACTGCTTTTCTATTTTCACACAGTGAGATCTGTGTTTCCCACAGCATTTTGTCCGTGTGGTGCTTTTGAGATCCATACACCCCATCGTGGCAATGAATTGCTGTAAAAATTTCAAACCTTGGCTGTTCCCCGCATTTTTCCTAAGCTCTATCCAACCACATATTCTGAGATATCTAATCATCCCAAAATTCAGTGGGGGTGTTAGTCGGGACCACTAAGTACACAGCGCCTACTCAGAAAACTTCAACCCTCTGTCCTAGACAAACGAAAATGCAGACAAAACTTATGTTAAATCTAAAAGTTCAAAACTGGTCTGCACATTTTACCATTATTTCTAGAAATATCCACATGCTTTACTTTCTTCAAATCCTGCCCCCAATTGAGCAATAAAAAGATTTGGGTCCATTGCTTTGCTCATCACCTATTTGCTTTGCAAATTTAGAGAGCCGACATTCAGTACACATCTAAAACTCAAATACTGTAGTTAAAAGATGCTGACATGTGCTATATATGCTTGGATCCTGAATACATGTTGAATAATAATGGAACGTGTGTGGTGGGCAGAGAGAACTAATGCAGTTTAGAGGTGATAAGCAGAGAGGAAAGAAAGGTTATAAAACAGATGACAGAATATTTTGTTATTACGGCTGTAGACATCTTCCAACCTGTAAAAATAACCTGGTAACTTATTTTAACTTGTAAAATATGGCTTTGGGGAAATAGAGTGAACGTCCTTACCTCTCTAAGGTGTATGTTTTCCTTCTCCTTCTGGTCTAAAATCACTTCTAAGTGGCTGACTTGAGACTCAGCCTCCGCCATCCGCCGTGTCCGTTCGTTGTCGTCCTCGAGGC
Organism: Smutsia gigantea; assembly: GCA_032199065.1. NCBI lineage: Eukaryota > Metazoa > Chordata > Mammalia > Pholidota > Manidae > Smutsia > Smutsia gigantea. Next base: position 36,293 of record JAVSCE010003144.1, on the reverse strand, counting down.
TTTTGGACGGCAAGCCTTTGCTTTGCAACATCTCGAGTAGCTTTTTAATCGACTCGTCCCGGGCATTGAGGGTCTGTTTCTGCGTTTCAATTCTCAGCTCCATCTCCTCCAAGGTCTTCCTCAGAAGGAACAGCTCCTTGGCCTGCCTGTCGTGCTCAGCCTGGAGCCGCCGGAAGTTCTCCTCGGTCAGCTCGATGGTGAAGTGCTCGGCCCCTCGGTTGCCGCTCTCTTGCTGCAGAAGGTGGTTGAGGTCTCTCTGGGTCCGCAGCTCATCCTGCAGGGCCTGGATGGTCAACTGCAGGTGCTGCAAAAAGACAGGCGGAGCAGGAGAGGAGAAAGAAGGGGAAGAAGTCAGTGGAAATGCCAAACGCCGCTGGCTGCTACCACACTATGAAGATGGAATGTTAATCATGAGGTCCAGAGGGCCAGCTGGGAAGTCCTCCAGGGCGACTCCGGGAGCATGGGACAGCACATGGAGGGGGGAATTTAATTCAGTGATGCTTTCTGAATGTCTTAGAAGAGAAATGTACACATACACAGAAACAGCATATTAGTGTCAGTCACAAGGGAAACTAGACATCTACAGAGGTTTAATTTACAAAGTGAAAAGGGTTAGAAGGAAACTTTCACAAACACACCTTCTTTACACCTGAAATGCTCCAGACTCAGTATTCCTTGTTTCCTAAGGTGTAGTTGTTCTACCGTCCATTATTTTCCATGATAAATGCATTTCCATTTACAAGTGAAAATAATAGCATCCATGACAAGTAGACACAAACAAGGACTTTATTTTTTTTACAAATCAAGCTGTGACTAGGTTTAGTAAACAGGATTACTGCATCTGCAAGCAGAAGGGAACAAATGCAGGCGGAGACACACACACAGAAACGCACAAGAAGGTGAGGCAGAGAGATCAAACAAGCTGCAAAGAGTAGACAAACCTTGGTTCTTCGGGCATCCAGCAACTGAACAGCATGGGAAATGAAAAAAAAATGAGGCAAAAATCAACACAAAGCAAAGTCCAGTGCAAGCAAAGGATATTCAACAGAAAGAACCAACACAAAATACTTTCACAGAGAAAAAAAAGAAAAAAAAAGTCTGTTATTGCAGCAAAGGCCCATAAGCTACACAGAATCTATAGCATTGATGTCTGATAAATGTGATATAAAAAGGAAAAAAAAAGCAAACGTGTGGTTTATCCCACCTTTTGTTTTCCTAAACCCCACTGACCAAGGAATTCAAAGTCTCGGGTGTTATTAGCAGGGAGGAGAGTGCAACACTCCTGAAGTGCCCACGTATTATTTCAGGTCACGATTTTAACCAAAAGAAAAGCAAAAGCACCAGAGAAACAAAATAGTTACTGAGTGGAAGGAAAGAAACCCTTGCATGAAGATAGTAAATTATTCAGCAGCACCTTCGCCACTGGGCCAGCCCTCAGCTGGCCAAAGCAGGCAGCCACAGGCCTGAAGGCATTTCGTCCTAGGAACAAACCAGGAGGCTTCCAAAACACCAGTCACTCCCTCAATCCCAAACACCTAACAGACCAGAAGTAACGCTAAGCAAGGGACTCAAAACAGACCTAAAAGCATAGCTCCCATCTGCAGGGAACTCATGGTATTGGGAGGCATGGATCCTATATAACATGTCTCAGTTATATAAATATGGGAGCTGTCCACATTTTGAAATCTTTCTGAATTCCTATGGTTGACACCCAGAGGTGTTGAGATCTTTCTCAGGGTGGTGGCCTACATCCAGATTTAGCACTGAGCAACTTTACCTCAGGCGCACCCCCTGAGAAATCCCCAGAGACCAGGGACAAAAGACTTTCTTTCTCATCTCCATGCCACAGTGGTTCACAGGGTACTGACTAGGAGTGAACAACCAGTATGTGTTTAATAATGGTGATTATGGATTCTTTTTAATATAATTCACCCCTGTAAAGTGTAAGATTCAGTGCTTTTTAATACACTCACTAAGTTGTGCAACCATCAACACAATAAATTTTAGAACACTTTCATCGACCCAAAAAGAAATCTGCACCCTGTAGCAGTCACTCCCCTCCCCCTCCTCCCTATCCCCTGGCCCTGGCAACCACTGATTTACTTTCCATCTCTGGGTATTGGCCTATGTCTGGACATTTCCTATCAATGGAATCATGCAGTAAGCGGTTTCTTTCACTCAGCCCTTTTTCAAGGTTCATCCATGTTGTAGCATGTATCTGGATTTCATTCATTTTATAGATGAGTGTCATCCCATTATAGGGACATCCCACATTGTATTTATCCATTCATCAGTTGATCCACACACAAATATTCATGCATTATTCATGGTAGCCAAAAAGTAGAAACAACCTATATGTCAACTGACTGATGAATGAGTTCATAAAATATGGTATATCCATACAATGAACTACAATGGACTATTATTCAGCCATACAAAGCAATAAAGTACTGATGCACACTGCAACCTGGATGAACCCTGAAAACATTATACCATGTGAAAGAAGCCAGCCACAACAGACCACATGTCATATGATTCCATTGATTTGAAATGTCCAGAATAACAAATCCAAAGACAGAAAATAAGTCGGTGATTGCCAGGGGTTGGGGTGGAGAGAATGGAGGGTAAGTACTAAAGGGTATAGAGTTCCTATCTGGGGTGATGAAAATGATCTGGATCAGACAGTGGTGCTCACTATTTGCAACTTTGTGAATAGACTAAAAACCAATGTTTTACATGCTAGATGGAGAAACTGCATGGTACAAATATCTCAATAAAGCTGTCACGAAAAACATGAGGTTGTAAGGTAATATGACCTCCCTCCACGAGCAACCCCTTGCCTAAACCACATCAAACCAAAGTCCATGGGAGTCTCGACACGTGCGTCCACTGACTGGCTCCTGCCAAACCTCTCGGGAGCAAAGACCACAACCCTCTTCAAGTCATTTAAATATTCTTGATGATGGCGCATCTTTTTTTCGAATGGAAGTATGACTGACATACAACATCCTGTTCGTTTCTGGTGTGCATCACAGTGAGTCAGTATTTCAATACATTATGAAATGACTGCCACAGTAAGTCTTAGCATCTTACCATGTGTCACTATACAAAGTTATTACAATATTATTGGCTACATTCTCCATGCTGTACAGTGCATCTCCATGACTTAACGTATTTTATAGCTGGAAGTTTGTACCTCTTAATTCCCTTCACCTATTTCCCCTGCTCCCCAACCCCTCCCACCAATTTACATTCCCACCGACAGTGTATGAAGGCTCCCCTTTTCTCCTCTTGCTCACCAGCACTTGTTATTTTCTGTCTTTTTTAAGCTAGCCAGTCCAACAGCTGTGAGTGGTTTTCATTTGTATTTCCCTGGTGATTAGTGATATTGAGCATCTTTTCATGTGCTTGGGGGCCAACTGTATGCCTTCTTTGCAAAAAGGTCTATTTGAGTCCTCTGCCCACTTTTATATCAGCTTGTTTTTTATATTAAGTTGCATAAGTTCTTCATAATTTTGGATATTAACCTCTTACATACATCAGATGCATGATTAGCAAATATAGCTTCCCATACAGCAGATTATCTTTTCGTTGTGTTGATGGTTTCCTTGGCTTTGCAGAAGCATTTCAGTCTGATGTAATCCCATGTGTTTATTTTAGCTTTTGTGGCCCTTGCCTGAGGAAACTGGTCCAAAACAATATTACCAAGACTGACATCAAAGAGCTTACTGCCTATGTTTTCTTCTGGGAGTTTTGTGGTTTCAGATCTTACCTTCAAGTCTTCAATCCATTTTGGACTTATTTTCGTATATGGCGTAAGACAGTGATCCAGTTTCATTCTTTTGCATGCAGCTATCCAATTATCCCAGCACCATATATTGAAGAGATTGTCTCCCCCACTGTATATTCTTGCCTCCTTATCATGGATTAATTGACCATATATGAGAGGGTTTATTTCTGGGCTTTCTATTCCATTCCACTGATCTACATGTCTGGTTTTGTGCCAGTACCATACTGTTTTGATTACTATGGCTTTGTATCATTTGAATCATGGAGTGTGATACCTCCAGCTCTGTAATTTTTTCTCAGTACTGCTTTGGTTATTTGGGGTCTTTCATGGTTCCACACAAACTTTAGGATTCCTTCTTCTAGTTCAGTGAAAAATGACATTGTTATTTTGATGGGGATTGCACTGAATATGTTTATTGCTTTGGACAATATGAACATTTTTACAATATTTATTCTTCCTATCCATGAGCATGAAATATCTTTCCATTTACCTATGTTGTCTTCATTACCTTTCATCAATGTCTTATACAGTTTTCAGAGTACAGGTGTTTTACCTCCTTGGTTAGATTTATTCATAGGTATTTTATTCTTTTTGATGCAACTGTAATTAGGATTGTTTTTGCAGTTTCTCTGATAGTTCATTATTAGTATATAGAAATGCAACTGATGTATGTTAATTTTGTATCATGTGACTTCACTGAATTCATTTATTGGTGCTAATAGTGTTTTGTGACATCTTTAAGATTTTGTATACTGCCATGTCATTTGCGAATAATGACAGTTTGACTTCTTCCTTTCCAATCTGGATGCCTTTTATTTCTTTTTCTTGCCTAACTGCTATGGCCAAGATTTCCAATACTATGTTGAATTAAAGGGGAAAGGGCAGGCATCATGGTATAAGCCCTAAGAGTTTTTCTTTTTTCTTTTTGTAATTCAAGTGCCTGAGTTAAGCTCTGACTGCCAAGGCATCCACTTCAATGAAGACTATCTCAAATAAACACATCACCAGCCACACAACTAGATACAGAACCAAACTTCCTCCTTCCAGTGAGGCTCCTTTGTTTTAGAGATCTTGGTCGATCTAAATAAGTGACCATTTGGGCCACTGTTTTCTCTCTTTTCGTGCTTTAAATTCCCACTGCTATGGCTTACATTCACCAATAAGGAGTAAGTCCATAAACCCTGGGCCCCACCCAGTAAAAGCAGAACCTCAGGCCCATGTGCACCCTCTCTCTGACTCTCCACCTATGACCTCACTGTGTGGTCCCATGTGTGCTGTGTAACTGCCAGGCCCTATAAGTAATACACCTATGTTTTTTCAAAGTTTCCTGATGGGTATCAATCCTAAGAAGAACCACAAGGGCCAGTCCAACCACAACACTGGTTATTGATAGGCTGAGACAAGCAAAAAAAGATTTCTGAGACAATCCAAGTTTATTTGGAGATAAACATGATGATGAATTAGGATAATCAAACTGAAAATCATATTTTCTGAGAGTGACCAAAATAAGATGAGTGTTTTTTTATGTGGTTCATAGACTGACCAGAAGGGAATTCCAAAGAAAATTTGCCAAAATGCTTTTAACAGGGACAGCAACATTGGAAGACAACTCTATAAGGGGGCTGACCTTTTGGATGGCCAAGTTGCTTATAGCTCTGATCCTTTGTTTCCACACGTGCAAAGTGGGGATAATCATAATACATACCTCCTAGGGCTCCTATGAGGAATAACTAAGAGAATGAACTATGTACCAGGTTTGAGAACAAAGGGAGGGGGAAGTTTGGGAGAAAGAACAGAAGGAAGGCAAATAAAAGAGAAGAATGAGAGGTGGGCAGGAAGGAAGGAGGACAGGAGAGAGGGATGGAGGGAAATTAGCCCATTCATGCACTCAGGATACATCTACCCAGTGTCTCCCTCAGACTCATGAAATATCAAAAAAGAAAGGAAGACGAACGGTCCCTTCTCACAATCCACATGGACAAGTAAACCAATCATAGCAATACTATGAGGGTTAGAACAGAAATCATAGCCACGGAGCTGGAAATTCAGAGAGGATGGAACCCAGGCTAGAGATGTGGGGGAAAACACTCCAAACCAAGAGTACCACTGAGCGGCATCTCGAAGAGCAAGTAAGAGTCAGCCCTGAGAAGAACGGTGGAAAGACAGGAGAAAGTACAAGAGCCCAAAGGCCAAGGTGGACCAGTACTTACCACGTGCCACCCATCATTTTTCGATGTAAGCCTTTCTGGTCCTGATAAGCACCCTGTGAAGGAGCCGCTGTGATGACCTCCACTTACTGGCCAAGAAAATGGAGACGCAAGATGGTCACCGAGCGAGGTAAGTAACACAACCAGATGTGCGTCCAGCCAGTCTGACCCCAACGCCCCTGCTCAAACCACTGTAGCGTCAAGTCTCTGAACAGCACCAATACTTCAGGATGGCTAGAGAAAAGAAAGCAGGGATAGGGGAGTAGCGAGAGCCCACAGGTAGGCAATTATGGCAGCTACAGCAACTCTCCAAACACTAAGAATTAGTCACCCTAAGGAACCAGCCTGGTCCTCACTCAGAGGCTGTCATGATGGATGCTTCCGGACTGTACATTTATTAAGCAAAATCTCCCAGGTAGTCATCTTATTAGTCACTAAATGACTTCAGCATGAACAAACACAACCTGATCATCTAAGCACTACAGTTCAGTGCTCAAAAATGTATCACATCCACGCATTGTTTAGTTTTCATTCTCTTTTAAGACATTTAAATTTAAACAGGAATCTCCTTGTGCCTGAAAAGGGATTCTTGAGCAGAACACATGTGCCGGCATGGAGTCTTGACCTCCCTTCTGCATCATATGCTGGAGGATGGAGAGGGGATCTGAAGCAATCTCTCTCTCCCCATTGTTCTGCTTTTAAGAAATTCAACTCACCTCAATCAAGTTTCAAAATTCATTTACCAGGTGCCACGTCTAATGCGATATTTTATACAGACAACTTCAGTTTGAAAATACAAAAGCAGCAACTCTTAATGAATGATCCACTGAAAAGTATATCCCATCTGTGCCTCCAGTTCCTCACCTGTAAAATGGGGAGAGTAATCATTCCTACTACAGGGCATTGTTGTGAGTCAATACATACAAAGCTCCAGGAAGTACCACGTACAGATTAATCACGTCTATCAGTCAGGATATCTTGGCATCTCTCCTGTCATGGCAACAAAATCCTATATTCTGAGCGACATAACCCACTTGACACCCTGATGGCATGGAATCCCAACTCTCAGAGCTCAAGGAGACCTGCAAGATTAGCTTGTGAACCTCATTTTACAAATAAGAAAATCAGATCACACAGGCCCAGGAGCATACATACTGCTAAAGCCTCAACCTCAGTGTCTGGGGTCCTGGACTCCATCCAGGCATGTATTCCAATAACCCTAAGCGTAGATGAAAACGGGGCAGCTCCTCGCTTTAACTATATAGGAAACAGCAGGACTGTCTCTTACAGGGAGGATGAGAGCTGACCTACATCATTTCACTTACACATCACTGAGTCCAAGGACAGTGTAATGAGACCTCCCATCTAAATCCCTGGAATCAAACTGTTGGCCTATTAGAAGACAAACTCAATAAGAACTAGCTCGAGAAGATCAGGATGCAAGTGAAATCTCTAGCAAACCCCAGCACCTTCTCTAAGACTCAAGAGGTAAGAAAAACGCTGCGTGTTTTTCGGTTCTGCCCTTCCCTTATTAGTCAGTTCCTTCAGGATAAATCACATGCCCCTTCTCAATGGCAAAAGCACATTTGCTTTAAGGCAGTCACCAAGCCCCACTGGAGCAGTAATCAGGAGCATTCACTTCAGCCTGTTACCTACCGCAGGTACCTACCTACAAACCAGCAACCCATAAGGCTGTATCCTGGGGCCATCTCTTTGGAATCTCCCAGTCATCACTATGGTCTCAACTTCCCAAAGCCTCAACCACTCCCGCGGCTTCTATTCCACTGCACACCTGGAAGAGAAGCCTTTCCACAGCCACCTGCACTGGGATAGGACATCACCACTGATCCAATCTGCTGCCTCGGTCCCGAAGGGTTTGTTGCCAGCTAAGCACAAGTGGCACGGGTGGAACAGGTGGACAGTTAATTCCCTTCAAAGGTGAGTATGTGGTGGGATGAGTCCTCAGGGAGCTTTTCACTTCCCATTCTAGAATCATTTGCACACTGTCCTCAAGAGTCAAGGTCAAGAGGCAAACTCCCTTCTCCACACCTGCCAACGAGGACACCACGGACGGAAGCAAAGCAGGTGAGACAACAGGCATGCAGGCCACTCTCTCTGTCACGCTGCCAGGAGTGCAAGGAGCATGCCGCACCTTTACCCCACACCTGGCCTTTAACTTGGTGCCTTCTGACACTGCTCCTCTCAGGCTTCACTGTATACTTTGAACTCCACCCTGGGTAGGAAAGTCTGGCCCCATCTCCAGTCCACAGAAGGAAAACAATTCAAAATCTGTCCTTTATACATAGATGAACAGAATGGGAGCTGAAAAGATGAGTCTGTACAATTGATTCCAAGTCTCAGACTTAGTAAAGGAGGTCCTAACAACTTCTGTTTCTGGCATTCTGGCAGGCAGCATTTTCTGAGAGCTCCTCCCAGTCACGACAGCTAGAGAAAAGCAAATATACCTTTCAAAACATTGCTATGCTTACAAGAAAGTAAGGAAATCTCCAAGAAAGAGAGAGGGAAAGTGAGCTTCTCAAGGACAGGTTCTGCGCCAAATCCGCATTATACCCCAAACACCAAGTAGTAGGTACTCAATAAATAGAGAGAACTATGGACAGAAAGACGAGAGGCCCAGAAGGGAAAGGGTCTCACCAGACAGTGAGCACAGGTGGACAGGGTGAGGGGACAGCGGATTTCCATTCCTCTGTGCTCCGCTGTACTTAGACTCGGAGTGGGAGAATGCGGTGGGCGGGCAGGTGTCCTTGACCTCCGATTACTCATTCCTGTTCTTGAGTTCTTTAAACTCAAAACGCCTCACGTCCACCAACTCACTCATCTGACTACACTACTCTGAAGCTGCCAGCACTCTGTCCACTTCGCAAGAGGATAAATTGGCCTGGCTTAAGGGATTTGACTACAATCGCATTGTTAGCAGACACGGGCCAATGTCAAAAACTGAGGTTTCCTCCAGCCAATTCTAAAGTCTCCCCCGCTCTAAAAATTCTACAGAATTTCATTTTGCACAACTCTTAAAGCTCCCATAGCCACTTCATTTTGAAAAAGGAGAACAATGAAAATATAAAAACCTAAGCCATATTTGAGTTTATATGGAAAAGGGGGGAAAATACACTTTGTCTTAGCCAACGTTTCGAAGAGTGACTTCCAATAGCTACTGGAATCTGAATCCAATCCAGATTTCAGAATGTCTAAAACACAAAAAGGTAAATAGAATGAAAACATAATTATATATGTATGATGTGCATGGAACACACAATTATTTAAATAGGGACTAGCCAGATGTTTAGAATCTACTGCGTCTTATCCCCAAACATGGAAAATATGAGTTCCTGGCAGATTTGAAAAAAAATTGTGACCTTAAGCTCTTTTCCACACTATGTGGAAAAAAACAAAAAATGATAAAGTTTTGTACTATAAAGCAGCTTAGGGTTTCATTGCTATGAAAACCGTCTCTGAGCAATATAAAAATATGAACTGGCTTATACCCAAAAGTCTTGAACTTTTTTTAATAAATCCATACTCCTTCTCAAGCAAGGGTTTAACATAACTCTTTCAAAGAAAATAGAATCTCTTTGCAGACAACTTGGCCCACTCTACTTCTGTGACTTTATTTTCCTATTTATCATTTTCAAGTTTGTCTCTAATCAAATTTTAAGGTCAGGTTCTCTGATCCCTTTTTCCATAATCCCATGTGTAGGATGTAGAAGCCTCTTCGTGGCTTCAAACCTTCCACTGGCCATGTCATGTGTGTGAACAGACAAACAGCAGACGCTGGCTAAAAACATGTGTGCTGCAGAAGGGCTGCTCTGCTAGAAAGCTGGACAAAGTTAATATGTAGACGTATGGTCCTAGGCTTTCTCCTTTAAGAATAAGCACACACATGCTAATAGAGAGTACCGATGGGTGATTTTTAAAAGCCCCAAAGCACCAGGATCCTTGCATCCTCACACAGTGCAGAACCCACTCTGGTAGGTTAACAGGTGACCATTTGCCGAGATTCATAACCCTACAAACAGTATATGTGGGAAAGCCTGCTTGGTGGTTGCTTTTGTAAGCAAGGACTTCTGGTTTTCATTACCGATGAGTACTAGAGGTGGCACAGGACTGGAATGTTGTACTGAGCTTTGAGGGAAGGACCTAAGTTGTAATTCCTGCTCTGCTACTAACCAATTAGAATGTCTAGGGAAAATTGCTAAACCTGTCTGGGCTTTGAGAATAGCGATGGTGAGCTGGGTTTTGAATCCTGGATCTACGTATGATGGCCTATACCATCTTGGACAAATTACTTAAGTACTTTAAGCATCAAATTATTCACTCATAAACAGGAAATAACAATTACACGAACTTACAGGGTTCCACAAAGACCACATGAGATGCTCAAGTGAGTCAGTTCCCATAAAGCACAGAGCACGGGGCCTGGCACATAATGAGTGCTCCGTAAATGTTCACAATTATGGTTACTGTTGAGACCCGGTGCGCTTAAACACCCGGAATTAAAATTTCTCTCCTTCTTCCTCCCACTGGGGCAGGGAAGAGAAATGAGCCTAATGAACATAAATTTTTGATCATCCAATAACTGTGACACTTTTTAAGAAACAAAATACTAAGCACTTTGGCATTTTTTAAACAACGGCAAACAGGAAACAGTTGTTTTAAGACCAACTCAAAGATCGGTAAAATTGATTTCCTATTAACTGGTCTATAAATAATTCTACAAGGGGCTCTCAGGAAGACCAACCGTTTGTTCTGAAGGTCCGGGTCCCTTCCCCACTATTGGCCAGTAACAAGCTACTAAAGCACATCAGCCCCCACAGTTGACACTGCCTAACCTGTTACATGTAAAGAAAAACAAAACTACCGTTCAAGAAATACTGATATTTTTTAAATGTGTTTATACAGAAGCAACCCAAAACATGTAGTCATAGAAATGATGGTTAAAATTGTGATTTTTCTATTATTAATAGTCACTGCCACATACACCTGTTAGAGGACCGCTCTTTCATTTTAATTACTTAGCAAATCTTTAGTGTAAATGACATTTTAAAACCATATTCATATTCATTGCAATTCCCTTTTCTGCTTCCTCCTCTTCACCCCAGGTGTTCACTTAACAAAACTGTTAAATGAACAGTATTTTTACAACAGAAAAGAGGTTTTTACCTACATTAACATCACTTCAAACAGTTGGGTGGCAGACATTGAACGGGTAATTTTTTCCTACTCTCACCTACACGGTTTCCTCAAACAAACTCTAGTCCTTGCTATTCGAAGTGTTAATGAGAACACATTTCTCCCAAGTACTCTTCTGCTTCTCTCCACTTCCTGAGCTGCTCCGGCCCTGGGAAGGGGGGATATCTGACCTGCACGCCACTCAGAGCATGCGCCCTGGAGTGGCACCCATCAGTACCACCTGAGATCTTGCAAGGAAGGTGGGACCTCAGGCTCCCACCTCAGGTTTGCAATTTTAACAAGACCACCAGGTAATCTGTATGCACATGAAGGTTTGAAAACCACTTCTCCATACTTCAAAATAAAAAAGAAAGAAAAAGGTCAGCCTTAGTACTGCTCCAAGACATGATTATTTGGTGACTGAAAGGTGGGGAAAGAAAAACCTCGTGAAAGTAGTACTACAGCACCGTCCTAAGAAGCACAGTGAGCAGTGAGCGGGTGGGACTCATAAAATCTGAGCAAACTAGGAGTGTACAGGCAGTCAGTACAAGGCACTGCTAGATGGACAGACAGTTCATTCGTTGCAGCAGTCACTGAGCTGTGCGCTCTTTGACAGTTACACGTATACCAAGTTTCTTCTCCAAATCCAAAAAGAAATCCTGCCAGGTTAAATATAAATAAATAAATAAACTTTATGTATATATAAAATATGTCTGTGTCTTATTTTATATATATAAAATATATGATTACACATTACGAATAGCATACATTATATAGAATTATATATTCTATATTATCATATATGCGGCTTATTTCTAAGGGATATAGAACATCTGAACTTTAATTCTGTACTGCTATTTGTCACTATCTAAAAGACAAGCTGAGGGAACCTTTAGAGAGTCATGTGAAATGACAGTACTAGGCAAAGCAGTCAAAAGTTGTATTCATTTTTACATTTAAATAGCATTCCCCTAGGCATGTCTGTGCTCTGGGGTAGAATCTTAAGTGACTGGGAAAGCTGTGAAGACTCAGAAATGCATCTTCTCTTTCAAATTACAACTTGAACCATATATAGGGAAAATGTGAATATACTGGTTCCTAAGTAGCTGGTCACTCAAATTCTCTGTTTTTCCACTTTATTAATGAACTAGAATCAAAGGCCTGCACCTTTGTTTCTTTTTCTGGCACGAAGGTAAGATACCTCATGAGGTATCCACACAATGCCTTTGATATTTAGTGTTTTTTATATACATAAGCATGTATGTATGTAAATATATATAAATATATAGTATGGCAAGGGAAGGAAATTTTAAGGTGAGCAGAGATTACAAAATCTACTACAGTTGTTGCTATAATTTAAGATTTTAAAAGATGGGAAATATAAATAAGATGACAGTGTTACAGTTATGTTTATTCAGGGCAAGGGATTCCTAAAGAGCAATATATACAAGACTCGGGTGATCTTCACGGTAACAGATAAAACCATGTCTGTTCAAGTTTCTGACATCCAGCCACAGACATGAATTAAGAGACTGGAAAACTGAAAGAGAAGTATAGACTTACAGGAGGAAATCAAAGGATAATTATTCTGACAGTGAAAGTCCTAAATATTTTATTGAGAATAATACCTCCAATTAAGAACCGTGTCTTTGATGTCAGACAGCCTTGGGTCCATCTCCAGCTCGGCTGCAAATGAGCTGCAGGTCCCCCAGCTTTGGGTGAGCTGTGTGACACCAGAAGGTCATTTTTATTCTCTCACGTTTCCAGCTCTCTTAAAAACTGCTAAAAACACGTTTCACAAAACCATGATAAGGTTCAACAGATAATGCATATCAGATACTTAGCGAGTCCCACTCCGGCCCACAGGAAGCCATCATTTTTCAAAGCCGCTTTTTGTTGTTATGAATATACAGATCTAGACTGCAAACCTTCCTAAAACATAATGGAAAAAAAATGAAGAGTGGGGGAAAATGTGAAATTACGTGTGGCTGTGTCATATGCAGATAAAACCTTTAACCCGGAGGAACTTTCTGGCTTGGCCACTTGAGAGGCTAACTTTGCAATATCTATATAAAATGCTTTGAAAGAAGAACTCTAGATTTTTTCCATAAGCTGATTTATGCATTTTAAAAAGACGGCAAACATTTAACAACAGAGTCACTGAACATTACTGATGAAAGGAATGAGATAATCATCTTTGCTTCTTTTTATAATATTATAAACTGAGGCCCAAAGAGGGGGACCGTGACTCACTGAGGTCACAGCAGAATGGCAGCACTACTAGATAGAAAGCCCAGGCTCCAAACTCCCAGAACTCTGCCCTGCCCAGGACTTTCCCTCCTGGCCCCATGCACCGGCCTCACTGGGCCACTGAACTCCAGAAGGATCCTGTTACCACGTAATCAGTGTCAGCCGATGTGCAGCCGCTGCCCTGAGCCAGATTTCCACACTGGAGTCGAACATCTTTGGCCCAGCTGCATCCCTCCCGCCACATCCCACCGGTGGTGCGGCTCCCGTAACCACACGCCATGCCCCCGCAGCTCCAAGACTTCAGGAGCTGGAACGGATGACTCATTCCAACCAGGATGAAGTAACTCTTCTCTCTGAAAGGACTTCTCAAAGAACACCTTTAGGGAATTTTGAAAGATTTAGCACTCGTCCACCAGAAAGCTTAAGGTTTGAAAAGGGTTTAGAGGAATTTTCCCACCACAAAAAAAAAAAAGAGATATGTGGGATAAATGTCAAGAATGAAGGGGCCACTTAGGAACTTGGAAAAGATAATGATAAGTCACAGGAGACCTATGCTATTGTTGGGGAAGCCAAAGTAAAACCCAGAAAGAAGAAATGGTTCTTTTGTAGATAGCATCAGTGGAACAGTATGTTATATGGCTGAGAATTAAGATCCCTCGATACCAATCCTGAATAATATGGATTGGAGGGTAGTTTTATTTTATCTGGATAATTTCATACTTATTACTAACAAAAGGTTTCCTTAGCAAAGACTCAGAAACCCATGTATACATTCATGAGCATATAGACATTTCATATGCTTTAGATTCTTTCTAAATTCTTTAAACCACGGAACAAGAATAGAATTTTCTCCAAAAGGACAGTAAAAAGTATTTTTGAACAAGGACTTGCAAAGTGCTTTTTTCATCCCTGGATATTTTATTATTTTATTTTACCATTCATTTGAGACTTTTAAAGTCAGGAAGGGGAAAAAAAATGGCTTTCAAATTTGCATCTGGAACAAAGCTAACTTATCAAGTCCAACAGGGATATAAAGAAAGTATCTAACAGTACAGAGACTGCCAGTGCCCAGAACAAAAGCATTATTGAATGGAAGAAGAATTTAAATTGAAGAAAGCCCTAATATAATCCTTTAGTCCGGGTCCTACTGCCGTTTCTCCTAATAAGATGAACTATTAGTCCTGGGTTACATGCACTTCAGTATAGCAGAGCCTTTAACAAGTTCCAGGGAGGCCGATCACCCTCTTGAATCCGTGCATCTCTACGCCCTTTAAAATGCATGACTGGCCTTCCCACCGTCGTCTGGGCCCTTGGCCGTGCACTGGGAGAAGGCTGCCATACAAAACCAGTGGAGACGGGCGCCCTGGGAAATGAGTGGGATTTTTTTTTTTTTGCTGTATCTTTGGAGGTTTTATTTCTTCAGTTTAAAAAACCAAAGGGAAGGGGATTGAGGGGTATTATTATTGGCACACATGGTGTACAGGGGGTCACGGGGAAGACAGAGTAGCACAGAGAAGACAAGTAGGGACTCTGTGGCATCTTACTACACTGATGGACAGTGACTGCAATAGGGTATGGGGGGGGACTTGATAACATGGGTGAAGGTAGTAACCACATTGTTTTTCAGGTGAAACCTTCATAAGAGTGTATATCAATGATACCTTACTAAATAAGTAAATAAATCCAAAGGGAAATAAGAGTGGGAAGAATTGCAGGCTTTATGGTTCTAGAAAGGAAGAAAATATAAACATAAAATGAATTTATAGTTTACCATGTCTGCAAAGAGCCTCCTCACTTATTCCTTTGAATAAGCTTTTAAATCCGCTTTTAAAGGGGCAAAGAAAACTCTGTTATTATAGGAATTACTGAAATCCAGTGTGGGAGGCTAGTTAAGAGCCTGACTTTTGGACTCAAGCAAGAACTGGTTCCACCACTGTTTATGTCTATGCTGTTTCATCTCTGGGCAAGTAATAATTGTTTTATAATTATTTCTTCCACTGAAAAATGAGGATGATGTAGTTACAAGTAAATTTGTGTATGCATGTATGTAAATTTACATTTATAAATATATACATAGTTTAATACAGTCTTGACTCAACAACTTCTCTTAATGTTATGATCAGTACTAAAAGCGAAAACCACCAATATGCTAGAAAGTATCTTTAAAGGTTATTTAGCAACTTACTCAGTGAACTCCAGGCAGAATATCATTCACTTACTTCCTCAGAAAGAAGGCTTTTTTTTTTTCGGAAAGAAGCCTTTTAAAGGATGTGACACCATCCGCCATCAAACCCCCAATCTGACAACCATTATGCTACTAAGTTTCTTCCTTCATCTGAGTCCCCTCAGAGAGTCGGAACGTAAAAGCTTGGCCTTCATTTCTGCCATGGCCGCGCCCAGGCAACACCTGCTCAACTCAGTTTTGCTGAATATTTACTCAGTGTGCCAAGCACGATGCTAAAGCATTGAGGATACAAAGCCGCAGAAAGCAGGAGACGTGGTCCTTGGCCTTGAGAAGCTCTTAGTCAAGAGAAAGTGACAAATGTGGACACTAATAATCACCTCAGAAAGGGAAGTGAGCATAAGAGAGGGTGTATGAGGTGCTAAGGCAGTGGACCGGGGGCGAGCGAATCTGGTGTGAGCACAGGGGACCACTCCACAGAAGATGTGAACATCGAGTGAAGCCCAGATCAAAGAATTTCCCAGGAGCAAAAAGGACAGTACTCCAGGCAGGGTAAAGGGTAGGGGCAAAGGCTTAGACGTGTGAAAAAAAATCGATTTGTTGGGTAGGAAAAGAACACAGAGCTTGGTAGCCACATGTGCACATCAAGATGGCAGGAGGCAGCTACCAAGGTGGCGACGCCCATCAGCAAAGGACCCAAATGGCACAGAAAGGATGCAAACCTCAGAGAGCAGACAGGGAAGCGGATGAACTGTTTAGTACCGCCTGTCGCCAACTGAGCTTATGATGCATTCTCAGAGGTCTGTGAGTTCTGTAAAAATTTGAAGTTTCTTGGTTTAATTTTCATGGTAATAAAAAATAAGATTGTCTGGAAACTAAGATACAACTTTTCTTTGTACTGATAATTTATATTTCATACCTTACTGAACATCTGCTATGTGCCAGGCACAATAGAAGGCATTAGGGAATATAATAATAAGCAAAAGAGAGAGTACCTGACCTCGTGGAACTCAGTGTCTAATAAGGGGAGGTAATCAATAAACACAAAGACAGCATATCAGGAAATAATGCTACACAGACAAGTAAAACATACACAAGGTAAGAAGGTGTCAATTTCGCCAAGGGCAGACAGGCAGTCAGTCATATGTCCTCATGAATGTGACGCTGCAGCAAAGGCCTGAAGGAAGAAGATATTTGAAAGGGGTTTGGAGAATAAGACTTTATTTCCCCACAGTTGTCACAAACACTCTTACATGTCTACAAGAATGTTTTTATTTTATTTTTACTTTAAAAGGGGTACATACGCTGAAGTTTGGGGGAAGAGGGTATTTTGGAACTGGAAGATAGCCTGAAAGGATGGCAGATTAGAGGCAAAGAAACAAATGAGGGAGGTGCTGGGATGATGGAGGGCCCGGAGCGGAATCTGTTCTCTGCTTTCTAGGAATATGGCAGAGTAGACAACTCTACACACCTGCAAAAGCTAGAGAAAGTACCAAATCAAGAGAAAAAATACAAAAATATCATTTTGTGTGCAAAAATGAGCACACATGACAGTGAGAGAGATCCTCAAGGGCCAAAACAAAGAGGGAAATTAAAGCCCAGATTGGCCGGAGGAGCTGTGGTTTCGCTGTCCAGACGTGAATAGGGCAGAGGGGGGTGGCTTGGGTGAACAGTCCTGGAAGTGGCCCAGAACAAGCTCCGGCCAAGTTAGAGATGAGACCCCCTCCATAAAACTGGATCAGTGAAATGGTGGAAACCAGCACAGAAAGATGAGAGCCTGAACTTGGGGCTCAGGGCAAGAGGAAACTAATTTCTCCAAGCATCCACCTTCATGTGAATTCGGGCCTCATCTTAACAGTGTCTGAAGGTCTGGAAAGACACCCAATAGGGAAATAAAATTAAATATACCAATGATCCCAAGGTGATACCTGGCAAAAACAAACACATCCTCTGGGAATAGTTTCTCAACCCAGACCACACAGAATCCTGGAAATCAAGCGATATACACAGAGGAAATGATTAAACACTTTGTAAAACTCATTAAAGATTAAGAGAGCAAAATGTGTCCAAGCAGGTATTATTAAACTCACACCCAACTACAGCGATGCAAAAACTACACAATGCTAAACGCTAAGAGAAGATTTTAAAAGCAATCAAAGAGAAGGAACAGATTAGGTAGATCATCTACAAAAGAACAAAGTGTGATGACAATAGACTTCTCAAGGGAGCAACAGTATTATTTCAACAAAAATCACTTGAAAGTGCTAAGAGAAAATAACTCTCAACCTTGGAGTTTTACTCCTGGTTAAACTGCCATTTAAGAATGAGGATGAAATAAAGATATTTTTCAGAAAAATAAAGTTTACAAACATAATCCACCTGAAACAGCAATGTGCTTTTCAGGCTCCTAAGAGCCAAATTTTCAGGAATTTTGAGTCATTTGACAACATACTGGTAATCTGAATTGAGCTACGGTGGGAGTATTTACACCATGGAAATAAACAAATATTACAAATAAGTCTTATTTGCTCCCCAGGGAACCATTCTTAAACATTTATCAGCACACCAATTAAGGAATTTTCTAGAATATGTATTTCAAGAAAAAAGAAAAAGAAGTCTAGTAGGAAGAACTGATATGAATGAAGGGAAGGTGAGCAAGCAAATATGGTACATGTCATAATTCTAAATAAATACTGATTAACAATAATAACAATAACAACTAATTTGGAGAATCAGGAGTTTTATCAGTAAGGTGATCACATTATGCTATGGTAACAATCCCAAAATATTTATTCCTAAGATTAACTTTAGACTTAAACTCAATTTAAAATGTTAAAAATTTAAGGAGAATAGCTAAAAATACAGAGAAAAGAATTATAACTTTCCAGTCTGTAGGAAAGGGGAACAAAGAAAATAGAAGCAATCAAAAAAGACAAAATAGTCCTAGAAAAGGTAAGGTAAAAAGGAAGCACAAAACAGAATGGTAGAAATAAATCCAAACAGGTCAGTAATTACAATAAATGTAAATGGAATAAACGTATTACCTAAAAGGACAGATATCATCTGTTGGCATTCTTTTTAATGCTGCTATAACTGGTTGTAAGAAAAATATCTCAAACTTAAGGAAAACAAACACAGAAAAGCTGAAAATAAAAGGATGGATTCAGAGCATAGGCATGAAATCACACAGGGATGTCACATAATCCTGGGTATAACCTCACATAAATCACTTAACCCCTGGAGGTTAAGTATGTAACAATTTTAACACTCACAACACTTTACAATGTTACTAGGTTTAGATACACTGTGTGTAAACTGCTTCACACAGAGCCTGGTTCAGAGCAGCAGCTTGGCAAATGAGACCTCTCACCTTATGATCACCCTGTCTGTCCACACACAGTGGGACAGAACATCTGCCAACAAGGCTTCAGTCACCCCTCCCATCCCTCTCCATGTGCCTCTTCACAGTGTGACTGCCACTGTTTCCACCAAGAAATCCAGGCTGTTTCTCCACCCCTCGAGTCTGGGCTGGCTTTGGTCTTGTTTTGACCAATAGAATTCAGAGGTGACATCTGGGAGTTCCAAGCCAAGGCCTCAATATGCCTTGTCACTTCCACCGTCATCCTCTTGAAACTCCTACTTGCAGCCAAAATGGGGATACACAGACAGAACAGCCTTCTTCCCTGAAACAACTCAAAAACTGGACAACATATATGAAACAATGGTTTCAAGAACAGTGATCCCTGAAAGATGGAAATCAAATGAGCTGAGTGCCATGACTACCCGCCTATGGCTTGGGGACAGTGTCCAGGTGGCACCAGAGGGAAGAGAGCCCCAGGCAAAGACGGATGGTCTCCGTGGTCTCAGGAAATGAAGCTGGGAGTGTGGAAAGAGTCAGGCAACTAGGGATGACAGAGTGGAGAGCCTCATGAGATCCCCCGAGTGTTCGGCTATTAATCATCACGTGCGTGTGAAGAAACTGCCTGAGTCCAAGGAAAGAGCTACCCAAACCAAGAGAGGAAACCACACCTGGAGCTCACTCACACTGGAGCACTCCTGAGGTGGAAAAGCTCAAGTTACTCTATTTGAGGTTAAAAGATCAGTAGAAGAGCAACCCAGCCAAAAGCTAGCCCCAACCACCAGACATGGACAGAGGCCATCTGAAACCACACATCCTCTATCAAATCATCAGACGACTGCGGCCTCATAAATGGCCCTAGAAGACATGAGCGGAAGGACCACCCACTGAGCCCAGCCCAGCCAAAACTAGTGACCCCCAGAACCATAGCAAATGAGTTGTTTCAAGTCACCAAGTTTTGGGCTCATTTATGACAATGCAATAGAGACCTAATATATGTGTAAAACAATGGTGTATATATTGAGCAGTAAATGAGCAATAAATGTCCAGTTAATAGCCCATCCCCACCACCCATCAGCAGAAACCACTACCTACAAGCAGGCAGCCCCCACTGCAGGAAGAGCACAGCCTTTTTCATTTGCAGGAAAACTTAAGATCGTTGTGAAAGCACATGTTTTAAATGAGAGAATTCTGAAATATCAGAGCTCAAGTGTCACATCCACTGTGGCACACCCCAGAGATTCTGCTGATGGAAATAGACACTTCTTCCTCTTGTTTCCACGTAATGCCGAGGACAGCCCTGCTCTGTCACCGATGTCAGTGGACTCAGGGGCCTCCTGTCCCAGCGGCAGACAATCCCAGGCAGAGCTCAGGAGCTCGCCCCTTACTGGTGGTGAGTCACTCAGCACAGTTCCTGTCCTAAATAATAACTAAACGGTGCAGCACGCCGGGCCCTTTTAATCCTCGAGAAAGAGGTCAGAACACAGACACAGGATTAAAGGGTGACTCACAAAGTGGCTGTGTGGCCGTGGTGACAGAGGGAGCTGCTATTGTGTGCACAAAGACCCACCCTCCCGTGACTCACCTTGCCCTGGTGGGGAAAAAAACAACAACCGACTCTAGAACCTAGAGTCCCCAAAGTAGCTCAAAACTCTAATGAGCCTTCGTGCATCTCCCGAAGTCAGGATGCTTCAAAATGGGCATCTGTCTGCTGCCCTGGGTCAGAGAGGAAATGGACAAGCCCGAAGGTCATACTGATCTGAAAAGCCCCATAAGCCACAGACACAAGATGTAACTGAACCTGCAGGAAGGTTAAAACTTAAAATCACCGCGGCGCCCGGCTACCTCTGAGACCTCATTCCCTGCAGCTCTCCCTTCACTTTCCAGGCTCCAGCACCTCCTGCCCCCTTGTTGTGCCTCACGCTGGGCATGCACACACCTGCCTCAAGGCCGCCAGTGTCTCTGTTCTGTCTCTGTTCCCCTGCCTGGGATGCTTCTCTGCCAGGTGACTGAGTGGGGCCCCCTCCCTCACTTTACGTAGTCCTCTGCTCAAATGCCATCTCCCTCAGAGAGGATATCCTGGACCACTCCACCTGAACTAGGCCCCCACACACTCTGGCATTCTCTATCCCCTTACTCTGCTTTTTCCCCCCATAGCACACACCATCACTGACTATCTATCTTTCATTAGTGTGTGTATCTTCTATCTGTAATGTGAGCTCCAGAAGGGCAGGAACTGGACTGCCTGTTAAAAACAGTACCCTTGGGGCTCACGACAATACTATACACCTAGCAGATGCCCAATAAGCATCTGTTCTGTCAGTCATTTTCCTAACTATGTTTTTTGCATGTTGTAAATGTATTACCGATAGTGCTCTTCGTGAGTGGTTCAAGAATATTACTTCCTTGTTAGACTCTAAGCTCTATAAGAACGAGTGCTTTATTTATCTTGTTGACGTACGGAGCATATGTAAAAATGACAACTAACACTTATGAAATGCTAACTCTGCACTGACCCCATGCTGAGTTCTTTATATGCACTTTCCCATGTCTTCTTCAAAACAACTTTATGGAATATGACTACCATCCCCTTTCTACAGATCAGGAAAGTTAAGGCCCAGAGAGAAGTCACATGCTCAAGGTCAAGCCAAGATTTGAGTCGGACTTCAGAACCCGAACTCTTAAACCCAGGGCTATGCCGCCAGGTAGGAAAAGGCATGGATTGATTGGATTAGGAACTAGAGATGTCCACCTTGACTTGCTCTGGCCACAGCATAGTCCAAGCGACTCTGACCATCCACAGCCAAGCTCCATGAGGCCCGGCTCCTGGCTGCCCCGACTCCAGTGACAAAATGCACCCAGGAACGGGGTCTCATCCCTGGCCTGGCTGGGCCACCAGATGCCTCTCTCGGAGAATCAGAATTGGAAACCGAGAGCCTGAGCCCATCAGTCAAGGAAGCAAGGTTGCAAACGATTCCTCAGGGGGATCTGGGGCCTTAGCAAATCGAAGCCCCAGGGAAGCAAGAGGACACCGAGAAGGCCATGGGAGCTGATGGGAAGAGGGAGGGCAGAGCAGGGAGGATGGGGATCTATGAGCCACCTACAAGAATCCTTATGATGCAGGCTCTGGAGACCGATTCCAGGGGAGAGACACACACACACATACATGCTTGCACACACATAATTGCAGAGTTGCTTCAGCTCCTTGAGGCAAGAAGCTTAGAGACACATCAGGAACTACTGTCAAAACATCTGAGCTCACGTAACCCGAGTCATCACCATAATGAGCATAACAACAAAAATAATAGGAACTACTGGTTTTGAACAGCTACCGGTACCATCAGCGTACTAGGGACCTGAAACATCAGGTTACTCCTCAGGCCCGCGGGCTGGTTAGATCTCCCGGTGAGGAAAGGGACACTCCGAGAGGCCGAGCACTGTGTCCAACAGTACCCTGGAGGGCCAGATCTGTCCTGGGTAGATGTTTGCTGAATGCAAGAATCTGTTTCATTTCTTGCGTCATAGTTCACCGGAGAAAACGACTTTCACTTTGGGGCCCTTCTCATGAGACTTCCCCTGCTTCTGTGGGTCACCAACGCAAACTGTTGTAGCCCATCGTTATGGGCTGAACGTTTGTGCCTCCTCAAGATTCACATGTTGAACTCTAACCCTCAGTGGTACTGGAGGTGGGGCCGCTGGGAAGTGGTCAGGTCATGAGGGTGGGGCCCTTATGAATGGGATTAGTGCCCCTATAAAAGTGACCCCGAACTGTTAAGAAATCAATTTCTGCTGTTTATATGCCATCCAGTCTATGGTATTCTGCTGTAGCGACCTGAACTATGAAACGCTTTGATTCTGTAATTGCACTCCTAGGAATCCAACCCAAGAGGATAATCAGAGAGGCTCTTTCATTTTGAGAGAGAAAGGGAAACATAAAGAAAGTGGGAGAAGACAAAGGAAGAGGAGGGGAAAAAAAAGAAAAAAACACAGCATGGACACTGCATTTTTCCATTTACTTGGCATTAACAGTAAGAATATGGCATTTTTGAACCAAGAAATGAATCACTCAGAGGAATTCATGGGTTCACATCTCACTGAAAAGATAAAAATTTCAGTTCATGCTGCCAGAGCCTCTTCCAGTACCTAAGATGTGGTCACACTTGGTTCACACATAGTCGCCCCTCACAGCTAGGATAAAACCGGTGAGCTGAACACATGAGCTGATCACAGAGGCCGTCTGTCACGTTCCTATGCTCGCTCTCCTCCACAGCTGGGAGGAATGTAAACTGAAACAACCTCTCAAAGGGCACAGTGGCCATCTGGTTCCTGGGCTTACATGCACGCCTCTTCTTTGCTTTCTGGAGTCCACTCGGAGGAAACCCAAGGAAATCACTGGAAAGGCAGTCAAGAATTTAGGTGCCAGGACATATTTTTTTGCATTGACAAAATGTAACAAACAACCTTGAAGAGTGATACTGGATGAATGGTCAGATAAATTGTGGTTCAGCCCTTTGCTGGACTGTGAATCAGGGAGTAATGAAATTCCTATCTCTAACATGTATTTCATGGTAAGGGGAAAACGCCCACATGAAAACATTAAATAAAATAGCCACAGGGACGTAATGTACATGATAGGAAATACAGTTACTTAATACTGCAAAACTTTGTATGGTGACAGGTGCTACCTAGATTTATCACAGGGATCAATTTGAAAGGCATATAAATGTTGAATCACTATGTCATATACCTGAAACTAATACGATATTGTACGTCAATTTTCTGAAAAGCCAGGTCCAGATTCAAAACCATATAAACAGTATTAAACCAGTTCTTCTAAAAAACCATTAGACAAATTATTTTATCTTTATATAGATGCATACAAAAAATTATGAGGAAATACTCCAAAATGCTAACTAACCAAGATGCTGTCTCTCTTAGAATTATTTTTCATTTTCTTCTTTATGCTTTATCTTTTCCAAGTGAACATATATTTTTTTCATAAGGGAAGGAATTTTCAATGAATAAAATGTAAAATCTATGTTCATCTTTCAGGAAATTGATTTTGCCATATCTCTAATAGTCAAACCATCCCACAGAAGTGATAAATCACTAAAACACAACAAAACAGAAAATTCTAAAGAATGAGATGAAACACATCCCAAAATATAACTCCAGTCACTCTCCGAAGGCTTTTTCCTTACATTTAACCCACTCCCTGCCATTTCTGTGCCCATTAAACTTGCTTTGTAATGTCTTTATCAGTCTTTGAATCCCTGGGGAGTAGCATGTGCCTGACACAGAGGAATAACTGGGTAAACACTGGTTCAACCTCAAGAGCAAGCATCCAATGGAGTGCAGAAACCATGGTTTCATCATTCCCTCAAAATGTTCTTGTCCTCTTTCTTCGAGAAATGGTCTGCCTGTGCTTTGGGTCCCCCTGGCTTGCGGGGAGGGGTGTCCTGGCCACTGACTGCTCTTGCAACCCCCGACCTCCACAGGGACTGTTCAGGGAGAGGGGTAATGGCCCAAACAGGGTCAAAGTCCTTCCCTGAAAGTTGATAGGGGGATGTTGGGGGAAGGAAGTACTTGCTGCCCCACAGTGCCAGATACCACGGTTGTAAGCAGGTGCCTGGCACATCCGGGGCTACCTTCTCCAGCCACACCTGCAGGAAGACCAAGGATGCCAGCAGGCAGAAGGGAGGAGGGCTGTGAATGAAGAAAGACAAGGCAAGGGCTGGAGAATGATGCTATGGGCCAAAAGGAGAAGAGACCAGCGAAGGCAGAAAGTTCCAGAAGCACTGAGACCCCAGTTCCTGGCCTGATGGCCCCTTTCCCGAAATTTAGCCTTAATCCCATCCTTCAAAGGTATGGTGAAACAATAAATTCCCATTTTTCTTAAGCTGATTCAATGTGACTGTCCATATTTGCAGTGAAAACTATCCTGACTTCTTTGTGTCTCTAATAACTATAAACATGTAATCCTGTTAAGACTCTTTAAGAAATATTGCATGGAAAAAAAAACACTGCTTTCTTTCTTTTCTGAGAGACTAGGGAAAAACTACGCCGGATAAACTTATTAGAATAGCTGAAAACATTTGAAAAGTTGCCAAGATTGATAAAGATGACAAAGTTGACAATAAAAATCTTTCATAAAAAAATCTGAATGTGAGGTAAAGCATATAGGATTGGAATTTTAAAATCTATATATTTATGGATGGGTGGCATTTATCCTACCACGTTAGGTTAACATGTAACTTCTAGAAGGCTGGTAGATTCTCTGTTCAGTTAGATAATGTGTTACAAAGACTGTTTAACGTGTTTGAAGTTAAAGAACCAGCTGAGGTGTCATTTCATCTCAGGATCCCATATTCTCTCAAGTTAGCTATCCACATGGGACACAAAGGGTCAGCGACAATTTTTCCATGATTTCACCTCAAAGAGGTCATCATTTTCAGATACATAATGGAAAGGATTGTTCCAAATCAACTGAGAAAGTTGTAATTAAAAAGAAAAGGTGGTGGGGGCGGGGAGTGTCTGATGAGTGGCAGCTCCAGTACATGCTGTACAGAGATTGGAACATTTTGCCTAAGCATTATCTGTGTGTGTGTGTGATTTTTTTTTTTATTTTGGTATCATTAATCTACAATTACATGTGCAATATTATGGTTATTAAACTACCCCTTCATCAGGTCCCCCACACCAACCCCATTACAGTCACTGTCCATCAGCATAGTGAGATGCTATAGAATCACTACTTGTCTTCTCTGAGTTGTACAGCCCTCCCCGTGCCCCCCCAACATTACGTCTGCTAATCGTAATGCCCCTTTTTCCCCCTTGTCCCTCCCTTCCCACCCATCTTCCCCAGTCCCTTTCCCTTTGGTAACTATTAGTCCGTTCTTGGGTTCTGTGAGTCTGCTGCTGTTGTGTTCCTTCAGTTTTTTCTTTGTTCTTATACTCCACATATGAGTGAAATCATTTGATACTTGTCTTTTTCGGCTTGGCTTATTTCACTGAGCATAATACCCTCTAGCTCCATCCATGTTGTTGCAAATGGTAGGATTTGTTTTCTTCTTATGGCTGAATAATATTCCATTGTGTATATGTACCACCTCTTCTTTATCCATTCATCTACTGATGGACACTTAGGTTGTTTCCATTTCTTGGCTATTGTAAATAGTGCTGCAATAAACATATGCCTAAGCATTATTAATGGCCCATAAACCACAAGAAGAAATGTAATTCCGTGGACAGGACACCCTAGGCTACTGGAGCTTGTAAATTAGAAGGTAGTGCCTAAAAGGGAGTAGATTGCAAACTAAAAATACATAGCAAAAATCTAGATCAACTGGGACCAGAACAACAACAACCAAAAAAGTCACATGAATCATTAGAAACTGAATGCACTGAAACTAGAGCTTACTTGAAAACTCTCTCTGGGGCGAGAAAAGTATCTCTGCCTCCATTCTCTGCTGGGGACCATCCTTCCATCCGCTCCAGGAACACGCACACCAAGTTTGCACCTGGGCACCGGGCACAGGACGCCCCGGGATGAACGGAGCCGCCGTGGAGCTTACAGTCTGAGACAGACCAGAGTAACGATTCAAACCAGGAACAGCAGGACATCCGCTCTGAAGAGGGAGACAGGCTGAGCCAGAGATGCTGAGCAGATGAGGAGAGGTGAGGGATGAGCATAGCACCCCAAAGGAACATGAGTGCAAAACCGCTGAGGAGAGGAGCAGGGCGTATTAAAGGTACTTGGAGAAGCCCAGGAAGGAGAGACAACACAGTAGTGCTATGAGTGGAGCAGCTCTGCCTGGCTGTGTGACCCTGAGCACACTACCTAACCTCTCTGTGCTTCCTAATTAAAGCAGTAATAATTTCTACACAATGGGATTATTAGAACTGTGCCTGACACATGGGAAAGTGTTTGCTGAATATCATGGTTGGAACACAGAGAGAAGAGCCGCGGGAGGCTGGGGAAGGGTTGTTGAGGCCAATCACACAGGGCCCTGGGGAGAAGGCAGAGAAGCAGCCCGGGTCTTCTGAACCATTCCACTGGCTGTAATAAGGACGACTGACAGTGGTGTGGTGGTGAATGGAGACACAGCAGAGGCCAGTAAGAAAGCTTCCACAGGGTGTGGCTGAGAAGGAAGAAAAGATCGATGTAAACAGTGCTGAAAATGTTTGGAAAATGTTTATACGACATCATTACTCCACATGTTTAGGATTTCCATTTTTATCACTAATGAAAGAAACTTAATAGGAAAGCCAAATAGTGACTCATTGATCACGTAATTCCCGTTAGAGAAGCACATGGATATTTTATAACCTCAGAATTTTAACAGCGGCATGGGAAGTGTATTAACGCACAGTCTTGTGATACTTTGAAAAAAAACAAATTTGAATTAGGACGAATACCCGAAGCACGGTCTCAGCACCAGGACTGGCTGAGCCTGGCCCTAACGGCGTGCAAAACCAATGGAAACCTAAGACGTGCTTCAAGCTCCGGGATGCCCCTTTTTTTTCCTTCTGGAAAATAGGATCTTTCTTGCCAGGAACAACTGCCAACGGGGGTGACCCACATCCGTAGGAGGGCGCAGAGTGCCAAGCCACAGCTCCCACAACCTGACTACCAGGCACACCCCAGCCTTTCAGCACAGGGGGGAGAGCTCAGGATTTGGAGGCAAGGAGCTCAGGACCAGGTCTAGGTCCGGGCCCCACCACACACTGGTTCTGTGACCCTAAGTGACTTAACCTCTCTCTAAGCCTCACAGTCTTTATCTGCAAAGTGGGAAAATGCAAAATGAAGCACAGAGAAAAGAGCCACACGAGGCTGGGGAAGGGTTATTGCGAGGAGGACTTGACATACTGTTCACAAAGCACTTAGCACAGGTTCTCATACTAAGCACTTAATAACTGACGGTTAAAAGTATCGTCCCTCTGTGGGGCCTGCAATGCCACCGAAACTGGGGATTGGAGAATGTACGGGAAGAAAACACCGCTAGTAAACTGGTCACCTGTTTTGTAAAACTGGCACGTCAATGACTGGGGAAGGTGCCCCTGCCCCCTGCCCCAGGGCTTCCTCTAAGCATGCACCCAACTGAATGCATCCCACGCACCCAACTGAATGCATCCCACGCACCCCAAGAGACAAGCTCCCAGCAGGACCCTTCCTAACAGCCAGAAACTGGAAACCACCCAAATGTCCCTCAACAGGGCGTGGAAAAATAAAGGATGGAATGATGGTATTTGACATCATAGAATATCACTGGGGTCAAAAATGAAGAAATCATGGCCACATACGACAAAAGGGTTGACCCTCTCAAACCCAAAGCTGAACCAATAAAGCCAGACACAGAAGAGTAAGGCTAGATGATTCCATTTGCGTGAAGTTCAAAAGCAGGCAACGTCAAGCTAGTGTTTAAGGATGCACACTCAGGTGGTTAAAGAATAAAGAAAAGAAAGGTGCTACCATGAGGCCAGGGTGATGGCTGGTGGCTTTGGGGGGTATGTTTACACTTCCTGTACATTGGTGATCTTTCACAATAACCAGAAAACAAATCATTCTGCCTGCCCCCTCTAATCCGGGCCCTCTTTTCAGGAGTGTCAGAGGACTGGGGAACGTGGTCCATGCAGCTAGCTCTGCCTTCCTAACCCCCCACTCCCGTCTGCATGAGCCAAAGCCTGGGAGGGCTGATGCGCAGGGAAGCAGCAAGAAAGGGGAGGGTGGATCTGGATACAACTGTCTCACCTTTTGCATTCCAGTCTCAAGCGATACGCCCAGGGTCAGCCCGTCTTATATCATGTCACTTTTGAGACATGAAATGAAGAAAAGGGAACGAAGAGGTTTAAAGTAAGCACAAGCAAGAAACGAGAGACACGGAAGAAATGCCACATGGACCATTCATCCATTGTATACAAAGCGCCAGGCCACTGTGGCTGCTCCCAGAATGGGCATGTGACCCACGCAGGGCCACAGTCCTTCCCTGAAATCCAAATAGGGATACGGTGGGCAGGAGATAAACACTTTTCTCCTGGAGGCTGTCAAGCGGCAAGAATGAGTCTGGAGCTTCTGGAGGCCACTTTCCCCAGCATGTGGAGGAAGCCATGCCTGCCAGGGACAGAAGAGGGAAGGCGGGCTGACAGTTGGGGAGAGAAAAGGCAAGGGCCTCACACCAACAGGAGCCGAGGCCAGCAAAGCAGAGAGAGGGTTTGGAAGCCTTGAGTCCCCAGTTCCACGGCGGATGCCCTGGTTTCTGCAACTCAGCCTCAATTCTGTCCTTCCCAGCTATGGCAAAACAATGTGGGTCAGATCTGGCCCTCAATTTTAATAACAGAAAGGTAAATAATATGCAGGACCTCCTCTTCAGGATGTCACAGTTCAAGAAGGACAACAGACTTATCAACAGATAGTTGAAGGGCATTATGGGAGTATCCAGAGATGGAGCATCTAACCAGACCAGAGAAGGAGCGGGAAGGGCTAGGAGAGTTTGCACAGAAGTGGCCCATGGGCTGAGGCTCAGAGAATGGTCTGGATTCATCAGAGGAAAGAGAGGAGAAAGGTGGTCAAGGGTGGTCAATGGGGGCAGTGGTGGGGTGGTGGCAGGGGAGACAGCTTGAACAAAGGTGGGGAGTAAGAAAAGGAATTGGGGGACACTTCGAGCACTCTGGTACAGCTGGAGGCGGTGTGGGCGGCAGGAGAAACCAGAAACGTGGGTCATAAAAGAGCAAGGAGTCACTTCAAGGAGTCTGCTCTATGTCAAAGACAAAGGGAGCCTTTGAAAAGCTTTAATCAAAGGGAAAAGCGGGATCCAATTTCCCTTTCAGAAAGATCAAGGAGGCGTTTCCTAAGGCCATGGTCTTAGGGCAGGAAGATAATCTCTCTCTCCCCACCAGGCTGAATCTCTAAAGCTCCCATCAGCCCAAACATGTCCATTCTTGCCTTTGTTATCCTATGATGTAAGTAAGAGTAAAAGCATCAGCTAAGGACACAAGGAGCAGACAGCAGTCCTGAGAGCTGGGTTCTAATCCTGCTACCACCAGGTCTGGCGAGCTAGGGCAAGCCACCCATGCCTTCTCCAGGGCCAAAATGAGGATTAACCAGGCCGATGCTACAGACCTCAGAGGGCTGCTGCGAGAAGTGTGATGATGTGAGTCAAACATCCCATCCCCAGCATCTTTCAATCTGCCAAAGACTTCGGTAAAAGTAGCATTGGATGCGAAATGACACCACACAACACACTTCACTTGTTCTTTTATTAATTAAAGTATATTAGTCCTACCATTTGGTAAATAAATATGAACAGGGTCTCTAAATCTTATTTAAAATAAACAAACAAGGAGGATTTCTCATAGCTGTACATGTCCAATACTGTATCTAGGGTAATCTGCTTTGTCTTTATGATTTCCTAGTAAGCATAGCATTAAATACCACTAAGAAGATATATATTGATAGATGTGTGGTGTTCAGCTCAAAATGCAAGAAAGAAAAACATGCCAAAGTATGCTGAAAACAAAGGCTTTATTAAAAATCACAACTACCCAGACAAAAATTTTCCACAGGTAATAAAGCACTGGTACCTCAGCAGGGTATCAAAATCCCTTAGGAAGAATCAAATGTTTCCTGAAATTAGGTAACAATATTGCCTGTGAGATGAATTTGCACAAACCTTGTGGGAGAATTATGGAGGTCTGGGGATTTTTTAAATCTAACTCATTTACAGAGCTTATTTTTTGGAGCATGATTAATTGCCTTGGGGCAAGTTTTCTTTTAATGGCATGCACAGGAGTCTGACAAGTGCCCACAAGGTGGCACCAAACTCATACCCAGGAGACAGCCAAGGGAATTTTTTTTTTTTTAATCATGAAGCAGACGTTCCGAACACTCCCCGGCTTCCTTTATAGCTTATCCTCAACGATGAGCCAGATTTATAGGTATTAGCTTCCTCTTCTCCCTTTATGATACAAAAGTTAAAGCCCTTGCCACCTACAAGAAACCTTTAAACACAGACAGACCACCTCTCAAGATAGACCTGTTCTACTTCTGCAGTTTCCCATAAAAAAAAAAAAGTATGTAAGTCCTAAAAATAAATGTCCCACTTCTTGGGGGTAAAAAAAAAAGAATTCTGAAACTAATTTAACACAGTGAATGGTACCCAGAAGTTAATGATTCTCTTGTTTTAAATTATATTGTTCGAGCTTAGATGAGCAGGTATAAATCTTTAAAGAACTGGAATGTTACTTAAAAATTGAAAGAGATTTGCAATTAATACTTAATGTAACAGATCGTGGTTATTTTAAAAGGATGAGATCTATTATTGGAGTCCTCCTACTTCCTACCCTTCCACCCTCTTCCATCTTACAAAGGCTGTGCTATGGTGAACTGGTCCAGGCTGGCACAGAGCTGTTGGAACCTATAATGAAAGTCATTCTGGGAACAGACACAGTGCATCGCTGTTGGGTTAGGAGGTATTTCTGCCAATTAAAAACAGAGCGTGCAGGGCCTAAGCCCCTGGGAGCCAAGCTTTCCATTTTGAAAAAGCAGAAGTTGTCCAGAGCAAAAGATAATCCTCACAGGGCTTGGCTGCCTGATAGCTGAGAAAAGAGCTACCTGTTAGGAAGAGAACTTTATCTTTTCCCATTTGCATCAACCACCACAGGTAAGAGAGACCATCTGTGAAGGGCCTATGGCATGGCCTCATCAATCTTTTAGAAGAAGAAGGTAGATAAGTCCTATACTGAGAACACCAAGTTTCCTACCACCAAGCACCACCCCCCTGGAGAAGCCTTGGACGGGTCTCTAATCCTGACAGCAATCCTGAATCATTTGTTCAGTCTCCAGAACACTGCTCTACTAAGGAGATAGCCTTCACTGCAACCCCTTGGCTTCAAATTATCTGTGAGTCCTGAAAACACAAGGTAAACTTCCTGTTCACTTATTTCCGTTTCCTAAGTAAGGCATCACACACCCCTAGACCAGAGGCATCTGGTTTGAGATCTCAGGACAAGGCACGTGGGAAGGTGCTTTCCGCACCCCATGCTGTCCACCTAGGCAGACACTCCCGGGGGCTGGCTTCAAAGGCAGGGACTCAGGGGAATGAGGATGTGGCCGCACCAACAATGATCTTAGGGCCTGGACAGCTGTCACTCTGCATTCTGTAAACCAGCAGTGCCCTGCCACACTGCCTTTCTCCCAACAAAGAACTCCAGCGTCTCAGAGAGGCAACGCTTCTGAACAGTCTAAGCTCAGGGCGCCCTCACAGACATTTTAGCTCCCATATCCAGGACCATTTTCCAAATGCTAAGCAAGCCCTAAGAAATTTCTTACCCTGATTGTTAAACCAACAGTATGACTTACTGACATCAGAGAATTTAGAACAAATTCATACCAAAAAATACTGCAGCCACAAAAGCATGTATCGCTTCTCTCCATCCACTGAGCAATGGAAGAACTCTAAGACTTGAAGAGAATAGCACGATGGAAATGTCAGTGTTTGAATCCATAAAAATAAATATCCCTAGTGATGGAGCTTCGAATTAAAAGAGGCAGAAGGCCACCATTTATTAGACATTTTCCATGTGCCAGCTAGTGTGCTACGTGTGTGTCAATTTCCATTTAAAAACTGACTTTATAACTGCAAGCCTCCAAGGACCCCTGGCAAATCCTCGCATGGGCCCCTCTGTGGCGTTTAGCCCTCAGGAACCCGCAGGCTGCATCAAGGGACCCCGAGATGCAGCTGTCCCACCCCTGCTCTCCGGGGCGGGAGAGCTACCGCAGGGCAGGTGCAGCCGAGGAGGGAGCAAGTACTTCTCTGTTCACTGTAGACCTCATCTTAGAAGAATGCTTAGGTGAAGAAAGAGGAATAAAATGGAACACAAAACTGAATACAGTAGGGAAGCCATTAAGGATGCAAGAAATGATTATCCGTGGGGTGAGGAAATGGTCTCTCACACGAGGATTCTCTTCTAGCTCACAGAGGAAAATTAAATTCTCCAAGAAAGGGTCTGTCTACTTGGATGGATTCAAGCCCCCCCAGCCTGTCTCTGCCCTCTGCCCCCACATTCAGGCCTTGGGCTGAACACACCCCTTCCCTCTGAACTTCACTACAGCTAGGCACTTGCCAGGCCACGCCAAGCTTTCCAGCCAGGCTTCATACCATGGGCTCCTCTCCCTTGAACCGGGTTCATTCTGATCTGTCCTGAAGGGGCCACCTCCCGGGGTAGCCCACCTCACTCACACACACGAGGCTCTGGGAGAAGCTCTGCAGCCAACATTTCCCCATCAGACTGCAAACTCGGGAAGGGCAAGGACATCGTCCTGCTGATCATTGTGTCCCCAGTGCCTGAAGTATAATAAGCGGTTAAAAAAAAAACCGTCAAATTATATTTTTTAAATTTTTAGATGACTTGACTTTCTCCCCCCAAAGATGGAAGATGACTGAAAGTGTCTGACTTCCAGGAATTACACCAGCAACGTTCACTGAATAAAAAGACAGTTGCCTGAATTATTGCTCCTTGTGGTAAACTTTTTTTTTAATCATAAGTTTCCTTCCCTCTCAAAGTTTTGTCCTCATTAGCTTTGCAGATTCTGTTATAGACATTCAAAAGCTACAATATGATGCCAGACCAAAGAATTCAATAACAAAGAGAGGATTACTTATTTCAATAATTCTATCTGTTGAAATTTAACATTCTTTTTTCCAGAGAGAACACACTGCGTGAATCCCTGGCTCCTAATGCAGCCGTGCTGTGTTACTAGGACTTAGCAGGGTAAACAGGCAGAAAGAGGCAGATGGGTGTTTCAAATACCACAAAACACAAAATATCCTTTCACATTTGTAAAATAAATATGATTGCATTGCTCATATCTCCTGGATAAAGTGGCAAGAAGAAAAAGCAAAGAAAACAAGTAAGAAGAGGATCCCCAGCCCTCCCAGAATGTCTGAGAACCTAAGCTGCCACTTGAGGTTTTGAGCCCTGAGCACAGCGAAGCCTCCACGGCGCAGGAAGGGGCCCTGCTCCCCTCTCCTGCCCCTGCTCCTCAGCTCCACGCTCCCGGCTCAGAGCTGGACAGAAGCACAAAGCTCACCTTCGCTGTAACCAAGCGCCCTACTGTCTGCCTCCAGTAAATGCCTGCGCCGTGGTTCAGCATGCAGAGCAGAGAGCTGTGCCCTCCAGCCTACCCCACCCACTCCACACCAAAACCTCAAGGAGGTCCGAGGAAAAAAAGACCAGCCTTTAAGAAAAGGTGAACCTGGACTCCAACGAATGGTGCATTTACTAAGAAAATGGATTCAACTTAATTCCTCAGTAGCTTTTTCCTGTTATCAAGCCACCCCACCACACCCCTAACCCCAAGCAAGTCAGACTTCAGAACGGGAGCATTTTCCCTAAGGGAACATCAGATGGGTCCATTGTGTCCTGGGGACAGCAGGTCATTCACTCAACAATGACTGAGTGCCTACTGTGTGCCAGAGGCCATTATGGTTGATCTTCTCACCTGTTAGGTATTTCAAGGCCAGAGCCATGTATTCCCAGTTCTAAGCACAGTGCCTGGTACAGGAGGCATGAAGAGATATACAACAAATCTTTGTGGGATGTGTTGATGAAGTCCTTACAGACCTGTCGACAAAAAGCTAACAACTGCTTCCCAATGTCTGCGTTCCTGATCATCAAGGCCACTTACAGGAGCACCGGGCCACTCCCAGGATCCAGTCTACAATTCTCTGCAACAATGAAGTCTGGATATAGGTTTGCCTTTATGTGTTTCGTTCAATCATTCAGTCAACATCCTTTACTGAACATCTACTTCATGCCCCTAAAGACACAACACTAAAAAAGAGAGAGGTCCAGCCCACCCCTCACGGAGCTCGCAGGCTTGCTAGAAGGGCAAGCATCAACCGGACATCACCCGGAGAAGCCGCAGGGGTTACAGAAGGAAATGCATGTGCTCTGGCTCACCTGAAGCAGGGAAATGGAAAAAACTCGTTTATGGAGACAATCAGTTACATGGCAAAAGAGAACAAGGCACTGGAGGATGGCCGAGGTGAAAGAAGGATGTCAAGTTCAGAAGCAGTGAGACGTGTAGACAAAGAGGAAGACTGCGTGCCCACTTGGCAACACTGAGATGGCTGAGCAGACACAAGAGTGCAATCTGTAAGCATCGATCACAGAGCTTAGAGACTTTCTTAGTGGGAATGAGGCCCTGCGGGGTGTCTTGGGAAGCTGGGAACTCTGCATCATCTCCCATCCTGCCGGCAGCCTAGGCCAGGCCATGAGGAGAAAGTGATCTCACAGCTTACCGAGCCCTCAAGGCCGAAACTACCCACAGGGCAGCATCCCGGAGGAGGAATCGCCGGTGCACTGGATATGAATATGAACATTTTGGAGGCTTTTGATACATTTTGTCCATTTCATTTTGGCTTTTGAAGTTGCTAAAAATCTCTGTGGAAGGGAATTCAGGGTAGCACTTTAATAAAAAAAAAAGATTTACTATGGATATTAAAAGAGCTGCCCTTTCTGAATTTGTGAACATATTTTTAGACATTAAAATACAGTCTCCAAGGCTGTCTCAGTCTTTTTTAAACTTCTTGCTAACTGGGACATTTTTAAAACTAATGTTGGCCAATGTAATGTAATTATGAAAATAATACCCCTCCTCCTTTTATAAGACCATGACAATAAAAAAATAACTTTACACTGACATTAATAGAAGAGTATTTTAGTCACTTAAACCTTTGTTGAATTATAGGTCTTTTGATTCTTTTTTTTTAATATAATTTATTTTATTATCATTAATCTACAATTACATGTGCAATATTACGGTTATTAAACTACCCCTTCATCAGGTGCCCC
The DNA here is from genome assembly GCA_032199065.1 of Smutsia gigantea. Taxonomy (NCBI): domain Eukaryota; kingdom Metazoa; phylum Chordata; class Mammalia; order Pholidota; family Manidae; genus Smutsia; species Smutsia gigantea. The sequence continues at coordinate 462 of JAVSCE010003144.1, read as the reverse complement.
CACCAACCCCATTACACTCACTGTCCATCAGCGTAGTGAGATGCTATAGAATCACTACTTGTCTTCTCTGAGTTGTACTGCCCTCCTCGTGCCCCCCCAACATTACATCTGCTAATCGTAATGCCCCTTTTTCCCTCTTATCCCTCCCTTCCCGCCCATTTTCCCCAGTCCTTTCCCTTTGGTAACTATTAGTCCGTTCTTGGGTTCTGTGAGTCTGCTGCTGTTTTGTTCCTTCAGTTTTTTTCTTTGTTCTTATACTCCACATATGAGTGAAATCATTTGATACTTGTCTTTTCTGGCTTGGCTTATTTCACTGAGCATAATACCCTCTAGCTCCATCCATGTTGTTGCAAAGGTAGGATTTGTTTTCTTCTTATGGCTGAATAATATTCCATTGTGTATATGTACCACATCTTCTTTATCCATTCATCTACTGATGGACACTTAGGTTGCTTCCATTTC
>JAVSCE010003143.1:0-87662 GCA_032199065.1 Smutsia gigantea | reverse complement strand
TCACTGTTCCCTGGTAACCAGCGTGTACTTTCTGTTTGTGATTCTGCATACATTTACTTTCATCTCAAATGTTTTGCTCAGAATCCTGGTTCAAGTGTTAGCCTTACACCTTTCACAAATGACTTGCCAACCTGTATGTAGGTAAGGATATATCGGTATCAGACTGGGTCAGTCTCACCCTGGACGTATATTTCTTTATCCACATTTTATAAATTAAGCATTTTCTCTCTGCCCACCCCTTCATTCTACCCTTAGTTTCGAGTCACTGATTCAACCAACATTTGCTGAGCTCTGAGGCGCCAGGCTGGGGACGAAGCCCACTGGCCTCTGAGCCTTAGTACCCATTCTCAGCTTTCCATCTCCCCCCTCGCCCTCGGACTGCTCTGGCTCGCCGCCCTGCGGTGCCCGCGTGGCGTGCAGTGCCCCATGACAGGGTGTCTCTCCACGTGCAACCAAAGGAGCGCTGGCCTTCGTGCAGCCCTGTGCCTTTCTGAGCGCACCCTGACACAGCGTCCGGTCTCACCTCTCACACGTTGCTGCTCTGCGGCACACACTGGGCAGTACTGTCACCGAGCTGAGCTTGTTTCCTGGCTCCTCGTGTGGAAGAGTTGAATCCATTCATATTTTCTCTTCTTCCCCGGGTGGTATGTCTGATGCGTCTGTTTTTCAATCCATATTCCTTCTGCTAACAAGTTAAATAAACAACATCCAGTCTCAGAAAAGGGCTCAATTACATTCTAGAAAAGTAACAATTTAGGCAACCTTGTTTGAAATAACAGAATCTCTTCTTTAAAAAAAAACTAGAGCTGAATGAAACCTGAGAACTCTCCCGGCCCAATCCCTTTCCTTTACGGATTGAGAGATCCAGGTTCAGAGCCGCCTCGCGACGTCCAAGCTCCTGAGGGATGGGGGAAGCGTGCCTGAAGCAAGATTAGAACCCTGGCCTCCTGACTCAGTTTAGCATGCGGGTCTTTTTTTAAAAAACATGTATGTGTAAAAGAAAACACTAAAGCAGATTCTAAGGCCACATTAAATCAAACCTGTTTCCAGTGCTTTGTGGTCCCCAAACATGCTATTTCATTCCGGGCCTCTGGGATCTCTGGTTAGCATGATTTACTCCCTCAGGCACCCCATCAGTTCACCCTGCCTCAGTGGCCCCACGAACCTCCCAGTAGCCCAGGCATCTCTTCCTGGCATTTGTTAATATCATAGTGACGGTGTGTTTGCGTGAGGTTGTCATCAACAGCCGCCCCAGCTAATGTTGTCTGACTGACTCTGAACCCATCTCTTGGTAGTTCTGGGGCAACTCTGTCAGAAAGCTTTCCTTCCAATCAAACAAGCTCTGCCTTCCTCTCCCTGTCTTCACCAGGCCCATTTTGCTCCCCGACCTTCAAACGGACTTGGCTCGCAGGCAAGCAGTACCCTGGGGTGGCGCCAAAGGGGCTCCCTGACCCCCAGCCCCTCCTCCTCCTGCTCCGTGATCTCGGCTTCCCTAGTCCCGCAACCTCCCTCATTTTCATTCCTCATTCTGCGTGTACTTTTCACTGAAGCTCCATCATTAACAGCCGGTTGGACCATCCCTCCAGCTTTTCCTTGATGCTCCCCCTAGGCTCTGACCTCCAGTGTGACCTCCAGTCCTGTATCCTGATTGTGCTGTCTCTGCTGCCCCCAGGTCAGGAGCGTTTGGGGCAGGGTGCTTGCCCTACCTGTTCAGCACATGGGTTGGGAACGACTCTCAGACTCACAGGTCTTAGTTCCGTCCTCTGGAGTGGTGCACAGGGCACATCTGATCCCTGCTGGTATTTTAAGAGGGCGATCCTATCCTTCCTGCATGACTGCACTCCCCTCCTAGATACCTTTTAAAAGATGGCTATAAATGCTTGCATCTGTAGAGATGGTGTCTGACCTAAACATAGTCTGGGTGGCATTTTCCTACATCAGCTGGAACCTTCTATTTTCACCAGGGCGGACTCTCTCCATCGGTTCTGTTTACCAGCACGGCCACATCGCGAGCTTGTGGTCAGCTAAGTCCATCCACCCCTCCCTGTTCATATGAATTGCTGGTAAGCCTGGTCTCTGTTACTCTCTACTTAGGTCACATATTTATGTTCAAACTCTTGTGTATCCTGTTAATTCATATTTTTAATTGGATTCCTTATTCTACTGATTGATAGCCTTTTGAATCCCAATTCTTTTGCGTGGCTTTATGTTTCCTCCAAGATTTTATTGTGCACAAGTTTAATATGTGAATATTTTGTGCTTCAAAGTACAGATAAAAATGTTCAGTAGGGGCACAGGTGCACGATTTTGAAACAGCTTTACATGTACTGTGGAGGCGAGCAAATAAAATAGACGGTGGATGGCGGGAGTCAGCTTTCTCACTGTTGGGAGGGGGTGTTAAAGCTACAAGGGGGGGAAGCTGCTGGGTTAGTCAGAGACATCGATGTGGACTCACGTTTAGCTTAGTACAGACGCAGGCAGAAATAAGTACAGGCATGTAGTGCATGCATTAGTACCCAAACATACATTCCCTAGCGCTGTCTACTGGGAGGGCCATTCCTGCAGCATCGAGCAGGCCCAGGGCCCACATCATGGCTTCTAAATGCAATTCTCCAATAAGAGGAACCAGGATTGCTTGCAGAAATGGCTTGTTCTAATGTCAGAGAAAATATGAGATGATCCTGGAGCATCTTGTAGAAGCAAAATGTGAGGAACTGCTCAAATAGCATTAAGGATAGGGGCACAGCAGGGGGACACAGGAGCCGACATGAGAAGCTCTCCATGCCCGAGGCTGTAATGGTGGTAGCAAAAATGTAAATAACATTAGTTCTGCATTCTGACTCAAAGTATAAGATACATCTACACCAATCCATGTTGACATAAATAAATGACTGAATAAAAACCTACATTGGAGCAAAGGGACAAATATTCCTTACAGAAGAATTCCAAATAACTCATGGAGATACTCCCCACCCCCAACCCTCTGCCCCTGAGAGTGGCTGGACTTCACGACCTGCTTCCAAAGAACAGAGTGTGGAGGAGGGAGGAAAAGCGACGTCACACTGGACAAACCTGTTCACCTACCTGGTCAGGTGACCAAGGCCAATGCCGTCATGATGTCATGTAGGTAGTGTGCACCCCAATATGATGTGATGAGAATGGGGATTTAGCCCCGTGGCCTTCTCCCACGGGAAACCTAATAAATGTGGTCTGTTCATGAGAAAAAAAAATCAGATAAAACAAAATTGAGGGACATTCTGTGAAGTTGCTGACCAGTAGCCCTCAAAACTGTCACTAAAAACAAGGAAAGACTGAGAGATTTCACAGAGCAGAGGGGGCTATGGCAACAGGCCCATCTTTATAGCATTTCTGTTATCTAAAATTATCCCCCCACATTATTCAAAATTAAAGAAAGGAAAACACATGACTCTTAGATTAATGTTCGGCTGACAAGAACAAGAAATCTGTGATTCTACAGATGATCTCTTGCCAGTCGGTATCAGGCCAATACATGTCTCTCTGCTGCATCAAACCGGCCACGTTCCCCTCCCCAGGGCTGGACGGCCACCACCGGGATCTCTCCCCGTCCCTGGCGCCGAGCCTTTTCCACCTGGTGTTTGGGTGGGTCCAGCCTCAGAACCTCACACCCCAAGGCCGTCATGGCCCCTGGGCTTACCCAGACCAACTCCAGCCATTATTACTATTGTTGTTATTTTGGTAGGAAATCTCCACTTAGAAATCCGCCAGTACTTAAAGCTGAACAAATCTAAATCCAAGTTCCTCACTAGGTTTCCCAGTGATCACACTCCTACGTTCCCTGTAGTCAGTAACTTGTGGGTTATCTGTCAGTTTTCTTTCCTTCGCCTGTGAGATTCAGCCTGTCTCTGACCTGCCAATACAGCTGCCTTCTGCTGCCTCTGCATCTTCCATGCACACAGCGGGGGAACCTTTGCAAACGGGCCCCTCACCCTCCCCATCCTATATCCAGGAGCTTCTCTGGCCAAGGGACCATTTTCCTTGGAAGCCTCAATATTTCCTTCCACACGAAAGCCACACCGCATACTAGGATCTCCGCGGCCCCCCACCAGTGTTCCTTCCTCCCCGAGCCCCCGGAGCGGCTGGACCTTGCTCTCCGCATCACAGCCCAGACCCGTCCCTCCCATGCAGCTTGGCCGCCCCCCTGCTGGCTGCCTCCCTCCCGGACACCAACCATATGCCTCCCACAGCTCATCACACTCCTTGGAGAAGCTTTTGAATCAAATTCCCTTCAAGACTCCAAGTCCCAGCAGCTATTTCAGTGACTTCCTAACATTTATGAACAACAGCTATAAAGAATATATATATTCTTCTGTTTCCATAATTCTTCTGGGCTTTATTTGAACGTAAACTTTTTGGGTTCAGCCTCTTTAAATAAATATCCTTTAAATAAATAAATAAATATTTTATTTATGTACATGAAATTTGGTAGTGTTGTTTGAACAACCTTTTCCCCTGTATGTGCAGCCTGGTGAAATGTCTGAACAGGAGGAGCGTCCCATAAGACTCAGTGTTTGTTCAGTTTGTTTTTCTTCACGGGAAAACAGTTTCAAGCCCAGGCCCTCCCCAGGGACCCCAGGACTCCTTCACTGGTTGGCCGGCATTGTGGGGCTTGTCTCCTTGCCTCCTCCAAGGTCTGATCCGCGCCCCAACCCAGGGGCTCCATGACGCCATCAGAGAGGCCTCTTAAGTTTCTCCCGTGCAGTTCGTACCTGGCGACCCCAAACCCAGTTCAGACCTGCTCTTCTCCGGACGTGCGCTTTAAAAGAATTGTTAGGGCACTTCCTTTTCTTTCTCCATCCGCTCGTCGCCATGCTTGCCAAGCCTCACAAGTCTCAACACATGTGGTTTCTGCTTACTACGCAGAGGGCCCTCCCGGGCCCGGGATTCCTACCTCAGCACCCCGTGTCTGCTTGCTCCCAACGTGCTCTCGCCTCCCGAGTGCTCACTGGAGACGTGGGAGCAGTTCTCCACCTGCTGCCTGGGGTGGGAGCCCAGTTGGGCAGTTCAGGCCCTGAGAGGTACGAGCCACCTGCAGGCCCTGAGAGCCCGTGCCCACGCCTGTGTGAGAGTGTGTGTTCATGTGACACAGTGTGTGTGTTTGTGTGTGTTTGGTGGAGTGTGTGTGTGTGTGTGTGTGTGTGTGTGTGTGAGATTGCGTTGCTGAGAGTGTATGTGTGTGAATGGTATGTTTGTGTGGGACTGTGTAAGTGTGCTGTCACGTGTGTGTTTACGTGTGGGAGTGTATTGTGTTGGTGAGGCAGTGTGAGCGCGTGTGTGCTTGTGTCTGTGAGTGTGTGTGTGATCACCCGCACTGTGTGTGTGAAGAATCAGCCACCAGCTCCAGGGACCCGCCACAGGAGGCAGAGACGGACACCCCGCTGGGCCACAGCAGGGAAAGTCCTCTGCCCCACAGCCTGCGCTGGCCTTGCCATCTGCCTCCTGTTCCCACTGTGGCATTCTAACCCCTCGGGGAGCCTCGACTTCCTCGTTTGTGAAATGGTGACAATTGGTATTTGTCCCCAGACAGAGACAGCCTGCGGGGCCCAGGGGGCCAGCAGGTGCACGGGAAGGTGCTGTGACGTTAGGAATTCTCCCGGGATCCTGCGGTGGGCATACCCACTGACATAACCCCGACCTGTGGTCTGTTTATGTTCTTTGAAATTGAAGAAATAAGCAGTGAGGAGGAGAACATCCTGTGAATCTCTGCGCACTCCTAGGCTGTCCTGGGTGTTTGTAAGTTCCCGTTTCACGAGCCGACTCTGGGCTCCCCAGGGCAGTGTAATGCTTGATCAGCTTCTGGATGTCTTGACTTATTGGCTTTGAATTGATCTATCGAATTAATAAAAGTCATTTATCACTGTCACTGGATCAGGATAAAGGACTCAATTTATGGCCAGTTTGGCAAACGTCATCAGTGATACATGTTTTGCTGACTCTGTTGGGTGACTGATTTCCATGGCGTAAGCCCAGGAAGCCTGTGTCACCACCATGGTCCTGGGCTCTCTGCACATGACTGACGGTCCCACCCCATCAGCTGGGGCTGTCCACCCAGGCTCTTTATTATCTGGGGCTGGCTAACACCTGCACTTCATCTTGGCAATGAGCTTGCCCACGGCCGCTCATGGGAGGAGAGGTCTGTGGGCTGGGGTCAGCAGAGCCAGAGAGAAGGCATGTGCGGCAGTCCAGGCCTGGGGCACCTGCCAGTCCCCTCTGCCCCGCATGCCTGCTGACTAATCGTCCTGATGGCGTGGTGTTGGGCGCAGTGTTGAGAAACAGTGGAAATGAGGTCATCTGCAAGTGGAGATTCACTTCCTCTGGACCTTTATAACTGGGCAGGGAAAAGAAATTAAAAAGATGCACGTCCAGCTGAAGTGCCTCCAAATGCCTTTGTGATTTTTATTCTTGCCAGCAAAGAACAGACCACACACAGCACACGTGGATTTGAACTTGTGAAAATCAGTGCACATGTGTGTACACACACAAGTCCCCACCATGGGGCTTCCCTGCCTCGTGCTCCACGCTGTCCATCCATGGTCTGGACGTGTGACCATGAGGCAGAGGGCCATCGGGTCTGTAGAAGGTGGCCATGTTTTGTGCTTCCGAACGCTTAGTCCCAAATCTCAGGGTTTTGTCCACAGCTCTGCCTGGGGCTGGCCAGGTTGGGAGCTTCCATGCCAACTGTGCGTGTACTTTGGGGAAATGAAAGTCAGCCTCCCAAGAATCAAAAAAGGAAATGAATCTAGCTGGCTGTGTTCTTTCCTTCAGCCCTTCGCTCGGCGGGGTGCTACCCTCTTTGGGCCCCGTCTAGACCCTTCATGTTGCTGTGAGACAATTTCTCTGTGTCTGTACGTGTTTTCTGCAAGTCAGCTCTGTGTCTGAGAACCACACAGAGGAAGTACAAGAGCGAGTGTTTGATTTTCCTTCTCATCCCCCAGCGTTACACAGTCCCAGTAGAAAGAAAGAATAGCATTTACTTTAACATGACTTTTTGAGGACAAAACCATGTCCTGGAGACACTGCCTCAAAACTGACATGGCCACCGCTGGAATGCTGACCGACATGAGTCCCTGTTAAGAGCCCAGTGCCCTGAAAGATCATGCACTGGTGGCTTATATTTCTTCCTTTCTCACCGTTTCGGTCTTCTCTATGTAAAAGAAGGCTAATTCTCTGAATAATTAATTATGATAGCTATTTAAAGCATTTGTGGCTATAATCAGAAACCTCAGCCTTATCACTCTTTACCAAAAAGCGCTCCATTATTATACATTTTGATTCCTACTGGTCTGAAAGAAACTTAAGAAAAACTAATGAAATATTCTCAGTTTTTATTTAAGCTCCGTGACATTTTTTTATGCTGAAAAAAAAATTCCTTTAATAATTATATAGAGAGCTGCTCATATATCACACCCTCACATTCCTGGCATTCCCGTGCAGATCACATAAGCCTGGCCGTGCATTCCCACATTCCCACAGAAGGGCGTGTGCAGCTTCGGGGTTACTATGCAAGCTTTATTATTAAGCTTGTGGCTGCTGGACTCAGTGAAAACTTTGGTTGATACCTTGCCTCAGATATTCTGACGACTGCCATGTTTCCGACTACAGGATGGAGATGGTATCAGTGGCTGTTTTCTGTGTCCCCCTCACCCCCAGAATCGACCTCTTCGGGAAGGAAGGCACAAGCTGTAATTCATTATTGATGTTTAGAAAGGGTCAAGAATTCCAGTTTACCAAATGTTCCTTTGCATTTGTTTTTTTTTACCTGTGTTTTGGCAAAAAGTTTTGGATGTGAATATGTCTCGTTTTCACTCACAGGGTGTTAAAAAAAAAAGGAAAGCAAAGGGGTGACCTGAAATTTGTTTATTTTAATTAGAAAAAGATTCTTAATTTTTCAAGGCTTTTCCACCACAGTGAATTTAATACTATATAATTAACTCTAATGTGCTTCTGATTTGATTTGTAAAAATTCTTTCAATGTAGTTATTTCTAGGGAAAGTGAAATGCAAGTTTCCATCCTCCTCATGGATTTTGAGTCTGATGGTCCCTTTGGGGGCCGGGGCCTGCTGGCATAAACGCTGGAGGATGCCCTCTGTGAATTTCCTTGGGAAGGCTGAGGGGTGGCAACAGAAGAGGAGCTTGCAGTCACAGTGGTCCCCAGCTTCCAGTCTCTTCCTGGGTTGCAGAGCTCAGAAACAGGTTCATATGTGGATAAAGGAACATAGATGTAAGAGAGGAGATGTGGTACTGGTGAATCTGTTCCCATGCTCCCTGAGTGATGCCTTTTCTTCCTAAACATCTCAGCAAGTGATCACTTAGATGTGGAGTGGGGATGTGACTGAGGAGATGGTGAAGTCTCTTTGGGTGGTCCTCAAGAGGCTGGAAGTAGATTGGGTGACCCCCTCCTGAGCTGGAGGGGGCATGATGTTATTTCTAAGGTAGCAGTTGTAACCCGCCAAGAGGCCAACAGGAGGGGTGGAGTGGTTGCAGGGGTAAAGGCAGACAGAGAAACCTGGGTTTGGATCTCAAGTCTAGTGCTGATTTCTTGTGCAGCCTTAGAGAAGAAAATTGGTTAATCCCTGGAACCCTCTTCTCCAAATTTGCAATATGCAGACACTAATGTCCACCTTTCTGGGTCTTCGTGAGGATGCATTACCACGGGTAAGTGCCCAGCACGGGTCTGGCCCTTCCAGGGGCTCGAGGCACGGAGGTGCTGTAAGGGCTCGCTGGTCCTGGGAAAGGCCCCTCATCAAAATCACCTTCCCCACTGACATGCCTCAGTGAGTGAAACTCCCACCGCCATGGGATCGTTAGGGTATGCCATTTGAAGACTCCAGTCTGAACACAAACCACACTCCGTGGTCTGGGGAAGTGAAGGCGGAGGGAGCCACATCACCCAGCTGGAAGCACGTATGTTTGAACGGCTTATCAGGTCAAGCAGTCGGTTAATCAGCAGCCCTGACAGCTGGACAAACTGCAGACTAGTCTGGAGGGCGCTGGTGCAGCAACGTCCTTAGGTAACGGGAGAGAGAAGTCCTGACCCCCAGGGGCTGATGACTGGGCCGGTGTCCCCACCGTGGGTGTGCAGGAGGGGGCTGGAGTTCACACCTAGGAATATGGTGGCTGGGGGAGGGACAGGGACTTACAGACTTACCAAGTGTCTAAAGGTTATGAGGGTTAGGACACATTTATTTTCAAATGGTATTATTAGTCATTTTCAAATAATACATTCAATGTATTTTTACTGAAACTCTGGTACTTTTCCAGGTAAAGAACCTTTAAATGTAAAGCAGTGGATCCTAACGCTAATCTGAAAAAGTACAATAAATATGCCACAGGTGTCAAAGAATTCTGGTAAATCAAAACCGAGTTTAGTAAATACACTTGGGGCAGGAGTGAATGGAGATTCGATGGGGAAAAGGTTCTTCCTGCCGTCCGCAGTGGGGCCCTGGAACCGCTAAATAAGCAGCATCGTGACACAGGTCCTTAGCCACAGAAAATACTGCAAGGCCTGTGTCGTCTTGGCCACTTGTCACTTGTTCGTCGATCACCTTCCAGATGCCTAGCACTGTGTGAGGTGCTAGAGGGTTATGAAACTGAGCACATGTGTCCGCCTGGAAGGTGGGCCCCTGAGTCTCCGCAGTCAGTGGCCCCACATTCAGGAAACCCCCTCTTCCAGTCCCAGCAGCCTCATTTTCACCAGATGACTTGCTTCCTGAGCAGAGTTGATTTGGAACCTGATTCAAGATGGCCCGATCAAATCCTTTATTTCAGAAAGTTGGATGGATTCAGAGACACAAGTCAGTTTCTACCCCTGGCTTGAACTTAGGACATGTGAATTCGGGAGACGAGAGGATGTTACATTTGGTTGTAAACTTACAGAGACGCAAACAGCCCTGGTCCACAGAGAGAGAAAAGAACAGAACAGGCGTGCAGAGAGAAGCAGAAGGAGAGCCTGGGGACTTGGCGAAAAGGCCGTGCAATCCCCGAGGCTCCCGGTTAGGGTCCCAGCCTCTCTTTGGCTGCGTTGTACTCCTCGTCTACCAGGACGGGTTCCGTGTAACAGAATTCTCCCTGCGGTGACTTTAGCCAGGGTTCTCAAAGCTGGGCCCTGCTGACCCGGGGACAGAGTGATGGCTTGCAGGGTGGGGCCTCTCTGGGCACTGCAGGGAGTTCACAGTGTCCCCGGCCTCCGCCCCCCAGTGCCGAGCCACCCTCCCTAGTTGTGACAACAGAAATGTCTCCGTCCGTCAGGTGTCTCCCCGGGGAGGGGAAATTGTTTCTGGGTAAGAATAACTGACTTAAATAAGGAGACGTTCATCCCTCTCATGTGACAAAGAGTCTGTCCAGAGACAGTGCGGTGGCTCAGAGAAATCACTGACCCAGATGCCTGCTGGCCTCTCCCTCCACACTTTGTCCTCCCCCTTTGTCCTCACTGTGGCCAGATGACTGCTCTGCCTTCTGCAATACAGCGGTGCCCAGGAAGGAGGAAAGGGACACGGTCAAGAACTGCCCTGGTCTCTGCAGAAGCCTCGTCCGGAGGTCTTACTTACATCTCATTGGGCTCTGTGGCATCTCACCAAGCGGGGGCAGAGAGGGGTGCTCTTGATTCGCCGCATTGTCACCTCAACCAAAATGGGGGTTCCGTTACTAAGTGCTGGGGTCAGATTCTGTCCTCCACCCCGCATTCGTACATTCAGTCCTAACCCCTGGTTCCTCCGAAGGACCCTATTTGGAGCTAGCGCTGTGGCCGATGTAACTGGGGAGGCTGAGGTCGTTAGGTGGGGCCTTCATCTCATATAGCTGATGTCCCTACAGAAAGGGGAAATGTGCACGGGGCGAGCACCACGCAAAGGCGGACACAGAGAGCCAGGCGATGCCCAGAAGCCAAGGGCCGCCAAAGATGGCTGGCAACCGCCAAAAGTTGGGAGAGACGCTGGGAGCAGGTTTTCCCTCCTGGCCTCAGAGGCCCCAGCCTTGCCCTCAGCGATTTCAGACCTCCGGCCTCCCGCACTGAGGCATCTGTGGTGCAGGCCGCCCCGTCTGTGACGCTTTGCTTCAGCACCGCTAGGGAACTAGTCCACGGAGGAAGATGGGAGAAGGGATATAGGTCAGATCACTGGCAAAATCAGCTCCAGGCTTCAGGAGATAAATAGGCATGCATTCTTACAGTGCATTTTCTTTTCTGATTAAGCTAGATGGAGTGAGTGTGTGGCATCTGTGAAGCAAAGAGCCCTAATGAAGACGCTTCAGTTCACAGAGCTTCAGGGAACTTGTGGTTGAGGGAAGGAAGCCAAGAGGCATACCTCTGACCCTCAAAATGGCACAGGGCCATCAGCAAGCTACAAGTCGTGGCGCACCCACCGTTGCAGGGAGCGAGAGATGGCCTTTGCTGGTGCATCAGGGAAGGCCCACTGCCCGGGCCCGGCCTGGGACGCACAGGGCTTGGCTGCCTGGGGCTGGGGCAGAGCATTCCAAAGTCAACAGTGCGTGCAGGACGGGGCCCCTGGGGTGGGATGGACCCTTGCAGAACAGTACATGGTAACCAGGTAGAAGTAAGTGGCCTGGGGGCTTCCACTCACTGCTGAGGTCTTGCACTGAAGACCCAATGCGTGAAAGATAAAGAATTGGAGGACTCTTCTTCAGCAATTTCATTTTTGACCCAGTTCTCCTCTGTAAAACTTTTGGCAGGATGGTTTTATGCTTTTTCTTCATTTCTTCCACCTCCTCTGACCTTCCTTTACACCGAAGCATCCATTGGGGCCTGTGATACAGCAGCTCAGCCACTTTGACCCCGAACACTGACTTAGAACTGGTTTTGGCAGCATACCTTGAATGAGTCTTTGCCAAGCTCTTTCCCAGAATATTCTGTGGAGGAGCCTGAGAAGTTTAACAGTGTCTCCTTAATTAGACTTGCAGACAAACAGAATGACGTGCCAGGATGCCCGTGGCAGGCGGCCCGCACTGCTGGAGATCCCTGCCCCCGGGCAGCACCTTTGCACATGTTCAGCTCCTCCACCCCTTCCCTTGAGGACGGACTTCTCACAGATTTGTTTGGACCAACCACTGAGGCAGGAGCTCAGCCCTTTGGCCCTGTTCTGTCATCACAGCATTTGACAAAATAGATACTACCGTTTATTAGAAGCCGGGCTTCCACAGCAGCTGGTACCGTGTGCATAAGAATAAGGCTCCAGGAGGAAAATGGGGCGTCCTGGGAGGCATATTGTGGGGCTTCCCTCGTGCCTGACAATTAAGCACTGATGTCCTCAGAGCCGCAAATTCTACCCATCGACCATGAGATATCAGTACTTCCTTCATGTATTAGTCTCCTATTGCTGCTGTAATAAGTCGCCACAAACGTAGCAGCTTAAATCAACACAAATGTATTCTCTTATGGGTCTGGAGTCAGAACTCTGAAATGGGTTGTGATAGGAAGGTCTGGGCAGGGCTGAGTTCCTTCTGGAGGTTCTAGGGAGAATTCACCTCCTCAAGTCTCTCAGCTTTCAGTTGCCACCATCCTGTCACTCGCGGGTCCTTCCGTCGCCTTTGAACAGACCACCCCAGCCTCCGCCTCGCCGTCCAGCCTCCTTGCCTGGCCTCGTGATGCAACTGGGCCCGCCTGGGGGGGCCTGGCTCAGCCCCCCGACCCAGGATCCTTCACCTGACCATACCAGCCGCCCCTAGGGCCGTGTGCGGTGCTCAATTAGGACACAGGCACCTTGGGGTGGACGTTGTTCTGTCTACCACACACTGCAAAAGTGCTTGTTTCTAACAAATTTTGGAAATGCTGGATGAGATACAGCTAAGCAGGTTTCTTCACTGCAGAATTTTTTGGAGTTTTAATATGCTTATCTATATTATCGAATCCACGAGAGAAATTTAGTATGTAGTATTTCCCAAATTTGTTTGACCAAAGATCCCTCCTTTGTCCGTTTTATCTCCATGTAACACTGATGGACATTTCAGGATAAAGGAGGAACACGGTCTCAGTCGGGAAGACCAGGCCCTGTGCGAGTAGAGTCCGTCTGCCCAGGGTTTGACGCTTTGCTCCAGCAGATCACAGAGCTGGGCCTCCTCCGTGGAGCACGTTCTCTGCAGGCCACCACATGCTGAGTGAATAATGGAACACTGGGAACAGGAGTTCCTCATTTGGGGTCTGAAATTTCATGTCAGAAATATCTGACGAGGATCTGCTGGACCTCAACTCCACCCTCGGAGGCAGAGGGAGGCGTCCCTCCTTCCCTTGCTTGTGCATCCATCCATCTGCCTCACGCGGGTTTATAAGGCAGCAGTCTCTTAGGACTCCACTGCTGTTTTCCCTGGCCACCTTCCCCAGTCCTAGTTCCCAGGCCCTGACCCTTTCCACCAGTGTCACCCATAACTCTCAGCTGGGATCACCGACAGCTGAGATCTCCCAACAAATCTCCCAAAAATACCCTGAGCAATTTCAATTTCCCCCAACTCTCTCTGCTCCCTGCTGGTCGCACTAGCAGGGATATAGGTAGCCGGGGCAGGCCCAGGAAGTTCACCGTGGGTCCTGGAGGCCTTGCGGCTGGGTAGCAGGTGGGTGGGTAGCACTTACAGTGTTGCTTGGACTAATCTCTGGGTTTGTCCAAGTTAGTGGCAGTTCTGGGAGTCCAGGGTGCCTTGAGCCACTCCACTGAGCTCTCTGGACACAGGGCCGTCCCTGTGGTGCCCAGGAGCTTTGAGCCCCAGTGAACACACTTTCCTGAACTGTCCTACTGGCATCCTCCTTCCCTCTGGCCTTCTTTGCAAACAGAACCCCTGGGCCAGGAGGCCTCTCAGGCCAGGGCTGCTCCACCGGCAGGTACTTATCAACCTATTTATAGCTCCAGTTAAGGATTCAGATTCGGGAGTATTCCATTAAAAGACCACATTAGCGAGTCCTCGGGGAAAATCTCTCACAAAGCCTTTGAGCTCAGGGCCTCTTGGCCGTGTCAGGAGTTGCTAGTGTGTTAACCTTCATAAGGTGGACTTGCCCGAGTCCCCGGGCTTTGCCACTCGAAGCTTCTTCCTAGGCACTGGCCCCGGATCAGCTCTCAGGCCCGCCTGGGCACATGCCTCTGCCACCGTCCCTCGGGGCCCTTTCCTGTCTGCTGGGCCCCTGGCTGCTCTCTGTGCACATTGTCAGCATCTGGGGGAGCAGTTGGGAAGCCAGGAGGAAGCAGCAGCTCAGGCTGCATCCAGACCCCCGGGGGGGCAGCCCCACGCTGGAGGGAGCAGGAGGGACATGGAGGCAGAGGAGCCCCAGGAGGAGGGACGGAGTGTGGCTGGGGAGGGGGGACGGGCCTGTGCTGTGGTTCAAATCAGAATAGACAAACCTTGAAAGAGTTCCATGTTGTACAATTTTAACAGGAAAGTAAGCATTTCAGGGTGTCTCTGTGGCTGAAGGGGACCCTTTGCTTGTACTCGGTCCTTTGGTGTCCCCAGAAAAAGAAACTCAGGAGTACAGAGCACCCCTTGGGTTTTGCTCTTTCTGTCTCCCCCAGGCTTTCATTCGGCCAGCCTCATGACATCAGCCCTTATTTTTAGGGATGTTTTGATGTGATATGTTTAACATGCTGCTGAGACCCAAGCCTTCAGCAATGTGGCCAAAGGGCACTTGAAGGAGGCTTGGTTATCTCCCGTCTCCACAGCCCGGACAGCGGGAGGCCTGGAGGGCGGAGTGGGGGCCAGGGCAGGAGCCTTGAGGCTCACTCATGGCTCCCCAGGCCTGCGAACGCTGGCCATCTCTGCATACCTGGTGGCCAAGGCTTTGCCCACCTGCCCGGCCCCACACACCTCCACTTCAGGAAAAGTCCCTGAAAAGGCACAGATGGCACCGTTGAGGCCCCTTGAGCTTAATTCTCAAGACGGAGTCCTGCTGTACTTGTGAGACAGAGTGGCACCGTCTGGGGGCTGGCTGCAGGGATAGCACACAGTGCCCATGAGTGGGCACCAAGGAGGAGCACGGCCGTGGCTGCACTCGGCCCCCACTGAAGGCCAAGGGCAGGGAAGGGAAGAGATGGTTCCTCCCAAAGCCCCCTTGGCCCAATCCTGCTTTTCTCCCTTTCATCGTTGACAAGTCTCACCCCCCCTACTCTGCCTGGACTGCTTCCCGGATGACCTGGCTGGGAGTGCATTCAGGGCCTGAGCAAGTGAGTTCCCAGCACCAGCTGTACTGATAAGGTACTGAGTCCCGTACAGGACCCCGGGAATGGCCTCGGGGTGGGAGGTGGGCTGCAAAGACTGAAAGGAGGGGGCCGGCAGGAGAGAACGCCCCCAGAGGAGCACCGTGCATCGGTCGTCACGGAGCCGGAGGGGAGAAAGGGTGAGTGAGCCCCCACCCACGGTGGACCGTGAACTAGGATGTCGAGGTGGAGAAACAGTTTCCTCACGTGTCCACTTCCAAACATACAAAGCTCGTGTCAGGACCGGGGTGTCCTAGTTCCCAGCCTGGCTTTGGGGAAGAAAGCCCACATTTGCCACTGCTGCGTCGGCCTGGAGCCCTGCCCTGGAGGCGGAGCCCAGAGGGGACGGGCCGCCTGGAGGGAGGTCCCCTGCGGGCTGTGGCTTGGTGGCAGGTCCAGGAGGCTGCACACAGAGTTTAATGCCAAGACGCAGATTTATTTTTAGTGATCTGAGGTTTCTTTTCTATGTCTATTAATAGAGAATAGTGAGAATTTCTTCTACATGGCAAACTAGTCTATTTCGATCTATACCTGATGGCCTCACACAGGGGTCGCTCCACGCAGCTCCTGTGGTGACGAGTTGTTAAGAATAAGAGTTTTAAAGATGTGTTGGAAGAGTTGGTATTTAAAGGATCTAGCATGGGGCTTTTTAGAAAGTAAACTTCTGAAAAAGGCACGAAAACCTGTTCATTAAATGAGTAACTGCTTTCTTTATCTTTTGAATTTGAATTTTGATGCAGTATATTAAAAAAAAACAGGATATACACACAATATTAGAAGAGATGACTGATTCTAAAATATTCCAGATACTGTTTCCTCCAACTGTAAATACTTCCCAAACTGTGTGTTTGTGATCCCAGCTTTCCCGGCAAGCCTCGCCTTTCAAGCCCAGAGCCTGAGCCAGCAGCGACCCGACCCGAGGGGCGAATGCAAGTCAGGCTGGCCCTGGTCCTGGCTTCTGCGCCGTCTCCAGGCTGCACTTGCGGGGTGCTGACTCCCTAGGGAGCGTGGCCTCTGGGCTCTGCATGCGGGTTTCTCCCTGTTCCGCATGCCCGGAGCCGGGCAGAGGGAGATCTGTCGGGCAGAGGAGAGGCGGCCCTCAAAGGCGGCTCAGCGCAGAACGTCAAGGATGTTTGCTCTTCCAGGTCCAGCAAAGGGTGGCAGACAGATCTCATTTCCGCATCACCTGCTTTTGATGGAAGGGGCTGTCTGACCTAAAGTCATCTTCAGGCTTAGAGGAGCCAGCCACCTCCACCTGGCGGATCGTGTCCACCATAGGCGCTGGAAAGGAGCCCAGGGACACATGTATCACCCTTGTCCCCCTGGCCTGGGATCTTTGGTCCCGAACAGTGAAGGGGGGGTTGGACCCTCCTGTCGGGACCCACCCCTGCTCTCCTTGATCTGTAGGAGCCTGTGCATCTGGTTCACAGCTCTGCCCTCCAGCCTTCAGGTGGTGGATTCCACCTTGAAGGACTGAGCAGCTGCTGGCAGGAGCGGCCAACTCACTCAGACCTGGAGCCATCCGGTACCATGCTGGCTTCGCATCAGCAAACCAAGCAAATGCCTCCTGAAATGACTTCGAGGCCCCCAGACGCCCACCCCTCCTCAATCCTGCATGGATACACCAAGCTCCTTCATTTGCGTGTCATTCTGTTTGCATACGACTTGAGACTCCACTCCACATGCACAGACCTCCTTTCCTCCCTCGTGCTGGTCTCCTCACGGAGCCAGGGAGCAGGGAATGCAGATGAGGGCTGTGGGTTGCAGGAGGACATGATGGGGAAGGAGGCCTAGAACAGACTTGGCCTGTGGTAGGGGTTGAATAGTGTCCCCAAAAGATACGTTGAAGTCCTAACCCCCAGTACCTGTGCATGTGACCTTATTTGGGAGCAGGGCTTTTTCAGAAGCGGGCAAGTTAAGATGAGGTCATTAGGGTGGCCTTAATCCGGGGTGACTGGGGTCCTCATGCAAGACGAAGAGACAGAGACACACAGACAGAAACCCATGTGGCGGCAGAGGCTGGGAGATGCCGGTGGAGAGGCCAGGAAGGAGCCTCCCCTGGAGGCCTGGGAGGGTGTGTGGCCCTGCCCAACCCTGGACTTCAGACTTGTAGCTTCGAGAACTGACAGAGAACAGGTTTCTGCTGTTTTCAGGCTGTGGTGCCCCTGGAAAGTTGGCATGGGCTTCCCCCTCATTCCTTAAAGCAGAGCCATCATTATGATCAATACCGGAGATGACTGTTATCATATAGTGAAGGAACATGTATTTAATAGCCAGGAAAAGACCGCTCATCTGAGGTCCACAGCAGCCCGCAGGCCAGGTAGACAAAGCGGAATGGCCTGGAGCTCCACATGCATGTGCATGCTTAGAAATAAATAGGCTTGCGGCGGACGGCCTATGTGGATGGCCAGGGAGAGGCAGACAACCATAAAGGGAAAGAAAAGGGTGTGTGAGGCCTGTATATCAGCAGACGCAAGAGGCCTGGACAAGTAGGAGAGTCAGAAATAACAGGCAGGCTCCAGCGCCTGCTTGCAGAAGTTAACGCAGGAAATAGACACATGAGCACTTGCGGCAGGAGCCTGCCTACCAAAGGCCACAGAGGCAGCCTGCTGGGAAGGGGGAGGACCCGAGGGAGATGCCAGTGTCCTCTGCCACCTCCTCGAGCAGCAGGGACAAAAAGAGCCACCTGTCAGGAATCTGGTGTCTGGGTTTAGGACAATTACAGGAACTTCGATCAAAGGGTCTGCATACCAAAGTGACAGTACAAGTGGCTCAGGAACCCCCGTCACCTTGGTGACGTGGCAGCCAGAGCCATGGTAACCATGACCTGGGGCTGGTGTGAGCTCACAACTCTGGGCTGCAGAATAAAGCTAAAATGGGAGCCTGGCTGGCGGCTGAAATGTGGGCAGCACACCAGGAGGGCTCATGTGGAGGTGGAACCAGTGGCTTGGTTGGGATCACATGAGAATTTTCCAAAGTCCCAGGGTTTTTCTGAAGTTGACTAGAGGTAAACAGCGAACAAAGCACAGGAACCAAGGAGGGCGTATGACCTGGTCCCGGAATGTCAGCGACGGGAGGCTCTGCCCCGAGAGCACAGACTCACCGTCAGTCTCAGAGGCTGGCTTTTCAATGCAGCAGAGACTCAGGCAGATGTCCTTCCATGCAAGAGAGGGTCAGCTTAGAGCCTTCTCATTTACTTTGCTTCTACTCTTTAGCCAAAGTACAACTGTTGAAGTCCTCCTTTTATCCTCCCACTTGGAAAATGATATTACTCATGCTAATTTTAAAATGAAAATGGGTAAATTTGAGTTATGACAAAAATCCTTCTAAATCAAAACTTTCTGTGCCATAAAGATTTCCACGCCTGGGTGACAATCTGCGTCAAGTGATACCAGGATGCCAAAATCCTTCTATAAACTAAGAATGGGAACTGTTCCATGGGGCTCATTACAACACCCATATCAAGTAAAACCAACACATGTGGACTTAGTGGTGATTATGATACAGAGAAAAAACATTTAAAACCATATGGACATATGTGATTATTCAGGATTAAAAATCACAGTATTATAAAACCCAAGTAACAGGAATACAGTGAGATAGAAAGAAGGTGTGCAAACGATACCAGAATGATTGCAGAGCTGTCTGGAGGTGGGGCTCACACTGTCTAGCTTTTTGATGTTGGCCAAAATATGTGATGAAACGTCTATTTTCTCAACTATAAAATGGGGATCTTTCTTCCTTACGGGACTGTTGTGATGAAGCTGCCCCGCAGAGCTCGGCACACAGTAACTGCAGGGGTGGTGCGTCATAATAATGTGGTGACACGTGACAACGTTCAATGTGAAACACGTATAAAGGGTCCTCATGAATCTCCAAACATGTAAGAGTCCCTAAAAAGTGGTGCGAAGACTTCACAGTTCACAGAAGTGGAAATAACAGTTAACGAATGAATTCAGTGACTGTTACAGGGAAAAGAAACAACTTTGTTTACTAACTAAACACACTACTCATATCATCAAGTGCAAATATCGAATGCCAATATAACAACTGTGATGTTGCTGAGACTGTAAACAAGAAGGAATACCCAGGAATTCCTGAGAGAAGTGCAAATTTCGTTATTTTGGAAGGCAGTTTGGTAATTGTCATCAAGAGACATAACATTTTACACTTTGACGCCATAATTCTGTTCCTGGGAATGAAATAATTCAAATTAAGAGGAAGCTATCCTTACAATGAGGCATGGAGGAAGGATTATAAGAATTAAAAAAACTCCAGTATTATGGCAATGGTCACTTTGTCATAGAATACTAACTTTATAACACATTACACAGTGATTAAAACTGACATTGTATACAAAATAGTGTATCTAAAATAATATCAAGTAGTATGCAACATGTTGAATTGCCAGTATTTAAAAAATAACATATATAAGCATGTATGGATACAGATCAAAGGAAGCTATAAAGAAATGCAGCTCATCTTGTGTTAGTAAAAGGAATTTCGATATAATGATCTGTGTATTGTTTTATTAACAAATATATTTCAAAACATATAATTATCTCAATTTCTCCATATTACCTGTCATGAATCTATAACCCCTCATGATTTTGTTTAGTAATGACCAATATTAGGGTATAAAAATCCAATTCAGGGATTCAGTTGAGACACACCTGAGCTACGTCCTCTTTGGGGCATTTCCTGGCTCAATTTAAAAATACCACCTGAGCACGTATCCATGTCTCTCTAAAGAAAACTTCAATCTCTAAGATTTGAACCTGCTTCCTGATACTTTCTTTCATGTTATTATAGAAGTCCAACCTTATAATCTGCTTAGTCATTCTTTATTTTACTTATACCTCCTCAAAACAGTTTCAAAAGTCACTGGATTTTTCAATCAGAGAAGGAAAAGTTAATTAGGAAAGTACCAAATAACTACATAATATCATATGTGATGGAACCAGCCAGATAGGGATGTTTGGCCATTCACCTCTTGTGGTTTTTGAGGAACCTTCTGAATTTTATAAATGACAAAAACACGCTCTCAAAGCTCAGGATCGGATGGCCCTACATATGCATATGAAGAGAAACTATTTCTGTCTGGGAGTTCCAGTTACACAGCCATGCCTAGAAGCTTTGTTTGCAGAATTCACGCAGTCATCAAAAGGACTCAGTACAAACCCAGCAGTGGGCCTGCCAGTGGCTTAGCTGTAGCCACGCTGCACACGCTTCTGACCTGTGAAAACACAGGCCTTTTTCTGGGTCTGGAATGTCTGCTGGCCATGCCTTCTGCCTGCCTTTCTTTCCCCTGGAATCTTGTCATGTTCTTACCTTCAACCCAGTTCCCCACACTCTAGACCCTCTAGGTCCACACGATCCCCGCTGCCATTGTGAGTGGCCCTTCCTGTTTTCACACCTGTGGGAATCTTCACCTGGTGGGCTTCTGTACAGCTGACAGGCACCTGTGGGTCCCCTCCCAGCTGAACGCCTGCTTCTCCGGGCGGAGCTGTGCTCCTTCTTAGCGCTGACACGAGCCCATAGGCCCTTGGAGACCTTAATGTTTGGTCCATGGGGAGACTTCAGGGGGCTCTGAGGCCCCTGAAATCATGGGCTAAGTTTGTGCGCCTGTTGGGAGCAGGCTCTGTCGCGGCCTCCCAACGGAGGTCCTTGCTTCTTTTGTCCCAGTAAGCCCCTTGGGGTTTAAGCAGATCCTGGAGGTCTCCTTCCTCTTGCTGACCACTGGGTTAAGCTTTGGCACAACTTCCAGACCAATGGGCTCCTAGGGGAGGCTGGCTGGGAACTCCTGGGAAAGAGGGCTCTCACTCCCCAGGGGGGCACGCTAGGGGCGCTCCTCTTCATCAGACCCCCTCGGACCCCAGGGCACCTGGAGGCCTGGCCTCTCATCGGCAGGACCACACGCCTGACTGGTGTGTCAAAGGCGGAGCGGGAGGCTGGGAGGCCCTGGGGCCTCCAGGTGGACCCAGCGCTGCCTCCACCAGCCCTGACTGGTTGACCTAAGCTTGTTATGTGGTGTAATAAATGTCCTATTAAAGGCACTTTTGATTGAATTTTCTCTGTTGTTGTATCTGACGCACTTAACATGAATGCAGCCATTGAGAGTTTCATTAGATGATAAAACGTCCCATGTCCCCCTGCCAACCCAGGTGAAGGATCCCTGTGGAAGGTGTTGACAAGGTGTTCACTGGCCAGTAGAGCCCTGGGAGCTCCTCCACGCAATCCCAGTGCCTCGGGGCTTTGCTGGGCTGTGAAAGGAGCCTGTGGATGGCAGGGTGTGGCTCCCATCCTCAAGCCCGTGAGCGCTGCCAGGCCACGGGAGAGAGAATGAGGGCGGCCTACACCCTAGAGCGAATGGGCATCTTGGGGTGTGGCCCCGAGAGGGGGCTGGTGGGTGACACTGAGACAGCTGCCCCTCCGCAAGCATGGAGGGCGAGTAGATTTCGACTCTTACAGACCGACTTGGATTTGTCGTGGTGAGAAGGATTCTGAAGCGAAGCTCTGCCTAAACACAGCCTTGACTGTTGTTAAATCTCCTGAGGACACAAGTGCAGGGAATCAGTGAATTAAGGCCAGTTACCTTTCCTGCCCACCTAAGGACTGGTTCTTGGATTTTTAGATCAGGAAACTCGGGGGGCCCCTCCAGAGCAGAGAAAATCAAAAGGAGCCCACATGTCCCCTGACAAAGGTGCGACTCCCCTGATGCGCCTCTCTGCCCGAGAACAGCCTGATTCTGAGGCCCTGCGTTCTCCGGGAGGTCGATGGAGTCGCTATTCCTGAGCTCCCCCCACCCATGCGACCAGCGAACCGCATCAGGTCCATCAGAGTCAGCAAAAGATCTCTGTCTGTCCCTGGAGGCGGCGGCAGCCGGTGGGAAAGGGAGAGGCCCTCCGTCCGGCCGCTGTTGCTCAGCTGTCGCTTCGGTCAGCCTGCTGTGGGCCTGGGCCCCGCTCTCGTCCCAGTGAGCTGCTGTCTGTCCTGGGGCCCTTGGTTAAGTCCTCCCAGGGCTGAGACCCCGTTGCAGGGGGAGGCGGCCCCCTTCCTGGGCCACAGCCCTGCGGCTGCCCCCTGCCCACCTGCATGCTGCCGAGGAGCACGGGGTGCTCACTGCCTCCCGGCGAAGGGCACAGGGCTCAGGGTCTGGAAGCTGGGGGGGGGGCTCTGCTGGGCCACAGGGAGAGCACAGGACAAGTGTGCCACAGGGCGCTGTGGCCTGGGCAAGGGCCTGGGACAGGGCGTGGGGCCTGCTTGGGTCCAGGGCACTGAGAGCCTCACTCACTTGACCCACTTGTTCTGCTCCGGGAGTGGGTCATGCAGGGAAGGCTTTGGAGTCAGGAAAAGGCACGGTGGAAATGAGACTGCAGGAAGGCTGGCTGGCCGCAGGAGGCGGCAGGGTAAGAGGGCGCAGAGGCAGGGAGAACCGCCTGGAGGGTGCGGGGCTTGGGGGCGCTGCACGTGCCTGGTAAGGGGCCTATCCTCGCTTTACTTCCCTCTCAGCCCCTCTCTCTTCCTTACCTTGCCTCCCGCCCTCTCCCCTCCCCACCCCAGGTAGATGACAGGGATCCACAGGCAAGGGCCACTCTGGCTTCCCCCTGCTTGGGCCCAGTCTGAGGGGGGCCCTCCCTTCTCAGCCCCTTCAATGACGGATCGCCGCCCCCCAGGCCCTGAAGCTAGGAGCTGCGGGGGGCCGAGCAGATGGTGCTCTCCACTCAGCCCAGGTGGCCCAGGGACGTACCTTTCTCCCGGCCTTTCTTTTGGGAAAGGAAGTCTTTGGAAGTTTGTAGCAACTGAACAAATCTTGACACTTTGATAAGCAGGGTCCCATTTCGCTGCCCCTGTGGAGAAAGCTCCACACTTCCTCTGATTGTTCCAGTTTATTGAATTCCAGTGTGTGAGACATGATAACCTCGTAACTGGGGAGTGGGGAGAGGAAGCGGGGGCTGGCCTGGCTTCCCCGGCAGCGCGCCAGCAGCCACTCAGGCCGGTTACTCTTGGAAGTTATTTTGAGATGCTGGCCCACCGGCTCAGGTTTCTGGGCCCAGTCTCAGGGCCACGTAACACCAGGCCCAGGTGGTTCATTACAATAATAGAGTGGAGCTCACTGGAGGCAGTGGCCTTCTGAGGGCACTGGGATCACGCGGGCTCCCTGAACCTTGTCTCCCCCAAACTCCCTGGATGCCACCCAAGGGAGACAGCAGAGCTGGGGCTGGAGGAGCAGGGCAGGCGGACAGGAGGGCAGAACTGGGGGCTGGGGGAGCAGAGAAGGGGGCAGGAGGGCAGAGCTGGGGCTGGGGGAGCAGGGAAGGCGGGCAGGAGCGCAGAGCTGGGGGCTGGGGGAGCAGAGAAGGGGCAGGAGGGCTGAGGAGCAGGAAGGGGGCAGGAGGGCTGAGGGAGCAGGAAGGCGGGGCAGGAGGGCAGAGCTGGGGCTGGGGGAGCAGGAAGGCGGGCAGGGAGGGCAGAGCTGGGGGCTGGGGAGCAGGAAGGGGGCAAGAGGGCAGAGCTGGGGCTGGGGAGCAGGGAAGGCGGGCAGGAGGGCAGAGCTGGGGCCAGGGAGCAGGGAAGGGGCAGGAGGGCAGAGCTGGGGCTGGGGGAGCAGGAAGGCGGGCAGGAGGGCAGAGCTGGGGCTGGGGGAGCAGGGAAGGCAGAGGGCAGAGCTGGGGCTGAGGGAGCAGGAAGGGGGCAGGAGGGCAGAGCTGGGGCGAGGGAGCAGTGGCAGGAGGGCAGAGCTGGGGTTGGGGGAGCAGGGAAGGGGGCAGGAGGGCAGAGCTGGGGCTGGGGGAGCAGGGAAGGCGGCAGGAGGGCAGAGCTGGGGCTGGGGGAGCAGGGAAGGGTGCAGGAGGGCAGAGCTGGGGCTGGGGGAGCAGGGAAGGCGGGCAGGAGGGCAGAGCTGGGGCTGGGGGAGCAGGAGCAGAGGAGGGGCAGAGCTGGGGCTGGGGGAGCAGGGAAGGCGGGCAGGAGGGCAGAGCTGGGGCTGGGGGAGCAGGGAAGGCGGGCAGGAGGGCAGAGCTGGGGCTGGGGGAGCAGGGAAGGGGGCAGGAGGGCAGAGCTGGGGGCTGGGGGAGCAGGGAAGGGGCAGGAGGGCAGAGCTGGGGCTGGGGGAGCAGGGAAGGGGGCAGGAGGGCAGAGCTGGGGCTGGGGGGAGCAGGGAAGGGGGCAGGAGGACAGAGACGCGCTGCTTCGGGGGCTCGCCAGGACCCAGACCTGCCCCCACGCCTCCCAGGGAGAGCGGGACTCTCGGGAGACTGGCTCCTGAGATCCAGTCCGCGGAGCTAGGAGGCCGCCTGCAGCCCAGCACAGGGCAGAACGTTCCTGGGACTGTCAGGGCTGCGTGAGGTAGACCCACTGCCCCTTGAAGTAGGAGCCCCTGCCTCCTGAGAGTTTACTGGCTCCCGTCAGGCGCCTCCCACCCAGGCCCCATGTTTGCTCTTTTAAATGTTAAATTTAAGTAATTTCTTCTTATTGTGGATGTTGTACTTTACCAGAACTGTAGCAACAAAGTGCCACAAACCAAATGGGACAGACGACAGCGGATCATGGCCTCCCAGCTCTGGAGGCTGGAAGGTGAAGACCAAGGAGCCCACAGGGCTGTGCCTGCCAAGCCTCTGAGGGGACATCTGTCCCAGGCCCCCCGGCCCCAGGGGTTTGCTGCAGATCTCTGGCACCCTGAGCCTGTGGAAGCCTGACTCCAGTCTCTGCCTTCACCTTCACGCAATGTTCACCTGCCGGCGTGTCTGTGTCCAAATTTCCCCTTTGTTGAGGACGCCAGTGATACTGGACTAGGGCCACCGCACTCCAGTATGATGTCACCCTAACTTAATGACACCTACAGTGACCCTGTTTACCAGTAACATTCTCAGTTACTGAGGAACAGGATGTCACATGAATTTGGGAACACGATTGAACCCATAACAGAGGTGGTACCTATATGCATTATAGAAATTTAGAAAGCAGAGACAAGCAAAGAAGAATTTTAAATTTCCTCATTTCTTCCATTTGTAGATCACCATATGAATATATCCTTGTAAGGATACACTTCTCAGAGTATATCCTTCTGAACAAAAAAGTATCTTGAAATGAGCCGAAATGTATATTCTGTCCCGTACTTGCTTTATTCAGTGATCTCTACCTTTCTAGTTCACTAAATTCTTCTTGTCTAACACCCAGTCTAGGTTCAGACTGTGCGTCCTGCCCATAGCTTTGCCCAGACGGTCAGCCAGTCCGTGGCTATTCATTCTAACTGATCACTATGCTCACGGAGTCTCTTCCGTCCACCTCGGTCCCTCTTTTATGACACCGACTGAGTGTGGGCCAGTTACGGGGCACAGAGCTCCCTCCTGCATCCTGGTGCTTCTTTGGGATGTTGTGTATTTTAGCTTGCTGCTCTGTCCTGGTGTCACCTGTAAAGTGCGGCTCAGGTTGGGTGTCTGATGGACTCCCGCCGCACAGTTTGGGATAGACAGCCTTTCAAGCACTTCGAAGTGCCTCACGTCAGAAGACATGAAACGTCTGGTCGACCCACGTCAGGCCTGCTGGGTCTGGGGATGGTGCCCAGGGGTCCTGCCCTGGGTGGGATGAGGAACTCGATAACCTCGAATACTCCTTGCAACACTGAGGTTTCTGATGGTGGAGCAGGAGGCCGCGCCCCTTCTGGCAGCAGCTGGTCCCAGGAGAGGGAGAAGGGCGGTCTGGGAGCCGCCCTGACGGCTGCCCTTTGGGGATAGCATCATCCCAGACTCCCAGGTCCAAGAGGTCTCGCCCTTGGATTCCCGACCCCATGTCCACGAAGTCGGGGGATGAGGGCATGCTTTCCCGCCAGATCTGTGCTTCCAGAACAGTCCATGGCCCCTCCGCCAGGCAGGTGTTCTCCATCTTCCTCCTGCACCACTTCCAGGAAGGCCCCGAGCTCTTGCTCTCTAACAATTTACAGTGTTTTGTTTTGTTTTTCTTTAGAGGAACAATTTACAATTTTATGCATATATTTGCCAATGTATGTGACAGATGCATCCTCTTGGATAACCCGAGTTATCTGGACACAGAATGTTTCTCTCGGCCGTAAAGGTTCCTCGTGTCCCCCTTCCGTCATTCCTGGCCTGCCCAGAGACCACCGGCTCAGCTCTTTCCACATAGATTATTTTGCTTGTTCCAGAACTTCATGTAAGTGGAATCGACGGCTTGTTCTCTATTAGTCATTTCATGTATGGCGGTGTTAGTTGTTCATGGCCATTTATTTTCCTGGGTTGTGTTGCTTTATGTGAACACACACTGGTTTGTCCCTTCTCCTGTGGACAGACATGTGGGCTCTTTACAGTTCTTTGCTACTATAAATACAGCTCTAGTAACATTCTTGTACCAGTAATTTTGTGTACAAGCATCATTTTCTTGGGGGTAAGTCCCCAGGAGTGAAATCAGTAGGTCAGACTGGAAGTGGTTGGAGAACTGTATGCCTCCTAACAACAGTGTGTGGGAGTTCCGGCGCTATCAACCTGTTCTGGTGGGTGTGTAGTGTATCTCAGTATGGCTGTAATTTGCATGACTTGTGATAATGAGAAACTTGTGCATGCTTATGGGCCATTTTGACATATACTCTTTTGTGATCTACATTTTTAAAAATTTATTTCTTCTCTCTTCTTTAATAAGCACTCCACCTGTTGTTGAACTTATTCAAACAGGCATTCGACACATGAACTGGAATTCTTGCTCGTCCTTCAGTGACGACTGTCCAGGATACGTGGGCAGGAGGCGGTCAGTGAGGAGTAACAAGGCCATGGTTGCGTCTTGTTGCCCCCAATTCCCACTCCCTGCGTTTCTGGTAAGTTCTGCATCAGCAGATGTAGAGGTTAGTGGGCCGGGTGCTGCTGGCTGGGACTGTGTGTGTGACGTTCTCAAAGAGGGCTCTGATGCACCTGGGGGTGGGCAGGTTGGAGGTGGGACAAGGGCAGGAAAGACCCTTTGCTGGAAAGAGTCCACTTTTGGCGGGAGGGGCGTGGAGGCCCAGGGACAGATGGGGAGGATGGAGGCGCAGCCTCAGGGCCGGATCCTGGCTCCGGGGGTGCGGGGGGGGGGCCACACTGCCGCAGGGCTCTCCTCACGCGCCAGGCAGTGGGAGGACTTCCTCCAGCGGAGACTGACGTTTGGTGTCTTCCTTGGCACAGGCTCCTTTGAGTGCCGTGGTTTACGGGAAAACCACTCTGAGCTGCCAGGCGCCCCTGGGGAGTCCACGGCCACCCGCGCCTCCTGTCCCTGCCCAGCTGGTGACAGAGACTCAGACTCATCCATGTTCTCATTCTGTCACCCCTCGCCTGCCTTTTCCAGCTGCGCCCCTGCCCCCCAGGTGACCCCTTCATGCACGAGGCCACAGTTCATTGTTGGAACTGGGACTCCAGCGCCCAGCTTCTGTGGACCTACAAGCTGCCCAGGAATTTCACTGGAAGGTCTTCAAATAAGCCAGAGAGAAGGAAAAAGAGAAAAAGAAGAGAAAAACAAGCCAGAATGGGGAAGTGGCAGTGAAAAGGTTGAGGATGGAGAGATGCGTGGACAGTTGGAGGGTATGGGCTGCTCTGGCCTGAGCGCCTGCCCCCGTCGCCAACTGAGGAGAGTGAGCCTGTGACCCTCCGGCCCCCAGGAGTTCCCATTACCCCCAGTGCTGCTGGAGAACTTATCTGGAGAGAGAAATGACCAGCAAATGAACAGATGCTTTGAAACTGTGAATTTGCAATCCAGAGAGCTCTCTTGCAACAGATCTGTATCTTACAGGGTGGGGACCCCCTCCCAGGGCTCTCACTTGTCACAGGGTGGGACCGTTGACCTCTTCCTCTGCAATGAGCTGTCGTCCCACCTCACCTGAACGGGAAATGGCCCCCAAAGGCAGCAGTTCCAGCCTTTTAAGGTTTGCATAGGAAAGGAGCCGGACGACCCGGGGCCCACCAGCGGGAGGGAGGAAGGCCAGGCAGTGCCCTGAGGCTGGGCGTGACCTCCGGGGCGTGCAGGAGGCAGGCCAGAGAGGATTAGAGGGAAGAGGAGAGGAAAGGCCAGTGCATAAGCTGGTGCAGCTCAAGCAAAGACAAAAGCAGCCTCTGCATGACCCTGCCCGCGACCATGACCACCATGTCAAGCCCTCCTTCCCGCAGGGAGGAGCTGTGAGAAAGGGCATCCCACTTCCTCCCTGGGAAAAGCTTTAGCCCAGTGAGGGATGCAGGGACCACAGCACCTTTGGGGGACAAGCTCTTTCCCTGCAGAGTGGCCCAGATTGGAGCCACTGAGACTCCATTTATCATCTCCGAGATTCATGGAGGTGCCGGGAAGGGCCGCAGGGGGAGTAGCTCATTATTCCCTAGCCTCTGTTGTGATGGATCAGAATCCCAGAGTCTAATGCTCAGGACTGTGAGACCAGGTCTAGCCCTATCTCATTTTACGGATGGGGAAACTGAGGCCCCAAGGATTTAAGTTGTATGGCCAAGAGCCCCCAGCTGCTAGCTGCAGAGCCCAGCCTGCACCGGCCCCCTGAATCCGACCCAGAGTAGGCCGTCGGCCCTGGGAGGGACGAGGACATTGAGGTGGGAGGGAGGGAAGCTTCTGACGCACTGAGGGGTGCGGGCCGGGTGTGAACCCCACCGGGCAGCCCTGCCGGGGTCGGGGGTGGGAGCGCCAGGAAGGAACGCAGAGGGGGAGCGGGTGGGCCTTCGTGCAAGCGGCTCTTCAGTTCCCTTTCAGTGTCTGGAGTTCCAGGATGTTGGGGTGCTGAGAGACTCCCCCCCCCCCGGGGTGTGAAGCCCCTCTGGACTCTCTGTGACGGTCACTGGCCCTTCCTGGAGCTTCCAAAGAGGAAGGAATTCCCCTGCAGCTGAGGCAGCTGGACAGCATCCAGTCCGGTTTAAAGATCGTGTGACGTCGGCCGTCCGCCCACACCTGGCGCTTGAGGGTGAAATGTCTGTTCTCTGGAGCCGGCCGTGCAGAGCCAGCCCGAGGCCCCGGCTTACCGACAGGCGCACGGCGGGACGTGGTGGAGAAAGGCCGTGCTGGGCATCCCTGGGTGGCCGTGGACCTGCCGTCCCACTGCTCCCGACGCCGGCTCTCTCCTCTCTCGGGGGAGGCAGGGGGCTGTGGGCGGGGGCCCCCCTCTGCCGAGTGGTGGCTCAGGGACCCCCCCGCCTGTCTGGGGGCCTCCTGACGGCACCGACTTCCCCTCCCCGGGGCCGAGGTGCGGGCGCAGCGGGGGCCACAGAGTCCGCGCCAGAGGAGACGGGAGAGCCTGGCCCTGGCCCACCGGGGAGCCGCGAGGACTGGGGCCGTGGCGGCCGTGGTGGCGCCAGTGCCCTGCTCCCCGCGCCCCTGCAGGCGCCCGCCGCCCGGGAGGGGGTGCCCACCCTGAGGGGATGGCGGTGGGGACGAGCCGGGGCAGGAGCGAAGCAAGGGTGTGACTGTGAAGCCCGAAGGGAAAATTACAACTTTCATAAGAAGCTTAAACTATACAGATTAAATGTCATCTGTGATGAAACCTTTGCTCCCCGTACCCTGGTCTGCGTCTGTGGCTCCTGGGAAATGAGAAAGTGTTGGTCAGACGGGAAGGTCGAGGGGACCTGAAGCTCGGGGAATCCGAGGGCGGGGGCGGCGGAGACGTGGGAGAAGCCGTGGGAGGGGCCGGGCGCTGGCGGGGAGCCAGGCGGAGCTGAAGCGCTGACGAGGCACCTAGTGCAGCAGAGTCTATGTTCACTCTGCCTAAAAAGACATGCTTTCTGGTTTTCTGCAGTAACACCAAAAATCACTTCGCCGCGGGAAACATGGAGAACGACGCAGTTCCCTGTCTGGGTCTTTCCCGCCATAAGCCGGCGGGTCCTCCACGTGCGCTCTGCGCTCCGTCGTGCTGGGAGCGCCCCTGCAACGCTGAAAGTGCGCTCGCGCCTCATCACAGCCACACACGACGGATTGTGGGCGATTTCATCAGAGCCGAATGGCCACAGGGTGGGACGAGCGTCTCTAGGACTTCAGAGAGGAGGGGACAGATTTATATTCATATTATTTGCTCTCTGTTTGGGTTCTGTTGATAGCTGTTTGTTCCCAATGTCTTCTATGGAAAGATTAAGTCTCAGGCACAGGGTTAAGTGATTTCCCCAGAATTCCTCCCTTAATCCTCCCAATGCCTTCTGAAGGAGTCTTCCTCCCATTCTCCAAGTGGGGAAACTGAGGCTCAGAGGACTGTGTTTGGAGACCAGCCTCGTCTCGTGAGCAGGTGGCGAAGCTTTGGTGTTCCCCTGGACCTGAACCCCGACCGATCCCCACTCGCCGCTTCTCCCCCTATGCCCCACACCCACTCTGGGCTTCAGGGGATGTGACCCCTCTTTTCCATTCAGTCCGGAATATCTGCACCACCTTTTTAACAACCACCCCCAGGCTGGAGGGCCTTCGTGTGGCCCCTCTTGATGCTGGGGGACAGAAGCCCTCTTTGTGTGTCAACTGCTTTGTGGATTCTGACGTATTTTCTAGAGAACAGCTTTATTCAGTCAGGACCCTGGTCTCTTGTGAGGTGCTGTGGTATCTGTTAGGTACGTGGTATGTTGCATTCGTGACATTATTTGATATTCAGGCAAGTCCAAGACATTTAGTCTATTCCCTCACAATAAAGTATTTCAATCAGTTTCCCTGTTTGGGGCATTTTCGTGGTATTCTGAATGAAGGGAAATCACTCTAGCAGGGCATAGTTTACTCCTCTCTCAGCAAACAAAGATCCATCAAATATGTTTGGTTCAGGGCCAAGACTGTCACAGTTCAGGACAGTTTTGCAGCCAGGTTCCCACTAAACTGAAAATGTCCTTTTAATATGGGGAATTCCTGAAAATGGTAAAAACCCTACTCATACAACACATTTCCCCCTGCTGAAAGAGACCTACTCAAGGGTTATTAAAATTTTATCTTTTGTCAATAAAGTTCTTTATAGGACATTTTTCTTGATGCATTTTAATGTCATGTTCACTGCCCCAGATGGATGAGCACGGACACAAAAAGGCCATTTAAAGCTCTGCTTCTAGAATGCTCCTATTACACATTTAACTGAGTCAGGTGGCACACGGGCCTGCTGTATATGGGCGTAGCAGTGGCTGTAGGTCGCTTTCACTAACCCACAGAGACTAAACCTGGGTGATGGAGAAAAGTCAGCACCGACATCTTACTTCAGTAAGAGTGTCTGGTGAGCAAAATTATATGTAAGCTGTTTTAGAACAGCTAATTCTTTGAATTTTGAGCGGTTCACTAGGAAGTTCCCCTTCTATGTTAACATAAATGATGCACTTTTTTTTAAGTTTCAGGTATAAAGATGACAACTACATTGAATATTTGGAAATGCTATATGAACAGAGAGACTTCTAAGTCTCTTTTTTTTCTTCTTGATAATACTTATAGCAAAGATGATAGGTTTTTACCACTGGCTTTTTACCGACTAATTTAAACCACATTTTTAAAAGGAACACCTATTATTCATTCTCTCAACTGAGGATAATTTAGCTATCTTCCTGACCAGGAAAGTTGGGATTTTCCTATTATTCTTAAAGGCAACATTAAATTAATCTCCCTGTTGCTTAATGGAGAAGAGCAGGAGTGCTGGGCGTGAAAGCAGGGTCCTGGGGACCACACTCACGGATCTCCGATTTTCAGCTTGGACGGCTTGGAATCCGCATATGGGGCAGAAGCCTTGGCTGGGAACTGCGGCACCCCAGCTTCATGGCGCTTCAGAGCCACTTGGGGGCCCTGGGGTTGCTGGTTCCACCCTGGAGTCTCTGACCCAGCCGCGCAGAGCAAGGGTCCACGGATGCGAATCTCCCCCAAGGCTACAGGCTGTGCTGGCGTCGCTGAGCCAGGGACCCTGCCCCAGGGTGTGCTGGGCATGACTCTGCATGGCGGTGGCGTCGGTACACATGGCAGCTTCCTTCTGTGCAGCCTCCTTGAGAACGTGGATCAAATGGACCTCTGAGTCCACTGGTGCTCAGAGTTGCCTACAGGAACGTCCTTACCATTGGGGGTGTTTGGAAGTGACCAGACGTCGGCTGCACACATTGTGCAGACCTGCCCTGTTCCCCTGGAGGAACCCAGCAAGAGACCTGAGAGGAGGGGACGGTGAGCCCTCAGTGCGCCTGGGTCAGAGCGGTGCTAAAGCTCACGGAGCCATTTGTCTGTCTCTGAACAACAAGATGGGCCCTGTGTGTCCAGGAGCTCTGCATATTTAAAATACCTTCCTCTGACTTGGTTTAAACAAAACAATGAATGCCTCTCCCCACCACGGCAAAGCCTTTTTGTATCTTCCAAACTCTGAGCATTGTCTTACATTTGACTGATAACTTCCCCCCTCGGGACAGCAGCAGCCCTGGCCCGGGCCCCTGAGGAAGCCAGTGTCCTCACACTCCTGGTGGTGTGTGTGAGAAGGGGCCCTCCCTCTCTCTGCCACACTGGGCCATCCGAGCCACTTTATAAGGGTCACTCATTCACTGATTCCACAAATACCCAGGCCCTCACTCCGGCACCACTGCTGTTAAACAGATGCATGGAACATTCTCTTCCCTTCTTAATGCAAGCACAGCCATTTCTTTGTGGGTGAAGAAAGTTGCTAATCTGGTGTTTGGTGGTGCATAGATGGGTTTTGGACGTCTGAAAATGCTCTGAAATTATTGTCAAAATACTATGTGCAACAGGCACTTATCTGAGTAGATGGCACATAGATTCCAACAGATTCTCAAGGCAAGACTAGGGGATATTATTCAGTACTTTCTAATAAAAAAGAAACTGAAGTTAATAAATCTGCAGACTTATCAAGCTCAGGAAAACAAATCCTTTCACCCAGATTGAAACTTACAGAAATTTGGCAAAGTTAAAAAGAATAAAGAATCCAAGTAGCTTAAAAATATTCCCACTGGGGCAAGCAAAATACCAGCTCCTGAAACAGAGTGCAAATGAACCGATGTGTGAGGAGCACATTTCACCACATCCATGTCTGCATCATTAACGAGTGGAAGGGACTGGCTCGTGGCCAAACAACTTAAACAAAGAATTACCTACATCAGCAGTGTCCCATCTTGGGCAAGACTGGCTTGCATTGAGTGAGCAAAAGTAACAGTTCCAAAAAAAAAAGTAACAGCTCCATTCCTTACTGAGGAGACCACACTGGGGCATCTTCCGGGCCTTGCAGCTGCTACCTTCTGTGTTAGTACCACTGTCAGCGCTTGAACTGGAGGAGCAAACTAGTATTACTGGGATTTCCCAGAAGGAGCGCCTGACTTGTGTTTTGGATTTCCATTCTGCTTGGATGCACTCACACCTTCAAGACTGCAAAAGGCAAAGACGATGAGAGATACTTTTAGAACCCCTTTCAACACCAATACGTGTTGTCCTTTGGAGAATGCTCTTGATTAAGCCAAGTACACTTGTATTTTTATTTTTCCCACTGCAGGGCAGAGAGGGCACACACAGGTTCCTTTTGTATTAAAACATGGTGGTTACTAATAATTGTCTGCAGAGGTGCCCATTTAGAAATGGCCTTTCCCTTTAGAACACAGGTGGGCTCTCTCTCTCCCAGAGCAAAGAAATGCAGAGTCTAGTGCACAAAGAGAAACCAGCAAGTTTAATTCACTTCAAATATCAAATATCTTATTTTAGAAGATTGGTGGAGGTTGGGAAAGCCTTTCTTTCTGGGTCTAAAAAGACTATGGTGTTTTGGGAGGCCCCCAGAGAGCCCCTGAGTGCCTTCTGTCTGCTTGGAACACTGCTGCCTATGGGCAGGCTGAGCAGAGATTCCTTTGGGCCCCGTATATTTAAAGAATAGGCGTGAATTGTCTTTGTGTGAATGGGAGCTTGGTCATTTTTAGTTTAGATCTGAAAGTGTCCCATCTTGGGCAAACTTCAGTTAACTGGTACATTTCTAGGAAAGGAAGGCTTTCATAGAATTGTTTAAAAAAATCTTTGAGATTTTCTGGCTCCATTTAAAATCCTGTCCAAGAGTAGAAATTTACATTTAGAAAAATGTTCCTGGATTAGATTCTGAGGTACATGACATCCTTACAATAATCTCAGTCTTTGAGCTCCCCAGCCTGCGCTTGCAAAGGCTTAGCAATAAACATCTCAGAGTAGCCAAAAGAAATAAGAGCTGCAGTCAGTGGGTACTGAAACAGACTCAAAATCACTTCATTTTAGCTTCTCTAAATTACAGTGTTGAGATGTCCCACAGCCTATGCCGAAACTTCTCTGGAGACCTCATGTAAGTAAATCCCAGAAGGACTTAAGGCTTGCTTTGTTTAAGAAATCTTCAGTTTTGAAGATCATATTCTCCAAGCATGCAACCACTTCACAGAATTTTTAAACTCTGTATATCCACCTGAAATGTTGCAGATACACGTGGGCCATCAAAGTTACGTGCTGCTCTAGTGCGATGGTGCGGGGAAGCCACTCTTGCAGACAAGGGTGCACCCACGGGGTGACTCCAGGTGGACTTTCTCACCAGCCCCATGTCTGTGAGGGGCCAGAGGCGGCCCCTGGCCCATGGGGGCCTCATTGCACACGGTTAGAGGTAGGCCCTCCCCCTGTGCCTCGCATGGGCACTGAATGCCTGCTCCGTCCCCGGCACTGGCACTGGGTGAGTTTCCGGGAAGATCCTCCCAGGCTCCCTTACCCAGCCGCTGGGCCCTTTGCTCCCAGGCCTTTGTCAGCAATCCTCGTGACAAATGTGCAAGGCAGACATGGCCGAGCCCGCTCTGGTCCGAGGGGCTGGAGTCTGAGGGAGCTGCCACGGTAGTTGCCGAAGCTCACGAGGCAAAGGCTTCAAACACCGTTCTGCAGGTTCCCTCTCCTGGGCCCCAGCCCCATGCCCTGCACCAGTCAGTGGGGCTCCCGGCACCCTGGAGAGCAGAGACTCTTACGGGTGAGGAAACTGAGTTTCAGTGATTCGCTCTGGTCTCTAAAGCTCGTGGGGAACAGCTCAGAGGCGCCACCCAGCTCCTGACTCTTGCATCCAGAGACTTGACTATTGCCTCTCTCACCTGGCTGTGATACCTGGGTGGTGTCCTCCGGGAAACAGAACAGAGTTGTGTTCAGACAAACAAATGGAACCCTTGCCTATCACACCAGCGCTTGGTATTTCCCACTTGCCCTTGTTGCCTTCGCTTAGACATCTTTGGAGGGAAGTTTCAATGCAAATGTAGCAAGTGAGAGAAGCCGCTATCCCACTCAGAAGACTGCAACCCAGTGACATCATTTCCTCCCTTCTCTCTTGAGTCAATCAGAAACTTGGGGAGAGTAGATGACAAACCTGGGGTTGAGAGGAAGAAGGAGGCCATCCCTGTTTCTGTACTAGTAAAACAACACACCTAAAAAATGTTGCCAGAGTACATGGTGCTGTGTATGTAGTTATTTTGGTTTTCTGCAAAATTATGTCCTTATAACAAA
The DNA here is from genome assembly GCA_032199065.1 of Smutsia gigantea. Lineage (NCBI taxonomy): Eukaryota > Metazoa > Chordata > Mammalia > Pholidota > Manidae > Smutsia > Smutsia gigantea. The sequence goes on along the minus strand of JAVSCE010003143.1, from coordinate 52,005 downwards.
GAACTCACCATTGCTTTGAAGGAAGCACCGACCATATTATCTGGGAATTTTCCAAATGTATATTGCCTTGCTGGCCTGGTAACTACTCATTATTCATGTTGTTTCTCTTTGAAATAAAAGGCCAGTGAATTTGAGAAACTATATGAGGCCCTTCATGTCCATCCGCACTAGTCCTTACAACATCCCGAGCGATCTCAGCTCTACAGCTGCAGGGACCTGAGGCCCAGGGAGGTTACGTGACTTGCCCAATGCAGCAGAGCTAGTAAGTGACAGAGGTGGAAAATGAACCCAGATGTTTTAATTCCAAGCCAAAGGGAGGGCTCTTGGCTAAATGGTGGGTCTTCTTGCTCCCACACCAGGCAGTTTTCCTGTATATGACCAAGAGAGAGAGCCTGGCCTGTTTCTATAAGAGGCCTGGCTTGCTTCTCTGAGTCCCAGCAGAGTCACATAGAAAATTCTGGTAAAAACTTTCAAAGGCACCAACGTACTACCATCTTTCTAATAGTATCATGGACACTGTCCCTTTGAACCCATCACTAATGCCAGGACGGGGGCTAGCACGTGCAACTGAACATCAGAGTTTGCAGAAAAACCTGCCTCAACCTGTGACATCTCCTTCTAGCTACATCTTTTCAAAATTTTATACATAAAAATCAATTTGTCTTACTTGGTCATGCATTTCCATGTATCCTAAAAAACGCTAATGGAAAGGAATTGATAACTACTTAGATGCTAGATTCATATCCTGAGCCAGCAATCAAGGAAGAAGAATAATGAACCAGTTTTCAAATTCCGTGTTTGCCTTTGGAACCTGGAGTCTTGAACACTCAGTGACAATAACCCCGAGGCTGGCACTCATGATGGGAACACACACCGTTTCTTCACTTTTGCGCAGAAAGTGAGACACTTCAGGCTACCCGTTTCTGGGCAGTTTGGACATCTCTCAGGAGTGCCAAGTCAGTGTTCTGTCCTTACGAAACTCTGTGGGCTGAGATTCCAGGACTCAGAGCCCAGAGCCCAGCTGCCTGGCAAGGGTTGGGGCAGGCTGACTGTCAGCAGCTCTTCCCTCAGGGCACCTTTTTTTCTTAGTCCCATGAATGAAAAAGTGTAAGTTCTTAGCCTTTGTGGGTATGTTTGCCTAAGCGTCCAAACTCCTGCCCTGGGACCTGCAGAGAGGCGCCCTGAGGGCCCGTCCCACCGGTGGGATGAGGCAAAGGAAAGGAGGGTGGTCTGACGATTCATGTCCAGGGGTGATTGGAAGGGTGCATGTAAGTCACTGTCAAAGATAATCCAAGTCCTGAACAAACTGCTGGATAGTCTTGTGTCACTAACACACCAGTTCTTGAGATGCAGTGTGTCATAATCTGGAGGGACAAAGATGCAAGCTAGCAATTTTTTTATCCTGTTTGCCATGTTATATTCCACAGGTAATCCTGCCCTTGCACTTCCCCCACACCACCCAACCACACGCCGGAAAGCCCTGCGAGCTCAGATCACTAGTGGGCAAGAAGCAGTAATGACACTTATAGCGGAGGTTCATAACTGGCTGCAAAACCGTCCTCCTGTAATTGGGATGTAGGTGCCCCAGTTTTACTGAAGGTCAGAGCACACTGTTCCCCACAGCTGCTGCAGAGGTGCTACTCAACTGGTGTTTCTCTTCCATGACAAACACCTATTAAGCAGTCAGCATAAACTCTCCCCTTACAGCCTCTGACATCACCCTCAGGGCAGGCAGACACAGAACAGCAATTGCTGAATTGCGTATGGAAATTATACTTTTATTGTCTATACCAGTGAAGGCTTAACTTGGACTCCTGCCTCTGTCCAGCTCTATAAAGAAGCAATTGTTGTCTTAGAACAAAGAAGCACAGTACACTATTGTAATCTAAGAAACAGGCACTATTTATGTATTGGAAAGCCTTGCTCTCAATTGGGCTAACAGTCCAGTGGCCCAGAAGCCACTATTTTAGCAGCTGTAGAAAAGCAAGCTGTAGAAGTCACAAATAATGAGATGCTAAAAGCCATGGAGACAGACGAGCAGAACCTGAGGAAGCCCTGCTGTAGCCCCAGCTGCCCCCGTTAGTTTAGCAAGCACGACTCGTAGGTGGGGACCATGTACTTAATGTTGATGAAGGCATCTTCCCCTCCGCAGCGCTCAAAGGCTTCCAGCGTCTCCTGGATAAGGTCGCCGATGTTCTCCCTCTTCTGCTGGCTGTAGTCGATGCCGTCTCCAGAGTTCACTGATTCATGCAAACACACAAAGAGGCCCATTATTCCTTTGCACTTAGCCCCAAAGTCCTACATGTCAGTCTAGGCATTTTCTCTCAATGCTTGTTAGGAGATGCAAACATTGAACATTTTTATGTGATCTTGCAGAGTTTTAGGAGTAGTGAGAAATATACAAAAATACAAAGTCCCAGATTGGAGCTGATGGAAAGTCTTTTAAATAAAGAAGTAACCCAGTAAGCGGAAGTGAGGTAATCACGGTCAGGATACAGCAATCAAGCTGAGGAGTCTCTGTCTCAAATCTGACAGTTGCATAAAGAATGTTCTTCTGGACCTTGAGTTCTTCAAAATCCTAACATGGCATGTCTAGAAGGAATGGCCTGCTGCCAGCTTTCGGGGCGAGGGGCCTGGCCCACCCCCATGTCTCTGATGCTTCTGTGAGTGTGGGAAGCTCCTTCCCCTTGAAGTGTCACTGACCCGGTCCCAGTCCCCTGAGATCACTACCTCCTCTCTGGACACAGGTGCTTCTGACCCACCGCTGAACGTTCGGACAGGTTTTTGTCATGCTCCGTGGGGAGTCTGTGCTCCAGGCAGGTGGCCGGCTCACCTCAGAGCCTTGAGGTGGCCTTGACAGCCGCCCCCCAGACTCCATGAGGGAAGGGATTGGCTCCGACAGCGCTTGGAACCTAAATCCGAGGTCCTTTACATAGCAAACTCCATCTCAAACCGTTTGGATGGTATCTGATTGCACCCAACCTGTGAGGGGTCTCGGGGATTCACCCAAGTGCATGGGAGTCTGACAAAGATGGGAGGCCCTTTGCTTCAATACAGAGTATTAAAAACCCACATTATTTTTTCTCTAATAGCAGTCATTACGTGCATTCACATTGCATTTCACGCATAGTTTGCCAAGGGTTTCAGCATTTATTCTCCCAGTAGGTGAGTCGTTACCTTGGCTCTGCAAATAGCTGACATCACCCCCATCTTATCTCTGATGAAAGGAAGCACATCGCGGGGGACTGAGGGGGCCCGGGGGGTGGGGAGCAGGGGCCAGGCCACACGGTGCGACTGGGCAGGGAGCTGCCGCTCGCCGAGGTGCCCTTTACCAGGTCAGGTCTTTACTTGATTCGTACTTCAAGTATGGCACTGAAATGTTGATCTCGCTTGAATGTGGAAAAAATAGTAGTTCAAACCTTTTATCCCCAGTTATTTTTGACATTTTAAAAAGATTGAGTAACGGTTCAGACCACTGATAGAAGTAACGAGTACGATCCCACACAGCATAGACAAGCATTCTTTTGCTTGGGTTTTCAGAAACTTACTAGAGAAATACCAGTGCGTCCAGCAGCCCAGGGAAAAGGAACTACTCTCCTGAGGGTTTCTTTGGGTGGGGGTGAAGGCAGGCAGAAATATTACTGATTTTCAGAAAGAGAAAGAGTATTATGAGTCATACAACTATAGGGCACAGCAATCTTTCCTAACAAATGAACTCAAAATGGTATACAAGCCATTGTACTTAGGAGGTTTTTTCCCGTGTACAGTGAAAGCCTTTCTTCTATCGCATGGAAAGCTGGATTTAAGTTAAAGTTTGATTTACAGAGTAGTTGATCACCCCAAATATCCAAATATGAGAGTCATTGTAAAGCAAGCAAGAGGTCAGATGTTTGGACAAAAGGATTCTTGCCCTATTGTTCCTGAGCAAAAGATAAACTTAAAAAAACAAAAATGTAGAAAAATATACACTTAAAGTAAACAGGTTTTTCTTTCTTTCTTTCTTCCTTTTTAAAAAGTTTACATGGTGGGCTGAGGAGAGTGTCCCTGAAGTCAGGACCGCCCATTAGGAGGACAGCATGGTGGCAGGCCACTTGGGGGACCGTCTGAGAGGAGCTGGCCTTTGGGGTGAATGAAGAGAAAAGAAGGAGGAGGCTCTGTGTGTGTGCGCAGAGGGGGTCGCTCGCTGGGGTCTGTTACAGATGGAAAGAAAAGATGTTAAGGAATAAAGTCCAGAAGAGGGCAGGACAAAAGCCACAAAGGAGTCAGAGGGAGAGTGACAGGTAATGTGTGCGACAGGGAGATCCATCTCGGAGAACCTTTCTGTGAAGAACAATTTCAGCCTCTCAGGATCCCAGTGGGAGGAGCGAGAGTGTCCAGTGACACCCTGATCTTTGTGGGCCTCTTCCCTCAAGATGACATTCCTGATAAACTCCTCCGGCTCATAAAGGAGGCGGGTTGGGGAGGAGGTGCTATGACCTATGTCTACACTGGGCAGCCAAGTCCACAGCACAGGCCCCTGGAAGGCACTTGGACAATGTGACTGGGGATAGGGCTTGGTGGTGACAGCCTTGATCCAGTTCCTTATGGACAGAGATACGTAAATTAATCACTGATAAATGGCGCCTTTTGTTGGCATATTAGTCAAAAGGTCAAGAACTGAATAGATCACAGGACATACATATTTTCCAGATAGAGGCAGAGGGGGTTTGGGAAGTCAGTACACAATGGAAAGCTTAACACACCCTGTTTTTTCCACTGACTTCCAGAATGCTACAATGACAAACAACACTTTATTTCAATAATAACATATTCTTCCATTTAAAAAAATATTCAACTGTAGGAGTAAGTAAACTATGTAGCTTTTTTGTTTCTCAACAGTGTATAAACCCAAATGATAAAAAGAACAGAACAGAATAGAATTTGCTTACTCAAAGCGTGAGTTGGAGTTGGGATATTTCATGGTTGCAGAATGTGTATCGCTGGGGCAGAAGAAAAAGATCAACAAAGAAACTCCTCCCTGATTCTCACCCAGTGATGATGACTGGCCATGGTTTAGTGTTAAACCACGTTGAGGCCGGTGAGCAATGTGGTGTCCATTTCAAAATTGCTATTTTATCAGTTTCTTTGAGATTCTGAACTTGAGGTGATTAATCTGAGCTCACCATTTTAAATACACTTGATGCTATTGAAAAATATGCTTGTGAGAAGAAGACACTTAAAAAAATAGAAGGTCATTTGCAATTGTCAATTCTGATTAGAAAGATGACATTTCAGTTTAGGAAGCTAGGAGTCTACTTTTTGCCTAGCAGCTACAAAGATACATTGATGGTAGAAAATATATATTTTATTCATAACCAAAAAAAAGGACTATAACAAAGGTTTAAATCAGACTTTGCATTTCTAAAGGGATAATATATAATCAGAGTTAGAACAAAGGAATTTATTTCTCTTCTTAAAGAGTGATTGTTGTAGGCATGCAACCACTGTTGTTCTTGGGTAGGTCTTATTTTAAGTGCATTTACTACTCTGACTGTTGAAATCGGCTTGATTATGTAGGCAATATGTTTAAATGCATGTGTACTCTTTTTCTAGTCAATCTTTAAACTGCCCTAACCTGGATGCTTTCTCTTTCTTGACGCCATGATGGTCTGGGCAGTGTGTCTGTCCCAGTCTCGCGTCTGGCAGTGGCATGAACTCAACCCACGCCTAGGACGACCATGACCCCCCGTCTCCAGGGACCACCGCAGAGGGCAGTCACGTGAGACACACTTCCATTTCACACAGATATCTGCCATGCAGCGGCGTGGACCAGCGGCAGACACGCATCACCTAGGATTTTGATGAAACATTCTCTTGGCAACTTTGCAATTTGTGGACTGTGTAGAAGCTTTGTTCTTTTCCTCTCTTTAGTTACCATATTATAGGGAAAAGGGGAAAAAGTCAAAGGCAAGGAAAGCAGAGCCTGAGAAAAGGACAGCCTTGGAGACCAGAGGGAAGTCTTCTGGTCCATGCTGGGGTGAACATGGCTTTGCCCTGCAGAGCCCCTCTGGCCCCGGTGCGGGCAGCGGTCACTGCGACATGACACTCTCGGCAGACTGATCACCTTGGCACCGCAGAGGGATGCAGGGTGAAAGAAAAGGCTCTTGCCTTGTGGGGGGCTGTGTAATTTGGCTAGCGGAGCCTAGCTGGCCCCTGTCCTATGATGCAGTGATCAGGTGCGCCCAGCACAGAAATCAGCACAGGCTCAGGCGCCCTGACCTCATAGAACCTTGGGGCAGCAGGCACCCGCTTGGCTGTTTGTGTCACCACCGGGACCTGTGTCTTGTAATCCTCGTATTTTAGACGCTCTAGGTCTCTTATCCTGGGAACGTGAAGAGCAGTAAGAGAATGTATGGATGGCCACTGGAGGCTCTAGGGGAGTGAAATTCAGTTTTAGATTTCTCTGACTCCAGTGTTTTGTGGTAAATACTCTTAAATGTTAAATGTATAGATATTCTTATATGAACAAGAATAAAACATGTGGAAATGAAACCATTATTCAAAGCACTAGAAACACAAAACACATACATGCTCACTTCAGGTTGCTTATACAATATACCTGAAGTATTATTCATTTGATACCAATGGGTGAAATAATTTATGAAGTTGACCTCTCCTTTCTGGTCATGATTAAGAAAATAAATAGGCACCATGTGGGGAAAAGAAAGGCTTCCATTCATTTTGTGCATCCTTTAGATAAAGGCGCGGCACTGCGCAGGGAGGAGCGCAGGGTCAGGCGTGAGAGGCGCGGTCCGGTCCGCAGGACAGGGGCGTCCGCACTGCACCTCCGCCATCCTGAAACTGCTCACGGCCGAGGGCCCCTTAGAGGTCAGTGAACGTTGAAGCTGGCTCGGGACGCTCAATTAAAAGCCACCTGAGTCAATCAGGAAATGATACGGGATGACTCAAACAGTGTCCGGACTACGGACACCAGTCTCTTCCCAGCAAATACCAGCATTCGCAAGCCCAACTTTGGCAAGGCAACTCACCATGCCATGACAATGGTTCGTGTTCCCTCTTCAATGTCCAGAGCACTTTAAATAGCTGTAGAAATTAGCGAATTTTCAGGCAAAACAAATGATTAACCTGACGGAACAACATTCACAGTAGCCCCTGGCGGCACCCGACAGTGAGCAGGCAGACAGATTCCCTCAGCGCACCGAAGGCTAAATTGCAGTCGTAAAACCAAGGCTTTGAAATAAATTGCTACTGACGCATCATGGTGGGGCCGCACCCTCCTTTGGTCTCCCCCGCTGTTTCCCTGGCCATTTGTGTGTGGGGTCTGACGTGTTGTCAAGTGTGGCCACTGTGCATACACGGTATTTGAACGTGAATCCAGGCCAAGTCCAGCCTGAAGCTTTTCTCAGTATGAGAGCATCCACTGATACAAAGCAACATGCCGAGGACACGTTTGTCACCACTTCCGCAGGTGAAACAGCGGTGAGCTCAGGGAACAGCAGCCCCACTGGCCCCAGTCCATGCCTGCTGCGGCTGGACAATTGCTCTGAAGCAACACTGAGGGGAAATGAAAAAATGCTAACAGAAGAAGCTAAGTATTTTCTTTCTGGATCACAATAGGCACTTTTTGGTTCCTCAAATGCTGAACTACACTATTTCGAGAGCTCTAAAGACCAACTGCAAGGAATTTTACCTGTCAAGACCTGTAACCTTTTTTGGCTTGAGACACAGAGTGAGCTGCATTCCGTCTGGCTGGACTTCAGTGATGTCAGAGAGAGAAAAAGGGAGCCCCTCGGGCCTGGGTTCAGGTCTGAGCAGGTATGTGCTGGTGGCGCAGACTGCAAACGCTGTTGTTATGTTTCTTGATGATATTACATCATCGCAGGCTTTCCAGATGATTCTGAACAAATTTTCCCTTTGAGTTTAACGGATTTCGCAATCATAAAGTTTAGATGACTCAAATAATTCCGTTTGCCCTTACTTATTTAAGCAGAAATGTCGGTTGGAGTGGAGTACAACTAACATTTTCCAAAAGAGGTTTATTAAAAAGGTAACTCTCATAATTAAAAAGATATTGTTAAAAAGAAAACTCAATATTTATGAGTTTAGAAATGATTGCTGTTGAGTGTATTTCTTTTTAATCTGAATTAAGGAAGGCAGAAGAGAGACACAGATATATTCCATTTTTTAAGGAATTTTCAATTTAAAGACCTAGATTAAATTGTCAACATTTGTTTTGTCAGAAATACTGTTTATATGGGGTTAGCTTGGACTCCATTTACTTTATAGAAATAGCATTACTTACTTGGGAATAAAAGGGCTTTCTCCCATAAAGCTTGGAAAATTACAGGGGAAACAACTGTGAATTCCAGCCTGGTTGTCTTTAGAGATGAGGCAATGGAGGAGAAAGGGAAGAGGAGAAAAAAACCTAGGACTCAATTCACTTTTTTACACTAAGTAAGAGAAGGAGTCTTTGGGGAAATGTTTTGAGGTTATCTGCTTTCAGAATCCTAAACAAATGCTTCATTCACTTTCCTTTTTTAGCTTTACTACGGTACTTTGAGGGGACTGATTTTTTTTTTCTTAACCATAACATGTATCACCCCATTCAGAATTCCAGGTGTTTCCATTTGGCTTAAGCTTAGCCACCACTTCATATCCTCTTGGAAAGTGACGGTTCTCAACATACCTTAAAGTATGACCATGCAATGGATATTTCTAAAGTCTTGGTTCATGGGAAGTGTGAATCAAAGTGGAGATGGTTTTGTAGCCAAAAACTTATAATAACCACAGCATCTGGCATGCTAGAGATGCCCAAAGGCTTAAATACTTCAAATCTCCTCAGATCCTATTGACATTAATAAAATTCACAAGATTTCTTTCCTCTGAAGATAAAAGCTTTGAAGCAAGACTTCGATTCCCAGCTGGATGTCTCTCCCTATTCCTCTCTTTTTTGACACCAGAGCTGGGTGACTAAAGAAGGAAGCTGCTAAGCCATCATAGTTCAAGAAGCTCACGAAAGGTTTTCATCTCCTGAATGGGGGCACTGATTACTGAAGATATCATGTGTCTTGGCCCAACTATCAATTAAATATGTAAATTTCCTTCCAACAGACAATGAAATTTCTAAACAATTGCCATTTTCCAGCTGCAAAGTAGATTTAGTTCTCTAAGAAATCAACAGTAACATTGGAGTGTGCTAATATAGCGGAGAAAACATTGGACTTCAAAGCAAATAACTTGTGATACAATTTTTCAGTAACTTAGGAGCTGCAACATTTAATGACTTACCAGATACTTAACTATGGGTAGGTCACCTGATTTCTCTGAGTCTCAGTTACCTCCCCTATCCAAAGAAGAGGCTAAACTTTGGGTGATCTTTGGTTCCTACCTATCCTAATATTATGTTTCATAATATCACAACATAACTTAATTTTGGAAATGATGGTTGGTCAATGGATACAATGTATTTCAACTGAAAAGATAATTCTTCAAAGTAAACTGCAAACCCCAGAAGCATCAATCCCAGCTTTCAACAGGTTCTAAGAAAACCCAAAAGAACTAACATTTATAATAATTAGATCTAGTTAAGAAAGAAAACATTATCAAAAACTCAAATTATTTGTTGAACCCACCAAAAGTTATTCCATTCTGCTATTTCAATAAGTTAATACAGATTTTGATTTCTTAGAATAAAGACTAAATATATGAGTTAATTTTTTAATATATTCAATTGATAATGATTTGGTCAAGACTTCAAAGACAAGCTATGTTTATGTCTGATTAATGACGATTTTGACCTGGACATCATACTGAGAAGAATAGGTGAGTTCACCAATTTACCCTCTACCGGATACTTATGGCATTGTATTCAGTGGCCACTGAATTAAGATGAATTCAGGCCAGTGAAGTGAAACTCTCTCTTTTCTTGTGGATGACTCAGTGAGCAGAGTGTCTCTTAAGATGGAGCATGGAGTTCTAAGTCCAGTTCTCTGTCCTAAATCTATTCCCTGCTGGCTTAACTCATGGTAGAGTAATACTAATAACGACAACAAAACATGATGTCATGTAAAACAAAGAATCTCCCTACGAACGAAATGCTGTTATTGGCTTCCTGCCCGCGGCAGCCAACTGAGATCAGAGATGTGAAATAGGTCAGCAAGCAACACGAGCGATATGTGATGCTGGGAGGCTAAGGAGGAGAAGGGGCGGCAGGTGTCTGCTGAAGTGTAACGAGAAGGGCGATACAAAGGTCCAGAAAGAGCGGTCTAAGCACCCTATGTCAACACAGTGAGTGTGCACGGTAGCAAAAACTGCCTTCCTAGCACAGAAGAACTTCGGCTCCAGCTCCACAGAGAAGGATGCCACCAGGAGAGAGCATCTAGGTGAATATATGTGGGAGAAGTGTTCTCTTTGCTGTAACCAATCAATTCATATTTCTCAGGGCAGCAAACTGTTCCTCTCAGCCTCATGTTTATGATATGGACTATTATGCACTCTTTACTTCATTATAAGTGCTTGAAATAATGACATCCTTTCCAGAGATATGTGCAGGAAGACAAAAACCAGGGCTGACTGATTTCAAGGGCTTTTTTCAGTGCCATGTGAGGCATGAGGAGAAGGGCCGAATTCTAGGATGAATTTCACATTCCCACCCTCCCATCTTTATGAGCATTTACGATTTCCAGGTTTCCCTGAATACTTGAAGACAGTAGAGCATTGTTATGAAACCTGTCATTAGCTGAACTACTATAAAGCGAAGAAGTAATATATGTGGACACGTTTTTGAGCATTCTTACATCCCCCAAATATAGCCTCTTTTAGGCTTTTCTGGACACATATTACTAGCAGATGCACAAAATAAATCTAGATAAAGCACATATGCCCACAGATGGTCCAGCGCCCTGGCGGCCAGGAGCTGAGATGCTGTGCGTGGTTCTGGGGAAGGAGCTCAGGGGCTCCGCGCTCGCTGTCTTAGGTGCACGCTGCCTCTGTAACAGCTGCAGAGCCGACACCGAATGCTATTTTGCTTTTCACCTTTTTTTGTGAAAGCAAATATCCTCTTCACATTTCTTTCAGTTAGTGAAAGCAGGTACTAACGTAGGTCTCCATGAAAGTAAAGTGGCTTAACATGAACCTTCGAAAAGCAGGGGATACCTGTATTTCCAGATCTGGTAGCTATTAGTTATACAGTCTTACAGATGAGGAAATTATAGGGCTAGAATGTGTGCAAGATAGAAAGGCAGCCTGAAAGTCACTGTCCAGGGTGTCACGGCTACGTGTGGAGGGACACCTGGTCTAGTCAGTCAGAAGCTCTGGGATGACTTGTGACTGCAGGACAGTGGGAAAGGGGTGAAAAGGTAAATAGCAGAAATCTGGTAGGTATCTAAATGGTCTTTCTATATCCTTCAAAAAACCAAAAAAGCCAAATTTAAGCCCCAGACATTGGGGTAGTTGTTGAATCAAAGTCCAAGGTCCCATCCTCCATGAAGACCAGGGGGTCTCTAGTGAGCCTTCAAGACACTGTTTCTTACCGTCTTTGAATAGTGCTTGATGGCGGTTCATGGGTGGGGGGGCCCACGTGGCCCCCTGAGGCCAGTGCTGACCTTATCAGCAGCGTTTGCCCCAAGCCTGGCCTCAGGGGGTTCGAGATGTCTTTGGATCCTCCTTCACTGTGTTCGGTTTGCTCCGGTGTAGGGCGGGGTTCTGTTCAATAAGCCAGGACCCAGCACCCAGGACCCAGGGCTGCTCCTCTCTCCCACCGTGGGTTGTAGCTGATAGTCAGTTTGGCCTTTCCATCTCCCTAATTCACCCTGCAGATTAATTTTCCGAACCAATTTCTGTCCTGATGAATAACCAACATCTCCGTGCTGTATGGCGGATCAGACCCAACTTCCGGACCATCTCTGCTCTCTCTCCTGGAGCCAGCCTTCCATTTGCTCCTTCCCAGGGAGCCCTCTGCTCTGCTCACACTGGATTTCTTCCTGACGCCATGTGTGCAATTTTCATTCACGTCCTTAAAATTCCCCCTAGGAATATGCTTCCCCTCCGTCCTGGTAAGTCCAACCTTGCCTTTCCTCAAGGCTAACTTCAGGTTAATTTCTTTGTGACTTGACACCATAATCATCGTGCCCTCTTTTGAGTTTCTAGGGCAGTGGCCGGAAATCCCTCTGCCGCCTGGGTCCCACGCCCCCCTAAGGCCCTCAGGAAGGGGGCTGCGCTTACTCTGTTTTCCTACATTTTACCACCTGTTGAAGGATAGGAGCACACTCCTTATATTATAAACCTTGTTCACTGGCATCAAATACAAACTGAGTATTTGTAAGATGGATGAATGGATTAATGACTTACTTGTAGGCTTACTGAATCCAGACACGATATAAGCATATTCCGTTCTAAGTAAATTGTATGTTAAATGTACTGCCAACATTTGCCTAATTCTTATTTTTTATTTACTATTTACATACTTGTGAGTTCTCATCCATGGACATAGTATTTATGTGAGTTTGGGAAGGTTTGATCAAATGAATAAGTACATGGAGGAACTCCTTCCAAAGTCTTTCTTGATTTAAAGTAGGGTTTACCTGGATCACCCTTAAATCTGAGAAAACTTTCTTTTTTTCTTTTTTTAATTTAATTTATTTTATTATCATTAATTTACAATTACATGTGCAATATTACGATTATTAAACTACCCCTTCATCAGGTCCCCCCCACCAACCCCATTACAGTCACTGTCCATCAGCGTAGTGAGATGCTATAGAATCACTACTTGTCTTCTCTAAGTTGTACTGCCCTCCCCGTGCCCCCCCAACATTACATCTGCTAATCGTAATGCCCCTTTTTCCCTCTTATCCCTCCCTTCCCGCCCATTTTCCCCAGTCCCTTTCCCTTTGGTAACTATTAGTCCGTTCTTGGGTTCTGTGAGTCTGCTGCTATTTGTTCCTTCAGTTTTTTTCTTTGTTCTTATACTCCACATATGAGTGAAATCATTTGATACTTGTCTTTTTCGGCTTGGCTTATTTCACTGAGCATAATACCCTCTAGCTCCATCCATGTTGTTGCAAATGGTAGGATTTGTTTTCTTCTTATGGCTGAATAATATTCCATTGTGTATATGTACCACATCTTCTTTATCCATTCATCTACTGATGGACACTTAGGTTGCTTCCATTTCTTGGCTATTGTAAATAGTGCTGCAATAAACATAGGGGTGCATCTGTCCTTTTCAAATTGGGCTGCTGCATTCTTAGGGTAAATTCCTAGGAGTGGAATTCCTGGGTCAAATGGTATTTCTATTTAGAGTTTTTTGAGAAACCTCCAAACTGCTTTCCACAATGGTTGAACTAATTTGCAGTCCCACCAGCAGTGTAGGAGGGCTCCCTTTTCGCCACATCCTCGCCAACATTTGTTGTTGTTTGTGTTTTGGATGTTGGCCATCCTCACTGGTGTGAGGTGATATCTCATTTTGGTTTTAATCTGCATTTCTCTGATGATCAGCGATGTGGAGCATCTTTTCATGTGCCTGTTGGCCATCTGAATTTCTTCTTTGGAGAAGTGTCTATTCATGTCCTCTGCCCATTTCTTAATTAGATTATTGGCTTTCTGTTTGTTAAGGTGCATGAGTTCTTTATATATTTTGGATGTCAACCCTTTATCAGATACGTTTTTTATGAATATATTCTCCCATACTGTAGGATGTCTTTTTGTTCTACTGATGGTGTCCTTAGCTGTATGGAAGCTTTGCAGTTTGATATAGTCCCACTTGTTCATTTTTGCTTTTCTTTCCCTTGCACGCGGAGATATGTTCATGAAGAAGTTGCTCATGTTTATGTCCAAGAGATTTTTGCCTAAGTTTTTCTCTAAGAGTTTTATGGTTTCATGACTTACATTCAAGTCTTTGATCCACCTTGAGTTTACCTTTGTGTATGGGGCTAGACAGTAGTCCAGTTTCATTCTCTTACATGTAGCTGTCCAGTTTTTCCAACACCAGCTGCTGAAGAGGCTGTCATCTCCCCATTGTATATCCAAGGCACTTTTATCAAATATTAATTGACTGTATATGTTTGGGTTAATGTTTGGATTTTCTATTCTGGTCCACTGGTCTGTGGGTCTGTTTTTGTGCCAATACCAAATTGTCTTGATTACTGTGGCTTTGTAGTAGAGCTTGAAATCAGGGAGTGTAATTCCCCCTGTTTTATTCCTCCTTCTCAGGATTGATTTGTCTATTCGGGGTCTTTTGTGGTTCCATATGAATTTTAGAATTATTTGTTCCAGTTCATTGAAGAAAGCTGTTGGTAGTTTGATAGGGATTGCATTGAATCTGTAGATTGCTTTAGGTAGTATAGCCATTTTGACAATATTGATTCTTCCTAGCCAAGAGCATGGGATGCATTTCCATTTGTTAGTGTCCTCTTTAATTTCTCTTAGGAGTGTCTTGTAGTTTTCAGAGTACAGGTCTTTCACTTCCTTTGTTAGTTTTATTCCTAGGTATTTTATTCTTTTGATGCAATTGTGAATGGAAGTGTTTTTCTGATTTCTCTTTCTGTTAGTTCATCATTAGTGTATAGGAAAGCAACAGATTTCTGTGTGTTAATTTTGTATCCTGCAACTTTGCTGAATTCAGATATTAGTTCTGGTAGTTTTGGAATGGAATCTTTAGGGTTTTTTATGTACAGTATCATGTCATCTGCAAATAGTGACAATTTGACTTCTTCTTTACTAATCTGGATGCCTTGTATGTCTTTGTTTTGTCTGATAGCTGTGGCTAAGACCTCCAGTACTATGTTGAATAACAGTGGAGAGAGTGGGCATCGCTGTCTTGTTCCCAATCTTAGATGAAAAGCTTTCAGCGTCTCGCCGTTAAGTATAATGTTAGCTGTGGGTTTGTCATATATAGCCTTCATGATGTTGAGGTACTTGCCATCTATACTCTTTTTGTTGAGAGTTTTAATCAGGAACGGATGCTGAATTTTGTCAAAGGCTTTTTCAGCATCTATGGAGATGATCATGTGGTTTTTGTTCTTCTTTTTGTTGATGTGGTGGATGATGTTGATGGATTTTCAAATGTTGTACCATCCTTGCATTCCTGGGATGTATCCCACTTGATCATGGTGTATGATACTCTTGATATATTTTTGAATTTGGTTTGCTAAAATTTTGTTGAGTATTTTTGCATCTACGTTCATCAGGGATATTGGTCTGTAATTTTCTTTTTTGGTGAGGTCTTTTCCAGGTTTTGGTATTAGAGTCATGCTGGCTTCATAGAATGAGTTTGGAAGTATTCCCTCCTCTTCTATTTTTTGGAAAACTTTAAGGAGAATGGATGTTATTTCTTCTCTATATGTCTGGTAGAATTCAGAAGTGAATCCAACAGGCCCGGGCGTTTTGTTCTTGGGTAGTTTTTTGATTACCAAATCAATTTCGTCACTGGTGATTTGTCTGTTCAGTTTTTCTGTTTCTTGCTTGTTCAGTCGTGGAAGGTTGTATTTTTCTAAAAAGTTGTCCATTTCTTCCAGGTTTTCCAGCTTGTTAGCATATAGATTCTCATAATATTCTCTTATGATTCTTTGTATTTCTGTGGCGTCCGTTGTGATTTTTCCTTTCTCATTTCTGATTGTGTTCATGTGTGTAGATTCTCTTTTTCTCTTAGTGAGTCTGTTAGGGGTTTATCTAATTGGTTTATTTTTTCAAAGAACCAGCTCTTGGTTTTATTGAATTTTTCTATTGTTTTATTCTTTTCAATTTTATTTATTTCTTCTCTAATCTTTATTATGTCCCTCCTTCTGGTGACTTTGGGCCTCATTTGTTCTTCTTTTTCCAATTTCAGTAATTGTGTCTTTAGACTATTCATTTGGGAATGTTCTTCCTTCTTTAAATAGGCCTGGATTGCAATATACTTTCCTCTTAGAACTGCCTTTGCTGCGTCCCACAGAAGTTGTGGCTTTGTGTTGTTGTTGTCATTAGTCTCCATATATTCTTTGATTTCTGTTTTGATTTGGTCGTTAACCCATTGATTAATTAGGAGAGTGTTGTTAAGTCTCCATGTATTTGTGAGCCTTTTGATTTCTTTCTAAAATTTATTTCTAGTTTTATACCTTGATGATCTGAGAAGTTGGTTGGTAGGATTTCAATATTTTTGAAATTACTGAGGTTCTTTTTGTGGCCTAGTATGTGGTCTATTCTGGAAAATGTTCCATGTGCACTTGAGAAGAATGTGTATCCTGTTGCTTTTGGGTGTAGAGTTCTGTAGATGTCTGTTAGGTCCATCTGTTCTAGTGTGTTGTTCAGTGCCTCTGTGTCTTTACTTATTTTCTGTCTGGTTGATCTGTCCTCTGGAGTGAGTGGTGTGTTGAAGTCTCCTAAGATGAGTGCATTGCTGTCTATTTCCTCCTTTAATTCTGTTAGTATTTGTCTCACATATGCTGGCGCTCCTGTGTTGGGTGCATATATATTTATAATGGTTATATCTTCTTGTTGGACTGACCCCTTTATCATTATGTAATGTCCTTCTTTATCTCTTGCTACTTTCTTCGTTTTGAAGTCTATTTTGTCTGATACAAGTACTGCAACACCTGCTTTTTTCTTTTTGTTGTTTGCATGAAATATCTTTTTCCATCCCTTCACTTTTAGTCTGTGTATATCTTTGGATTTGAGGTAAGTTTCTTGTAGGCAGCATATAGATGGGTCTTGCTTTTTTATCCATTCTGTTATTCTGTGTCTTTTGATTGGTGCATTCAGTCCATTTACATTTAGGGTGATTATTGATAGGTATGTACTTATTGCCATTGCTGGCTTTAGATTCTTGGTTACCAAGGGTTCAAGGGTTGCTTCTTTACTATCTAACAATCTAACTTAACTTTCTTGTTACGTTATTATAAACACAGTTTGATGTTTCTTTATTTCTCTCCCTTCTTATTCCTCCTCCTCCATTCTTTCTCTAATAGGTGTTTTATTCTTTGCCTTTAGTTAGTATTTGGATGGTCTGCTTTCTTTGCTATGAATTTATTTTCTCTGGTGACATCTTTTTAGCCTTAGGTGTGCTTCCATCTAGAGCAGTCCATTTAAGATATCCTGTAGTGGTGGTTTATGAGAGGCAAACTCTCTCAACTTTCGTTTATCTGGAAATTGTTTAATCCCTCCATCACATTTAAATGATAATCGTGCTGGATACAATATTCTTGGTTCGAGGCCCTTCTGTTTCATAACGTTAAATATATCATGCCATTCTCTTCTGGCCTGTAAGGTTTCTGTTGAGAAGTCTGATGATAGTCTGATGGGTTTTCCTTTGTAGGTGATCTTTTTTCTCTCTCTAGCTACCTTTAATACCCTGTCTTTCTCTTTGATCTTTGCCATCTTAATTATTATGTGTCTTGGTGTTGTCTTTCTTGGGTCCCTTGTGTTGGGAGATCTATGAGCTTCGGTGGACTGCGAGACTACTTCCTTCCCCAGCGAGGGAAACTTTTCAGCAATTATTTCTTCAAAGACACTTTCTATCCCTTTTTCTCTCTCTTCTTCCTCTGGTACTCCTATAATGCGAATATTGTTCCGTTTGGATTGGTCACACAGTTCTCTTAATATTCTTTCATTCCTAGAAATCCTTTTATCTCTCTCTGCCTCAGCTGCTCTGTACTCCTGTTCTCTGTTTTCTATTCCATTAACAGTCTCTCGCATCTCATCCATTCTGCTGTTAAGCCCGTCGAACCCTTGTCTGATTTCTGTATTGTCTTTCCTCAGTTCCCTCACTTCCTCCCTCAGCTCTTGCACATTTCTCTGTAGGTCCATCAGCACGGTTATGACTTTTATTCTGAATTCTTTTTCAGGGAGGCTGTGCATTTCCATCCCTTTAGACTCCCTCTCTGGGGTTGTCTGGTTGATTTTGGTCTGAACCATATTCCTCTGTCTTTTCATGGCTATATAATTGGTCACTGATAGTTGCCACGTATGTCAGCTGAGCACTTTAAGACTTTAAAAAGAGAAGAAAAAAAAAGAAGGAAAGAAAAAATGAAAGAAAAGAAAAAACAAAAACAAAACAAAAAAAATGCCCACCGGACGTCGATTCTGTGGGAATGCTCTAGGTGGCACTATTGCCCCACTATTCCACAGCTGTGACTGTGCCGCTCCGCAGGCCCCTTTATCGCTCTGGCAGGGGTGGGAATGAATAGGAGGCTGTTGATCTCAGTGAGAAGTGTTCAGTATGGCTATGCTTCCTCAGTCGCCAGCTAAGGCGTCTGAAACTCCCCAGGACTCCCAGCCTGCTGGGCTGAGTGTGCTGGGGGGATCCGGCTCCTCCGCTGGGCTCCTGTCTCTTTAAGACCGCTGAAGAAAGCGTGCACTTTTTTTTTTCCTTCCCGGGAGCCAGCTGCAAGCACCCTGGCGCGTTCCCTGCTCAGATCCTGCCGCTCTGTCTCTCCAATCTCCTGCGCAATGTGGGTCAGCTCTCCCCGTGCGGATCACCGGGGCTGGCTACTTCGCGGGGTGTACTTCCACTCCCTCCTAGCCTGAATCCTCTCCTCCTGCCGGTGCAGTGGAGTGGGGGAGGGCTCGGGTCCCGCCGGGTCGCCTCTTTTATCTTACCCGACTCTTGGGGTGCCGAGTCCTCTCGGGTGTAGCTGCACGCTGTGCACTTTCCTGTGTGTTCTCGTCTCTCTTTTAGGAATACATGTATTTTCTGTGTTTTTGTAGATAAATATAGTGTTGGGAGGAGATTTCTGCCACCCTGCTCACACCGCCATCTTCCTGGAAGTCCCAAAACTGTAGCATTTTAACTTAAAGAAATTTCACAATATGATTCTAAATTGAGATGGAAATACAAAGGATGAAACATAGCTCAGACAATCTTGAAAAACAAAAAAGTCAGAAATTTTACTACAAGTATCAAGAGTTATTATAAAAGCTACAGTAATGAAGATGTGGTATTCGTACAAGAAAAATTAAAAAGAGTGAAATTGGCCAGGGCAGAAATTCCAGTATGAGATTTAGACTTCCTTGATCACATGAATGACAGCAAATTCACTGCTGCAAGAAAGAAAGATTCGATAAATTATGGTATGAACTTGATATTCTTATGGGAAGAATGAAATGCAATTTAACCCCTACATTACACCTTAGTGTATAGTTGGAAGTTTACCAAAGAGGTTGGACTGATTTACTGTTTCACTGGCAGCTAATAAATCACATTAGCCAACAATTGGCAGACTTGTTAGTTTTGCCTATTTTAGCCAGGCTTGTACGCAGTGATCAAGGAATGAATAAAAGAGGTCTGCTAGTTCCCAAAATGTCCATCCTGCTTTTTAGATACTTGGGATCCAGAGAAATGATTACTAGATGGGATCCACTGTATGCAATGCAAGATGACTTGACAGGATTCCATCACCTGGCCTCCAAACACACAAGCTCTGTCTGCATATGTGCCCTGAGGTGTCAGAGTTAGTTCCAACAGAAACTGAAAGGTCAGTTTCAACAGATCTGCAACGAGCTTGAGAGTTCCTATTTCCCAAGCCTAGAATTACTCTGATACATGACCACATATCTCTTTGAGGAAAGATTGACTGAAAAACTATTGCCTGTATATTTCATTGCAGAGTCCTTCACTTCAAGAAATGGCCTCTCCTTCAACAATGGGTTTGACACCTGGAAATTGGCTCAGATAAGGGAGTGTGAATTCTATTAGGGTGGCTTCCCCAGACCTTCTTCTTGAAACATCATGATTACACAGATCAAATAATATCCTTTTGGGAGTCCAGTTCATTCCTACGCAACAGCATCTAAAAAGGTGCTGCCACCGAGTTCTGAGGGTCAGTGACCCATCTTTTGCATCCCCAGGTAAATAAAAATTAGGAAAATGGTGTCTACCTTGCCCTTGAGAATTAAGTGTCATTACCCTACCTTTGATACTGTGAATCTTGTCATTGGCAAAGATTCTTGTTGCTGGCCACTTTAAATAGGCCAAATAAGAAAAGAAAAGGTAAACTGAAAAAGGAAAATTGATGTTCAGCAAATAATGCCATGCCTCCCTACACAATCCCTGGTCTACAAAGAAGAGCCATTAAGCTCCCAATCATGCTGGTGTTGCCTCTCCTAGAACACTATATTTGTTTTATTTGTATATTTCCAATGGCTTCCCAACTACTGTGCTTTCTGGTTTTAGTTAGAAAATTCAGCCCAGGAGGATATGAACAGACACTTCTCCAAAGAAGAAATTCAGATGGCCAACAGGCACATGCAAAGATGCTCCACATCGCTAATCATCAGAGAAATGCAAATTAAAACCACAATGAGATATCACCTCACACCAGTTAGGATGGCCAACACAGAAAAGACTAGGAATAACAAATGTTGGCAAGGATGCGGAGAAAGGGGAACCCTCCTACACTGTTGGTGGGAATGTAAAATAGTTCAACCATTGTGGAAAGCACTATGGAGGTTCTTCAAAAAACTAAAAATAGAAATACCATTTGACCCAGGAATTCCACTCCTAGGAATTTACCCTAAGAATTCAGCAGCCCAGTTTGAAAAAGACATATGCACCCTATGTTTATCGCAGCACTATTTACAATAGCCAAGAAGTGGAAGCGACCTAAATGTCTATCAGTAGATGAATGGATAAAGAAGATGTGGTACATATACACAATGGAAGATTATTCAGCCATAAGAAGAAAACAAATCCTACCATTTGCAACACCATGGATGGAGCTAGAGGTTATTATGCTCAGTGAAATAAGCCAGGTGGAGAAAGACAAGTACCAAATGATTTCACTCATTTGTGGAGCATAAGAGCAAAGCAAAAACTGAAGGAACAAAACAGCAGGAGACTCACAGAACCCAAGAATGGACTAACAGTTGCCAAAGGGAAAGGAACTAGGGGGGTGTGGGTGTAAGGGAGGGAAAAGGGGAATAAGGGGCATTATGATTAGCACACATAATGTGGGGGGGCACGGCCAAAGCAGTATAGTACAGAGAAGACAAGTAGTGACTCTATAGCATCTTACTATGCTGATGGACAGTGACTGTAATGAGGTATGTGGTTGGGGACCTGATAATGGGAGGAATCTAGTAACCACAATATTGCTCATGTGATTGTATATTAATGATACCAAAAAAAAAAGAAAGAAAGAAAGACAATCTAGCCCAGCATTCCTAACTCTTTGACGCCTTTGCACCACTCATAAACACTGTGTAAAGCTGTTCTGGCATCTCCATCCCATTTGCTATAAGCTTCAATCTGTCCAAGCTTCAAGGAGCCAGACCAGCAGTACCTTAGGGTCTCCAGCTGGTTTTGATAATATGGTACATGCTGAGGCACTCAAGAGTTGGCCTATATCAATAATTTCTCCATTATTCACCATTTTATTTAACCCTCACTGAAGTCTAGCATCCTCACAATCCATTCCTATGTGTTATCTTGATATCTGCAGTATGTATTAGCTATTTTGGTGAGTAATTATTTTCCTTCTAAAGAAGACAAAATACTCCCTAGGAGAGCCATGTGGGCACTTGGTCCTTGGTGTTGTTACAGAAGCCTTTAATCGAGGTAAGGACAGATTTTAAGGAAAATATATATCATCTTCCAAGGCATTTGCCTCTGGTGAGGACTTTACACCTCCTCCAA
The DNA here is from genome assembly GCA_032199065.1 of Smutsia gigantea. Taxonomy (NCBI): domain Eukaryota; kingdom Metazoa; phylum Chordata; class Mammalia; order Pholidota; family Manidae; genus Smutsia; species Smutsia gigantea. The sequence continues at coordinate 30,398 of JAVSCE010003143.1, read as the reverse complement.
GTAAGAGGAGGTTGCTGTATCTAGGAAGGAAGAGGAGGCCACTTCTTCAGGTCAGAGTGCAGGGCATCCTAAGGGTTCAAGGTTCTCACGCACAGTCACTCAGTGTCTCCATCCTACTGTGGAAGCTCAGGACGAGAGTAAGACATGCCTCAGAGTTCTTCCACTTGACAAGGGAGAAGGGACATCTATGTATTAATTCATCTCAGCCATTGGATGAGTGCTGCTTTTGAGGGGTCTTGATTTTGGGTACTTCTGGCCTGCCTCACAGATGGGCACAATAGGCCTCTGTGGCCAGAAAATAGGACCCTGGTCTTCTGAGCCTCCTGGTAGTTAGAAGTCAGGCAGGTGTACATCACAGCAGGAAGGGGGAGACGGTATGGACAGGGTGCTGCAGCATCTTCTACGGGCTTCATCAAACTGCGAATGTTCTAAGAGTGTGTATGTGTTTGTGAACTAAGGAGCAGAACATACAATGTAAGCTACAGTGAAACTCAGACAGAAATTTCACTCACTGACTTTCAATTTACAGCATTTGCACATTATTTTTGAGCAGGAATGCAGCTGTCTCCTAAGGTAGTTTACCTAGGGAAAGTTCCTAGGATCTTTTCCAGAAACCATTGATTTATATTTTATTCTAATACATGTAAATATATATATGTATAAATATATATAAATATATTGCATATTCATCTATATTCTATACTTTATATGTATTCTATGTATTTATATGTAAATATATAAAAATATACACACATATATATTGATAGTGTAAACCTTATCTGAGAAGATGGAATAAATTTGAGAGTCTAACCAATTGAAATTTTCAGTCTCTTTTTCCATAATTTCCTAATCTAATTCTCTGGACAAATTTCCACACTTTGCTTATAAATTGTTATTATACAAATAGGGGATTATTTCCTCAGTGTGCTGGTATATTAGTTAAAAAGAGGGAACCCATCTCTTAAACTTTTTAAGGATTTTGGGAAAAGCATGACTTGAATATGTAGAGCATTTGAGTCACATACCTTGGTTTTAAATGAAGTCTCAAGGACCTCCCCCAACTAATTTTCTTCATTTTTAAAAACAAAGAGGAAATTTATATCTCCCTGCAGTCATTGTGGGGATGAAATAAGACAACCCATTTAAAGTGCTTAGTCCTATGAAAAGCACAGAAAAACTAACAAAATATATCAGCTATTCACATTAATGTATTTTTAGCTCTTGGACATTTTGAGGAGCATCAGAAGACTATGTAAAGGGGCCCCCAGAACTGAGAACTGCAGGAGGCCTAGAACCATATTAATTATGGTCCTAGCTAACCATCTGGGCACAGAGGGGCACAGTCTCTATCTCTGCTGGATGGCCCTGACTCCTGCACAGACTCAGAGCGACTTCCAGCCCCTCTGTGGTGCTTGGCAGATCTGAGGTTGCCTGCACACTTTTAGAAAGCTGAAAATTAAATAAAAGTAACAGAGAAAAAAGTTGAATTATAGCCACTATATGCCAAGAGGGAATGCAGAGGTCTGTCAAATTAGTTTCACCAAAGGAGGCTAAGAAAGAAAATGTGGGGATGTTTGAAAAGGGGGCCCATGTTAGTGGACAATTTTGAACCAGGAGAATTTTAGAGCCAATACATCAGAAAAGATAGGAGAAATGATAATGGAACTGTTAGTGCATTAGCTACAAGAGAATTCTTTCTCTGTTATAAGGAACTCTCTGAGAACACGGACAGCTTTCTTCTCCTCACTGTCTACTTGAGTGCAGAGTCATGTTCTAGAAAGCAGCATTGTCCTGAAAAGCCCTTCATTATAAGGTATTCATAGTGAATTGAATTTTTAATACTCTTTTAAATTACATTTGTGCTGTGCTGTTAAGTTCACCTTCATTCTGCTCTGTGTTCGTTCATATGACAATCTAAAAAAAAAATTAACATTTTTATTTTGTTGGGCTTATAGCTCCTAGCCCTGCAACGTATATGTTATGTTAATTATGAATGTATTACACTGGCTGAGACTTCATGTATTTTTGTTGGTTTTTCATAATTTTTCCACAATTACATCAAGTTTTCTATTTGCTGTTGCCTGCTTGCTTGCTTCAGCTACAATTTGGATTTGAACATTCAATCATTGCTTCAGGTTTTTAGATGCTTTTTTCATTACCAATAAATCACAGTAATTCCTCAAACCCAACTACCATTTTTGTCTTTTAATAAAAGACCTCTTACACCTTTTGAGAAGAGCTTTTATCACTTTCATTTAGGAAACTTACTTGTGATTTTAATAATTTCATCTTTATAGATAAATTCTGCAGGAGCTATATATAATTTTCATGAGTTCTTTCAGTTGTCTTGAATGTAAACTTTGCCTCATGATTCTAACAGTGATGCTAATTCATTTTAACACTGTATATATACATTTGTTCTGTGATATATGCTACATGACAGGATTATTGTAAGTTTTGTTCTGTCTTATTTTGGTTATTTAACATGAATAAATGTGTCTTTATTCAATCAAGAGATTTTTTTCATATTATTAATGTACAATTACATGACCAACATTATGGTTACTAGACTCCCCCTATTATAAAGTCCCCACCACATACCCAATTACAGTCACTGTCTATCAGTGTAGTAAGATGCTATAGATTCACTACTTGCCTTCTCTGTGTTATACTGCCTTCGCCGTGTCCCCCGCCCCACTACATTATGTGTGCTAATAATAATGCCCCTTTTTCCCCCTTCTCCCTCCCTTCCCACCCATATTCCCCAGTCCATTTTGGTAACTGTTGGTCCATTCTTGGGTTCTGTGAGTCTGCTGCTGTTTTGTTCCTTCAGTTTTTTCTTTGTTCTTATACTCCACAGATTAGTGAAATCATTCGATACTTGTCTTTCTCCACCTGGATTATTTCACTGAGCATAATACCTTCCAGCTCCACCCATATTGTTGCAAAAGGTAGGATTTGTTTTCTTCTTATGGCTGAATAATATTCCATTGCGTATATGTACCACATGTTCTTTATCCATTCATCTGATGGATACTTAGGTTGCTTCCATTTCTTGGCTATTGTAAATAGTGCAACAGTGCTGTGATAAACATAGGGGTGCATAAGTCTTTTTCAAACTGGGATCCTGCATTCTTAGGGTACATTCCTAGGAGTGGAATTCCTGGGTCAAATGGTACTTCTATTTTTAGTTTTTTGAGGAACGTCCATACTGCTTTCCACAATGGTTGAACTATTTTACATTCCCACCAGCAGTGTAGGAAGGTTCCCCTTTCTCCGCATCCTTGCCATCATTTGTTTTTTGGATGGTGGCCAGCCTAACTGGTGTGAGGTGATATCTAATTGTGGTTTTAAATTGCATTTCTCTGATGATTAGTGATGTGGAGCATCTTTTCATGTGCCTGTTGGCCATCTGAATTTCTTCTTTGGAGAAGTGTCTGTTCAGATCCTCTGCCCATTTTTTAATTGGCTTATTTGCTTTTTGTTTGTTGAGATGCATGATCTCTTTATATAAGTTGGATGTCAACCCTTTATCGGATATGTCATTTATGAATATATTCTCCCATACTGTAGGATGTCTTTTTGTTCTACTGATGGTGTCCTTTGCTGTACAGAAGCTTTTTAGTTTGACATAGTCCCACTTGTTCATTTTTGCTTTTGTTTCCCTTGACTGGGGAGATATGTTCATGAAGAAATTGCTCATGTTTATGTCCAAGAGATTTTTTCCTATGTTTTTTTCTAAGAGTTTTATGGTTTCATGACTTACATTCAGGTCTTTGATCCATTTTGAGTTTACTTTTGTGTATAGGGTTAGACAATAATTCAGTTTCATTCTCTCCATCAAGAGATATTTTGAGAAGCTATGGATAAAATAGTTAAAATGAGCATTATTACTTAATTGTTTTATTGCAAATCTAATATTTTCTTAATATTCACATTTTGTCTTTAAAAAATTTTTTTGGTTTACACTTTCTGTAAGGCTGGATATGTTGTGGAATATTTGTCCCCCATAGAAAACTATTAACATAATATCAGTAAAAGAGGTTTGCAAGAAGTAACATTATTAAGTAAGGAAAGTGCTAGAGATTAGGAGGAAGCAAATTATTTTAGGAACTTAATGATGTATGCTTTGGGAAATCAATCTCTTATGAGATACTTGAGTCATAACTTTGGCCTTCCTTTACTTCTTAAAGACTAGGGTGATTCTTTTGATTGAGTCATTGAAGGCTTGCTTTACTTGCTTGTTTCTCAATGTGTAAATGAAGGGGTTCAACATAGGAGCAATAGAAGTAGTTAGTACTATTACAGCCTTATTAATAGCCACTGATTCCTTTGCTGAAGGTTTGACGTAGATGAAGATACAGCTTCCATAGGTGATGGAAACCACAATCATGTGGGAAGAACAGGTAGAAAAGGCTTTTTTCCTTTGCTGGGCAGAGGGAAATCTTACAATAGTCTTGATAATATATACATAGGAGAGCACTACACAAAGAAGGGTTGTGATGAAGGTCAACACAGCACAGACTATAACCATCTGCTCAATTACCCACGTGTCTGTGCATGATATCTTCAGGAAGGGAGATACATCACAGAAAAAGCTATCAATGATATTAGAGTCACAGAATTCCAGCTTTTGGCTCAAGGTAAATGGTGGGAGTATGATTAACAAGCCAGCCATCCAACAGGAAAGGATGAATCTTCCGCAGATTCTGGTGCTCATGATGGTGGTGTAATGCAGGGGTTTGCAGATGGCCACGTAGCGGTCATAGGACATGATGGCCAGGAGAAAAAATTCAGTTACTCCAAAAAGATCAGTAAAAAATGCTTGCATGGCACAAGCACAGTATGTAATAGTCTTGTCACCTGTTGATAGGTTATGTAAGTATCTAGGAATACAAGCTGATGTGAACAACATCTCTAAGAAGGAAAAATTTTGTAGGAAAAAGTACATTGGTGTTTTAAGATGAGAGTCTACTAATGTAAGTAAGATAATAGTCAGGTTCCCAGTTACACTTAATAAGTAGGTAAAAAATAGAAATATTAAAAGCGGACACTGAAGGTGTGGGTCATCTGTTAGTCCCAATAGAATGAATGCTGTTACTGTGTGGTTTCTCATAATGTACCTTCTGATTTTGGTCCAGTTTTCATGAAAAAAATCAGTTATGTTGTTAGAATATAGGGATGTCAAAGTTCAGTAATGATCAACAATGACACACACATAAATGGCTCACAAGAAATTTATTTTTTAATTTGAAAATTAATGTTAATATATTGGTGGACTTAGTTTGTAAGTATATTTTTGTAGTTTTTGAAATTTCTTATAGATCAGTTTAACTATGCCACAATGCAATAATATTCTACATTTCCATTTCATTTTTCTAAATTTATTTAAAATTTTTGTTTATATTCTATGTTGGTTTTATTGGCAGTGCATTATAATGCCATCAATATTAAAAAAATTCCTCTCATACATTCTTTTCTATTTTGAAGCTGAAACCTTAAAGTTCACTAACAGTTTCATACCTTTGCTTGTAGCTTGGTCCTTGATAAATCAAAATGACATAACAAATAAGTTGGACTTGCTATAGAGGCTCTCCAAAATGCATTATCATTTATAATTTTACTTTTGACTCTTACAATAAAACAAGGTTTTTGTCACACTGTACATAAGTGTATATACATTTTGGCAGGGTATATGAATTAAGTCCTCAGATTTCAAATAGAATTACCTGTGATAATTCTTCAATGTGTATCCAATAGTGATCTCTATTTTTAAAATTGAGTTGTAGATAGCCACCCATACCTCATATTGCACACATGCAAAGGTAATTTCATGGACTGTACCCCTACCTCTTCTTTCCATGTTTTCTCTAATAAAGTTAATTGATTACAGTAATTGAACTCACACAATAGGCTAAATGTTGTATAGTGACTTCACAGGAAGATATGTCTAGACCAGCTGCACCACCAATTCTATCCCTTTTTCTACTCTTTCTTCCCCTAACATTTCTTGAATTCACCTTGAGTACACTGATTTCTCTTTGATTTTCAGCCTAGGCATTATTTCATTTGGCTAGTCTTTTGAAACCCAGGAGCTATGGTTGGATCCCCAAATTCCCATTTATACATCATTGCCAATCAATGCTTATTTCTACCATGGTACTTACCCTGAGAACATAAATCGCTAGAGATTAGGAACTGTGTGTGTTTTTCTATTTTTGTCTTGTGGGGGATAACCAAGAAAACTAACACAACTGAAGCATGTAGTCAATGCCTAGCAAATGGTTATTAGTTGAATGCCAAAAACAATATTTTTCTCCAGACACATGAAAAGGCTTTCATCGTTACTATTTGTACTTTTTCTTGATTCTTCTATCACTGGGTGTATTTTTGTTTTAATCTATGCCTTTGGCTCTCATTTTTTGAGTTTCATTTGCTTGTGCTTTTTAATTTTTTTTTTTTTTGCATTCAAGCAGAGTGTTGGCTACTGAATTAGTCATACCACAAAGCTGCCACATCCTCTGCTAATATTAATTACCAAAGGGATAACTGGCTTCTCTTCCTTACCTTATCTATTGCATGAATGAGTATTTGAGTCTCCATTTTGCTTCTTTGAGATATCTGTCACTAAGATAACAAAATAATAAGTCAACTTTGCAATACTATGTTTGAGTCAATAGCTCCTTTATAGCTTTTTCGGGTACCACTAATTCATTACAATAGTAATCAATTAAATATTTTCAGTGTCTTTAGTGAATGAAATCACATCAGTGAATGAAAACAAATTTTCCTGGGAGACCCCGCAAGAATGTAGTCAATCAATTGATTAAAATATCCTCTTCTTACTGGGGTGGGTGTAGGGCCAAGACCAACCATGCACTCAATTCTCACATTTATGACACTATTCAAAAGAAATATCATTAGCCAGGCTTCTGATTTTCTTGAGAGCTGGAACTCTGAAAGGTAGAAGGATCACACAGGGAACAGCCTCAATGCATCACATTAAGAGGTAGTGAAGACCCACCTCCAGAACTCATCTACTTTGAATCCTATTTCTTCGGCTCACAGGCACCAAATGCTCTGCTATAATATTAAACTCAGCCCTACACCATTTGGAAAATATTAGAAGCTTTAGGATTGTAATTGTTACTACAATTACAAGTAATAATATTCCATGAAAATCTATCCCATATAGTAAGAATCTATTCTATACAGTAATTGACTCTGAAGTGTGATTAACTGATATCCTTTTACTTTCAAATGTGTCACATGTGTAATGCACGTAAGGATCCCTAGTGAAGTGATATTTCCTCAGGTCCTTTCAGTTTAAAGGTGTAGCTCATGATGCTACTGCATGACAATAAATAATATGACATTTGATGACCTGTTCTAATTGCTACTGTTAATGACTATAATATATCCAATGGCACTACTCTCATGCTTTTAAAAGTTACTCACAGCTTCTTTTCACTGTAAAATCACAAAAATTGTTAAGGATAAAAAATTGAAAATGAATGTGCAGTTGCAACTTGTTTGTGAACTTATGGTCAAACTTGGTAAGCCATTCACATGGAGCTCTGGAAGTTCATGGTGTTTTCTGTCTGCAGCATAGTGCAAAAGCATACCTTCAATGGCTCTTCTGTTATTGTATATCTGTTTACTCCATTATTCTTCAATATTCTTCATTACTGTAATGAAAAACTTTTCAGAAGGAGTAATGTTAGGAACAATCTCTTTGGGAGGAAAATCTAATATTTGAAGTTCTCTGAGCTGAGAGGTTATTACCAGTCTGACATTTGTAATCTGTAATTAAGTTGAAAGATCAGAGGTTTTGTTTAGAAGTAATTTGTCATATAAACACATTGCTTTCTCTTTGAAGTGGAGGATAGTTCATGTCAGATAACAGTCAGGTAACCATCTGGATAACACACAATATGCACTATGTTGGCTAAGCTATATAGTCAAAGGTCATGCTTTCTACATCAAATATAACTGTGATATAAACTTAATCCTTTTTACATTATTTCAAATAGCCATATACATCACTGATTTTGATAAATGCAAGTCAAATTTTTTCTTGATCTAATCTTGCAAAGAGACATGAAACCACAATTGTTATACTTACTTTTCTGAGTCAATGCTAGTTGTCACTGGATGTTTAACAAAATTTTCCTATACACTGCTAGGAAGAGTGGACCTCATTAGCAAAGGCTTGTATTTGGACTTCTGGCCCCTCTTGCTCATGGGCAGCATTGCCCTTACAGGCACTCTGGAATGTCTTTTAGCTCTGAGATTTTTACCTCCAACACACTGATGTTTTTCTCAAAGATTTCATGCCACTTTAAAAGTCTAAGGTTGAAAGTAATGTAGTGTTCAAAGCATTTTGGAATATCAGGAACTCTCTCTGGTTTTGAAAAGGTTGATATTCTGAGTTTTATGGGTAGGGTGAAAAGATTTGTATTAACGACATTAACAGTTGTTCTATTTGTCAAAGCTAAGGTGAAATGAATAAACAAAAGGGACCTTGGTGACCGCATTTCAACAAATCGCTGATGAATCCTCTGTGTAATGAACTTGGCAGAAATCCTGAAAGATGTAGCTGTGAGGACAGTGTCCTCAGAGAAAGGGAGACACAACAATAGCACCCAATACAAGCTAAGACAGCATTAAAATCAGAGGGTACATTACCTGTTTGTCTTTCCTGTTTTCGTTACACACCTTCTGTGGCTGATATAAGTTCACCAGAACCTAGTTTTATTACTTATCCCATGTTTTAATTTCAAGAGATAAAAACCTTGAGTAATTTTAAGAAAATATATAACTTTCACAAATATAGTGGCACTTTTATTATGTCTATACCTAATCTTTCCAACTTCCTATGCACAAATGTCAACAGTTCACAAACACACTTAACATCATATAAATACTTCTTACATAATTTTTATTTTGTTTTGTCCCACAAACAATTAACATGAAGCTATTTTCAAATCACTAGTTGTAGACGAGGAATCAAACTTTTGGTAACTTTGTGATGTGTCACATTTCAGGATTCCATCAGTTTTTCATCCCATTCCTGACTCCTGAAAATTTGTCTTAAATATTCATTATTATCAAATAAACAGGTTAATATGAATAAATTGTATGGTTGCATCAACTATTTCTCAGAAATAGTTTTTTTCAGCAAATCATCCTTCTGCAAATTTTTTTAACTTAATAGTTCTAGAATGTCAGAAACAAAGTATCATGTTTCAAGGGTTTTTTTTTATAATTTATTTTGGTATCATTAATCTACAATTACATGTGCAATATTATGGTTATTAAACTACCCCCTTCATCAGGTCGCCCCCACCATTCCCATTACTGTCACTGCATTCAGCGTAGTGAGATGCTATAGAATCACTACTTGTCTTCTCTGAGTTGTACAGCCCTCCCCGTACCCCCCAACATTACATCTGCTAATCATAAAGCCTCTATCCCCTTTATCCCTCCCTTCCCACCCATCTTTGCCAGTCCCTTTCCCTTTGGTAACTATTAGTCCATTCTTGGGTTCTGTGAGTCTGCTGCTGTTTTGTTCCTTCAGTTTTTTTCATTGTTCTTATGTGCTCCACATATGAGTGAAATCATTTGATACTTGTCCTTTTTGGCTTGGCTTATTTCACTGAGCATAATACCCTCTAGCTCCATCCATGTTGTTGCTAATGGTAGGATTTGTTTTCTTCTTATGGCTGAATAATATTCCATTGTGTATATGTACCACATCTTCTTTATCCATTCATCTACTGATGGACACTTAGGTTGCTTCCATTTCTTGGCTATTGTAAATAGTGCTGTGATAAACATAGGAGTGCATATGCCTTTTTCAAACTGGGCTGCTGAATTCTTAGGGTAAATTCCTAGGAGTGGAATTCCTGGGTCAAATGGTATTTCTATTTAGAGTTTTTTGAGAAACCTCCAAACTGCTTTCCACAATGGTTGAACTACTTTGCATTCCCACCAGCAGTGTAGGAGGGTTCCCTTTTCTCCACATCCTCACCAACGTTTGCTGTTGTTTGTGTTTTGGATGTTGGCCATCCTCACTGGTGTGAGGTGATATCTCATTGTGGTTTTAATTTGCATTTCTCTGATGATTAGCGATGTGGAGCATCTTTTCATGTGCCTGTTGGCCATCTGAATTTCTTCTTTGGAGAAGTGTCTATCCATGTCCTCTGCCCATTTCTTAATTGGATTATTTGCTTTTTGTTTGTTAAGGTGCATGAGTTCTTTATATATTTTGGATGTCAACCCCTTACTGGATATGTCATTTATGAATATATTCTCCCATACGGTAGGATCTCTTTTTGTTCTGCTGATGGTGTCCTTTGCTGTACAGAAGCTTTTCATCTTGATACAGTCCCACTTGTTCATTTCTGTTTTTGTTTCCCTTGCCCGGGGAGATATGTTCATGAAGAAGTCACTCATGTTTATGTCCAAAAGATTTTTGCCTATGTTTTTTTCTAAGAGTTTTATGGTTTCATGACTTACATTCAGGTCTTGGATCCACCTTGAGTTTACATTTGTGTATGGGGTTAGATAGTAGTCCAGTTTCATTCTCTTACATGTAGCTGTCCAGTTTTGCCAACACCAGCTGCTGAAGGGGCTGGCATCTCCCCATTGTATATCCAAGGCTCCTTTATCAAATATTAATTGACTGTATATGTTTGGGTTAATGTTTGGATTTTCTATTCTGTTCCACTGGTCTGTGGGTCTGTTTTTGTGCCAATACCAAATTGTCTTCATTACTGTGGCTTTGTAGTAGAGCTTGAAGTCAGGGAGCGTAATTCCCCCTGTTTTATTCCTCCTTCTCAGGATTGCTTTGGCTATTCAGGGTATTTTGTGGTTCCATATGAATTTTAGAATTATTTGTTCCAGTTCGTTGAAGAAAGCTGTTGGTAGTTTGATAGGGATTGCATTGAATCTGTAGATTGCGTTAGGTAGTAAAGCCATTTTGACAATATTTATTCTTCCTAGCCAGGAGCATGGGATGAATTTCAATTTGTTAGTGTCCTCTTTAATTTCTCTTATGAGTGTCTTGCAGTTTTCAGAGTACAGGTCTTTCACTTCCTTCATTAGGTTTATTCCTAGGTATTTTATTCTTTTTGATGCAATTGTGAATAGAATTATTTTTCTGATTTCTCTTTCTGTTAGTTCATCATTACTGTATAGGAGAGCAACATATTTCTGTGTTAATTTTGTATCCTGCAACTTTGCTCAATTCAGATATTAGTTCTAGTAGTTTTGGAGTGGAGTCTTTAGGGTTTTTTATGTACAGTATTATGTCATCTGCAAATAGTGACAATTTGACTTCTTCTTTACCAATCTGGATGCCTTGTATGTCTTTGTTTTGTCTGATTGCCGTGGCTAGGACTTCCAGTACTATGTTGAATAACAGTGGAGAGAGTGGGCCTCCCTGTCTTGTTCCCGATCTTAGATGAAAAGCTTTCAGCTTCTCACTGTTAAGTATGATGTTAGCTGTGGGGTTGTCATATATGGTCTTTATGATGTTGAGGTACTTGCCCTCTATACCCATTTTGTTGAGAGTTTTTATCACGAATGGATGCTGAATTTTGTCAAATGCTTTTTCATCATCTGTGGAGATGATCATGTGGTTTTTGTTCTTTTTGTCAATGTGGTGGATGATGTTGGCAGATTTTCGAAAGTTTCATGGTTTTTGAATATTATTATCAAAATTCTCTTCAAAATGTCATACTGACTTACACATCCAATTTTAATTTTTGAGAAAGCCCTGTGTCAACACACAGTTAAAGTACGTACTATAATTTTCAAGTAAACAGACACTTCTTTTCTCAAATATGTTGCAAATATTTTCTTCTGTCATTATTACTGGCTTTCAAAATTATATTATTTTTTAAATTATGCTAACTCTCTTGAAGAACTGTCCTTGTTGCTTTAGCTATTTTGTAATTTTTACTTTAAAATTTGTCTATTTTTCAAATTGTGATTTATTTTCCTTCCAACAATAAAAGAAGTTTGAATTCTGTCTTAGTTTGCCAAGGGTTTTCTTGATGTTTCATCAAATATTCCATATTCATGGGGAAAGTCAATGAATTTTCTGTTTCAATATTTTTATTATTTATTTTATTTTATTTATACTCTTGCTAATACAAATGTAAGTTATATATATTCTTTACAATGTAAAACATTCTTAGAATAAATTTATTTTTTTATTCTTTTTGTGGTAAAAATGAAACGTAAGATCTACAGTCTTAGAAAATTTTTAGATATCCAATAAATATTGTTAACTATAGGCACTATAATATACACTAGTTTTATAGGATATATTCATCTTGCATAGAAACTCTGTACCCTTTGACTAAAACCTTCTCTTTCTCTATCCCTTCATCCTTTGGCAACCACCATTCTACTCTTTGCTTCTATAAGTTTGACTATGTTAGATACCTCATATAAGTGGTATCATATAGTCTTTGTCTTTCTGTATTTGTCTTATTTCACTTTGCATAATGACCTCTGATTTTATCCAGATAGTCACAATAAGCAAAATTTCCTTTTTTCAAACTAAATAATATTCTACTGTGTGTATAAACCAATTTAATTTTTAATTCATCTATCAGTGGACAATTTGTCTATCAACTTAAGTTGTTTCCATATCTTTACTACTGTGAATAATGTTGTAGTGAACATGGGAGTACAGATATTTATTCAAGATCCTGATTCCAATTCTTTCCCATATGTACCCAGAGTAGAATTTCTGGATTGTATGGCAGTCCTACTTTTAATTTTTTGAAAGACCTCCATACTACTTTCCAGAGTGGGTGCACCAATTTTCATTTCTAGAAATAGTGTATGAGGGTTCTAGTTTCTCTACATCCTCATCAACGCTTATCTTTGTTTTTTTTTTTAATAATAGCCATCTTAACTGGTATGAGGTGATTTCCCATTGGAGTTTTAATTTATATTTCCATAATAATAAATGAATTTGAGCACCTTTTCATATACATGTTGACCCTTTGTATGTCTTTGGAGAAATATCTATTCAGTTCCTTTGCCGTCTTGTAACTGGTTTATTTGTTTTTTTTGTTATTGAGTTGTAGGAGTTCTTAGATATTTGGAACATTAACTCTTCATCAAATATATGATTTGAAAATATTTTATCCCATTTTATAGGTTGCCTTTTTATCCTATTGATTGTGCCCTTTGCAGTGCAGAAGTTTTTAGCATGATGTAGTCCCACTTGCTTATTTTTGGTTTTGTTGCCTGTGCGTTTGGTGTCATCCCCAAGAAATCAATGCCAAGACCAAAGTCAAGATGCTATTTTAATCTTTTCTTCTAGGTGCCATGCTTTTCACTTGAATTTTGAATATAGGGTAAAATAAGGTTTTATTTTGCATTTGGATATTCAGTTTTTCCAATACAATTTATCAAGACTATCCTTTCCCCTGTATAGTTTTGGCACCATTGACAAAGATTAGTTGACCATATATGGGTATGTTTATTTCTCAGCTCTCTATTCTGTTCCATTGGTTTATGTCTGCTATGATGTTAGTAGCATTCTATTTGGATTACGGCAGCTTTGTAATGTGTTTTGAAATCAGGATGTCTGATCCCTTCAACTCTGTTATTCTTTCACAAGATTTCTTTGGCTATTCAGAGTCTTTGTGATTCCATACAAATTTTAAAACTAATTTTTATATTTCTGTAGAAAATGCCATTGGGATTTTGTCAGCACTCACACTGAATGTGCAGATTGCTTTGGACATTGTGGATATTTTAACAATACTAACTCTTCTAATCCACAGACATTGGATGTCTTTCCATTTATTTGTGTATTCTTTAGTTTCTTGCATCCAGCATTTTATAGTCTTCAAGTCTTTTACTAATTTGGTTAAGTTTATTCCTAAGTATTTCATTGTTTTTGATGGTATTGTAAATGAATTGTTTTCTTTATTTCATTTTTAAATAATCATTGTTAGTTTATAGAAATACAGCTACTTTTTTGTGTTGATGTTGTATGCTGTTAGTTTACTAAATATATTTATTAGTTCTAAAAGTGGTTTTGTGGAATTTGGGTTTCCTAAACATAAGATCATGTCATTTGCAAAATAAAATAATTTTACTACTTTCTTTCTGCTATGTATAACATTTATACCTTTTACTTTTCTAATTGCTCTGGCTAGAACTTCCAGTTCTTTGTTGAATAGAAGTAGTGAGGGGGGCAGCCATGTATTGTTTCTTATCTTAGAGAAAAATTTTTCAGTTTTTCACCTTTTAGTATGATGTTAGCTGTAGGCTTGTGATATATGGACTTTATAATGTTGAGATAAGTTCCTTTTATTCCTACATTGTTGATTATGTTTATCATGAAAAGTTATTGAATTATGTCAAATGCTTTGTCTGCATCTATTAAGATTATCATGTGATTGTATCCTTCATTTGCTAATGTGGTATATCTCTTTGATTTTTATATACTGAACCATTCTTGAATCCCAGGAATAAATCCCACTTAAGTCATAATGTGTGATCCCTTAATGTGTTGTTAAATTTGGTTTGCTAACATTTGGTTGAGGTTTCTGTGTCTATGTTCATCAGCGATGTTGGCTTATAATGCATTTTGTGGTGTCTTTGTCTGCCTTTGGTATCAGGGTGATTCTATTCTCATTAAAAGGAATGCAGCTTGAAAGTTCTTCATCTTCTATTTTGTGGAAGAGTTTAAGAAGAATTTGTGTTTAATTCTTCTTTGAATGGTTGATAAAATTACCAAATGAATGGTGAAGACTCCTGGCCTTTGCCTTTTTTTGAATGAATATTTTGCATTACTCAATCTCATTTTTCGTTATTCATCTGTTTAGAATCCCAATTCTTGATTCTGATTCTGTCTTGATAGGTTATATGTTTCTTGGAATTTATCCAGTTCTTCTAGGTTGTCCAATTTGTTGATGTACAGTTGTTCATAGTAGTCTTTTATCCTTCTTATTTCTGTGGCATCAGTTTGTAATGTCCCCTCTTTCTTATATAATTTTATTTACTTACATCTTTTTTCTTCATTGTCTAGCTAAGGGTTTGTGGATTTTATCTTTTCAAAATACATCAAGTCTTAGTTTTTCCATTTTTTCCTATTGTTTTCCTATTCTCCACATCCTTTATTTCTACTTTAATTTTTATTACTTGCTACTTTTTGCTAAATTTGGGCTTTATTTGTTCTGTTTTGCAGTTCCTTGTTAGGTTGTTTATTTGAGATCTGTCTTCTTTTTAAAGTAGGCATTTATCACTACAAAGTCCTGCTTGGTACTGCTTTTGCTACATCCCCTTAAATTTTGAAATGCTTTATTTTCATTTTTGTTTGTCTTGGCAAATTTTCTAATTTTTCATTTGATTTCTTTGGCCCAGTGATTGTTCAGGAGTTGTTGTTAATTTCAATGTGTTTATGAGTTTTTCTATTTTCGTTTTCTTATAAATTTCTAGTTTAATTTCATTTTTCAGTGGAAAAGACACATGGGAGGATTAAAGATGGCAGTGTGAGAGGAGAGACAGAGGCATCCAATTAAAACTGCATATAATATGAAAATATAACTAATACAACTACTCTTGAAAGAGCAACAGGAAAGATGACTGCACCAAAATGCATACACCTGGAGACAAGAGCAGACCTCATGGAACAGGGCAACCTACTAAAGTTTGGTCAGATGGGATTCAAGCCCTTCCCCCACCCCAGCTCACCAGTGTGAAGAAGAGGAACAGAGCAGGGAGGGAGTGGAGAACTGGGACTGCTGAATACCTAACTCCGGAGATCTGCTCTGGGGGCACAAACCTACATTTCATGGTGCTTGCATGACACTCTCATAATTAGGGGGTTGGAAAGCTAAGACAAGCAGAATTCCTGGAGAGACTAAGATTCCAGCTGCCTGGGGAAAGCAGGGATCCATATCCACCTACTCTGGAACAAAAGAAAGGCGGGCAGTCTGAGAATTCCTAACAAAGAAGCCCTTAGCAAGAGAGCTGCTAAAGGGGCAAGGAATGCACAGAGCTTACTCCTCAGGAGAAAGGACAGGAAGACAAAATTGCCTGGGTGCACTCTGCCTAGCAGGTTGGGAGCTTTCACGATATTCAGGTGCTCCAGCTCCCTGACTGCCTACACAGCTCCAAAAACACCTTCCATGATAGGCAGCCTACTGCACCTTTCATCTGGCCAGCCCCACTGGGCTTGCAAACCGGGAAAGGCAGCGGAGACAGGCATAGCAGACGGGAAGCAGGAAACAGCTCTTTCCTCCCCCCAGACACCAAAACCACTACCCTGCAACCCACAACATTGCTTCAGGGGCTGAGCAGCTCCAGAGAGAAGAACTTCTGGGCACTAGAGGGCGCTATACACAACTATGAAACTCCAAAGAAACCTGGTCCAGAGTATAATTATTAATACAACTCCTGAGAAACATTTAAATGACATCGACCACATGACTCTCCCTGAAAGGGAGTTCAAAATAAAAATCATTAACATGCTCATGGAGGTATGGAAAGTTATTAAAGAACTCAGGAATGAACTCCGGTAGGATATCCAATCATTGAAGAGCACAATGGATGGTATTAAAAGCAGATTGGATATGGTGGAGGAGACAATAAATGAAATAGAAACTAGAGAAGAGGAATATAAAGAAGCTGAGGCACAGAGAGAGAAAAGAATCTCTAAGAATGAAGGAATATTGAGAGAACTGTGTGACCAATACAAACAGAACAATATTCGCATAATACAGGTACCAGAAGAAAAAGAGAGAGAAAAAAAGATAGAGTGTCTTTGAGGAGGTAATTGCTGAAAACTTCCCCAGTCTGAGGAAGGAGATAGTCTCTCAGGCCATGAAGTTACACAGATCTCCCAACAAAAGCGACGCAAGGAAGACACCACCAAGACATATAGTAATTAAAATGGAAAAGGTCAAGGATAAGGACAGACTATTAAAAGCAGTCAGAGAGAGAAATAAGATCACATACAAAGGAAAGCCCATCAGGCTATCATCAAACTTCTCAACAGAAACCTTACAGGCAAGAAGGGAATGGCATGATGTATTTAATGCAATGAAGCAGAAGGGCCTTGAACCAAGATTACTTTATCTGGAAATATTATCATTTAAATTTGATGGAGGGATTAAACAATTTTCAGATAAGCAAAAGCTGAGAGAATTTACCTCCCACAAACCATATCTACAGTGTATTTTGGAGGGACTGCTATAGATGGAAGTGTTCCTATGGTTTAAATAGCTGTCACCAGAGGTAATAAAACCACAACAAAGAAAGTAGAACAGCTAATTACTAAGCACATGCAAAATTAAATTAACTATCCCCAAACTCATAAAGGTATAGACAAACAGTACAGAATATGATATCTAATATATAAAGCATGGAGGAGGAAGAAAATGGAGGAGGGGAAAAAAAGGAACCTTTAGATCGTGTTTGTAATAGCATATTAAGTGAGTTAAGTTAGACTCTTAGATAGTAAGGAAGTTAACCTTGAACCTTTGATAACCACGAATCTGAAGCCTGCAATGCCAATAAGTACATACCTATCCATAATCACCCTAAATGTAAATGGACTGAATGCACAAATCAAAAGACATAGAGTCACTGAATGGATAAAGAAACAAGACCCATCAATATGCTGCCTACAAGAGACTCACCTTAAACCCAAAGACATACACAGACTAAAAGTGAAGGTGTGGAAAAAGACATTTCATGCAACTAATAGGGAGAAAAAAGCAGGAGTTGCAGTACTTATGTCAGGCAAAATAGACTTCAAAATAAAGAGAGTCACAAGAGACAAAAAAGGACATTACATAATGACAAAAGGGTCAATCCAACAAGAAGATATAACCATTATAAATATCTATGTGCCCAACAAACACCAACAGAATTAAAAGGGGGAAATAGAATGCAATGCATTCATTCTAGGAGACGTCAACACACTACTCACTCTGAAGGACAGATAAACCAGAGTGAAAATAAGTAAGGAGCCAGAGGCACTGAGCAACACATTAGAACAGAAGGACCTAACAGACATCTACACAGCTCTACACCCAAAAGCAGCAGAATGCACATTCTACTCAAGTGCACATGGAACATTTACAAGAACAGCCACAAAAAAGGCCTCAGTAAATTCAAAAAGATTGGAATTGTACCAACCAGTTTCTCGGACAACAAAGGTATGAAACTAGAAATGAATTATGCAAAGAAAATGAAAAATCCCACAAATATATGGAGGCTTCACAACATGCTCCTAAATAATCAATGGATCAATGACCAAATAAAAACAGAGATCAAGCAATATATGGAGACAAATGACAGCAATAATTCAACACCACAAAATCTGTGGGATGTAGTGAAGGCTGTGGTCAGAGGAAACTATATTGCTATACAGGCCTACCTCAGGAAAGAAGAACAATCACGTATGAGCAGTCTAAACTCACAATTAATGAAACTAGAAAAAGAAGAACAGATGAGACCCAAAGTCAGTAGAAGGAGGGGCATAATAAAGATTAGAGCAGAAATAAATAAAATTGAGAAGAACAAAACAATAGAAAGGATCAACAAAAGCAAGAGCTAGTTCTTTGAGAAAATAAACAAGATAGATAAACCCCTAGCCAGACTTATCAAGAAAAAAAGAGTCTACTCACATAAAGAAAATCAGAAATGAGAAAGGAAAAATCACTACAGACACCATAGAAATACAAAGAATTATGAGGGAATACTATGAAAATTTATATGCTAACAAAGTAGATAACCTAGAAGAAATGGACAACTTTCTAGGAAAATACAACCTTCCAAGGCTGACCCAGAAAGAAACAGAAAATCTGAACAGACAAATTACAAGCAACGAAATTCAACTGGTAATCAAAAACCAACCTAAGAACAAAATGCCTGGCCCGGATGGCTTCACAGCTGAATTTTATCAAACACTTAGTGAAGACCTAATAGCCATCCTCCTTAAAGTTTTCCAAGGAGTAGAAGAGGAGGGAATACTTCCAAACTCATTCTATGAGGCCAGCATCACTCTAATAACCAAAACCGGGCAAGGACACCACAAAAAAAGAAAACTACAGACCAATATACCTGATAAACATAGATGCAAAAATACTCAACAAAATATTAGCAAAACGGTTTCAAAAATACAGCAAAAGGATCATATACTATGATCAAGTAGGATTTATTTCAGGAATGCAAGGATGGTACAACATTTGAAAATCCATGAACATCATCCACCACATCGACAAAAATAAGGACAAAAACCACATGATCATCTCAGTAGATGCAGAAAATGCACTTGACAAATGCTTTCAATTCATGATAAAACTCTCATGATAAAAACTCTCAAGAAAATGGGTATAGAGGGCAAGTACCTCAAAATAATAAAGGCCATATTTGACAAACCAAAAGCCAACATTATACTTAACAGCGAGAACATGAAACATTTCCTTCACAATTGGGAACAAGACAAGGATGCTCACTCTCCCCACTTCTATTCAACATAGTACTGGAGTTCCTAGCCACTGCAATCAGACAACACAAAGAAATAAAAGGCATCCAGATTGGCAAGGAAGAAGTTAAACTGTCCCTGTTTGCAGATGACACGATATTGTGCATAAAAAACCCTAAAAAACTCACTTCAAAACTACTAGATGTAATATCTGAATTCAGCAAAGTTGCAGGATACAAAATTAATACGCAAAAATCTGTGCCATTTCTATACACTAACAATGGCCTATCAGAGAGAGAAATCAGGAAAACAATTCCATTTACAGTTGCATCAAAAAGAATAAAATACCTAGGAATAAACCTAACCAAGGAAGTGAAAGACCTATACTCTGAAAACTACAAGAAACCCATGAGAGAAATTAAAGAAGATACCAATAAATGCAAACACATACCATGTTCATGGATAGGAAGAATTAATATTGTCAAAATGGCTATCCAGTATAAAGCAATCTACAGATTCAATGCAATTCCTATCAAAATACCAACAGCATCTTTCAAAGAACTAGAGAAAATGGTTCTAAAATTCATATGGAATCAGAAAAGACCCCGAATAGCAAAGCAATCCTGAGAAGGAAGAATAAAGCTGGGGGGATTATGCTCCTCAACTTCAAGCTCTACTACAAAGCCACAGTACTCAAGACAATTTGGTACTGGCCCAATTTAGTATTGTTCCATAGACCAATGGAACAGACTAGAGAGCCCTGATATAAAACCATCTATATATGGTCAATTAATATATGATAAAGGAGCCATGGACATACAATGGAGAAATGACAGCCTCTTCAACAGCTGGTGTTGGCAAAAATGGACAGCTACATGCAAGAGAATGAAACTGGATTACTGTTTAACCCCATACACAAAAGTAAACTCGAAATGGAACAAGGACATGAATGTAAGTCATGAAACCATAAAACTCTTAGAAGACAACATAGGCAGAAATCTCCTGAATAAATGCATGAGTGACTTCTTCCTGAATGCATCTCCTCGAGCAAGGGAAAAAAAGCAAAAATGACCTCATGGGACTGCATCAAACTAAAAAGATTCTGTACAGCAAAGGACACCATCGACCGAACAAAAAGGTATCCTACAGTATGGGAGAATATATTTGTAAATGACATATCCAACAAGGGGTTAACATCCAAAATATATAAAGAACTTACATGCCTCTACACCAAAAAAGCAAATAACCCAATTAAAAAATGGGCAGAGGATATGAAGAGAGAGTTCTCCCAAAGAAGAAATTCAGATGGCCAACAGACACATGAAAAGATACTCCACATCCCTAATCATCAGGGAAATGCAAATTAAAACCACAATGAGATATCACCTCACACCAGTAAGGATGGCCACCATCCAAAAGACTAAGAGCAACAAGTGCTGGTGGGGATGCGGAGAAAAGAGAACCCTCCTACACTGCTGGGGGAAATATAAGCTAGTTCAACCATTGTGGAAAGCAATATGGAGGTTCCTCAAAAAACTAAAAATAGAAATACCATTTGACCCGGGAATCCCATTCCTTGGATTCTACCCAAAGAATACAACTTCTCAGATTCCAAAAGTCATGTGCACCCGTATGTTTATTGCAGCACTTTTTACAATAGCCAAGATATGGAAGCAACCTATGTGTCCATCTGTAGATGAATGGATAAAGAAGAGGTGGTACATATACACAATGGAATACTATTCAGCCATAAGAAGGAAACAAATCCTACCATTTGCAACAACATGGATGGAGCTGGAGGATATTATCCTCACTGAAATAAGCCAGGCAGAGAAAGACAAATGCCAAATGATTTCTCTCATTTGTGGAGTATAACAATGCAGCAAAACTGAAGGAACAAAATAGCAGCAGACACACAGATTCCAAGAAGGAACTAGTGGTTACCAAAGGGGAGGGGTGTGGGAGGGTGGGTGGGGAGCGTGGGATAAGGGGATTGTGGGGTATTATGTTTAGTACACATGGTGTGGGCGATCATGGGGAAAACAGTGTAGCACAGAGAAGGCAAACAGTGAATCTGTGGCAGCTTACTACACTGATGGACAGTGACTGCATTGGGGTACAGGTGGGGACTTGATAGTATGGGTAAATGTAATAACCTTATTGTTTTTTCATGTGAAACCTTCATAAGAGTGTATATCAACAATATCTTAACAAAAAATAAATAAATAACCCCCCCCAAAAAAAGACACATGGAATGATTTCAGACTTGTTTTAAGACTTGTTTTGTGATCTATCATGTCATCTGTAGTAGAGAATGCTCAGTGTGTATTTGAGAAGAATGTGTGTTTTGTCACTTGGGTGAAATGTTCTGTGTAACTCTGGGAGATCCAACAGTTCTATAGTGTTGTTTAAATCCATTATTTTCTTATTGGTTTTCTTTCTGGATTGCCCATCATTGTTAAAAATGGGATATTTGAAGTCTCCTTCTACTACTGTATTGCTGAACAGAATCCTTCAGTTCTTTTAATGTTTGCATTATATATTTAGGTCCTCTGATGTTGGGTACGTATATATTTATAATGGTTATATATTCCTGTTGAGTTGACCTTTATCATTATTGACCTTTTGGTGTCTTGTGACAGTTTTCAATGTAAAGTCTCTTTTGGATTTGTGCTGTGCTATGTTGGGGAAAACATAATGTGTGTAAAGTGAACAGTTCCTCTTACCCTTTTCAATGCATCTTTTCTTGTTTCTGTGTATCACCAAAGTGCTCTAACCTCTCACCTGAAATCTGGAGGTTTAAATTGTATTTTCATCTGTACATAGTTGTTAAATCTGTTTCTGTGTGGAGATGAGGTCTGATACCATCTATTCATCATCTTTTTAATGTCACTCTTTCTGGTTTGGCTTTTTCAGAAAAAATTGTAATGTTTTATGATATAGGATCATTTTCATATATTGTTGGGTTCAGTTTGCTAATTTATTAATATTTACTTAGGATTGTTGTCTCTATTATCATGAGAGAGATTAGCCAGTAAATTTTATTTCTTTTAAATATCCTCATCAGGTTTTCACATTAGATTATTTTGGGCTTTTAGAATGAGACTGTTTTGCTCTTTTTTCCAGTTTTTGAGGAGCTTGTGTTAGATTCATGATATTTGGAATAATCTACTTGGAATGTTTTCTGGGCTTGGCATTTAAATTATGGGAAGACTTTTCTTTACAGATACATTTGCTTTTTATAGGTATGGAAATAATAGTATTTGAATTAATAATTTGTCATTCTTGGTGAGTTGTGATTTTCTAGGAGATTATCCACTCAAATATATGTAAAAATTCATTGGCATGAATCACTTACAATTTCATCTCATCTTTTCTTAGTGATTTTAGAATCTGTAGTGATATACATAGTAATATTTGGAACTTTGTAAAAAATAAAACAGCAATGTATGTATGTGTTTACTACAGACTCCCTTTTCTGTCTCATTAATCTTCTTTGATCTTGATACAAATACTGCCTTGTTACTGTAGCTTTGTAAGTCTTAAATTTAGGGATTTTTTCATCCTCTGATATTGCTCTTTCTTAAAACGTTTAGCTGTTCAACATCCTTTGCATTCATATAAAAATATTAGAATCAGCTTGTCAATTTTTATAGAAAAATCTGCTTAGATTTGGATAAGGATTATATTGAAACTACAGAAAAATTTGGGGAGTTTTCATTGTAACAATATTGAGTCTTATAATTGGTGAACATGGTATATTCCTCTATTTATCAGATCTTCTTTGATTTCTCTGACGAGTTATGTACCTGCTTGTGTACAGATCTTGCATGTTATGTTGTCAGATTTTTCCTTAGTATGTTTTATTTTGGAAACAATTGTCAATGGCCAATTTTTTATTGTCTGTTGCTAGTATATAGAATTAACACTTATGTTTGTTTATTGATCTTATATTCTGCAAACTTGCTAAATTCAATTATTAGTTCTAGTAGTTGTTGAAAAGAATAAACATAATTTTCTAGATAGGTAATCATGTGGTCTACAAATAAAAAGGGATTACTTTCTTCTTGTCCATTCTAGATGCCTGATTTTTTCCTTTCCTTATTTCATGGGCTAGAACCCTCCATAAAGTGTTAAAGAGACATGCAGAATGAGGACATTATTGTCTTATCCCTGATCTCAGAATGAAAGCTATTTTCAACATTTTAGTATTCACATAGTCCATATGTAAATTCTTATCTCACTTCTGGTTTTATTTCCTTATTTTTCCAGATTCATCAAGCAATTAAAATTTAATTATCTCCTTACATATTTGATACATTTTCTAGCTTAGAATATATTCAGAAAAATGTCCATATTGTAAGTTATAGTTTGCCAGACAGTATTTGCGTCAGTTGTAGATAGTGAGAACACTGAGAGCATCAATATTAACACATCACATGTCTTCTTAATAGTGAGCAAGTGATTTCAAAAAGTGCAATTAGAAATGTACACTAAGAGCCAAATTTCTGTTTAGTTTTCCAGAGTTTTCGGTCCTTTGCTTTTATTAGGTCTGTAAGCTACATCTATAAATAATTCTTGAACCCAAAGGATGCCATATTGTCATGTACAGTGGTAGACTTTTAATCTCAAGGATTCAAAACAGTGTTGAGACTCTTAAGCAGGAGTTAGGCTACCCCACTTGCTTTTCTCCTAGAATAGTCTTAAATATAGACTATTATATAGACTATAAAAATAATGCTTAAGGTTTTGGATTCAGTACATATTTGCATTAAAGGAGATAAAAAACTAGAGATAAGATCAAAACTTTTAAACTCTCAGGAGCTAAATGTGGGAAATAATAGAGATTAAGTAATTATAATTCTGATACTTTTTTCTGATGTGAAATAACATTATAAGAGATTCCAAAGATGACTTAAGTTTGAATGAGTGTTCATTGTTTTTCATATTATGGAAACTATCCAAAGATTGAAGTACATTTGTCTTCAAGGGCCTCAAATTATTTATTCATCTAAAACCTAGGTCTGCATATTTTATGATATAAGGAGGAATTATTAAAGCCTTGCCATTCTGTTGTGAATTAACGAATGTATTACAGCAAAGGTTTTTAAAGACTACTAAAATTTTTCTGGTATTAAAGAAAATCACCAAGATATGATATAGTAATGCAGGTATGCCAATATGGGGAGCCATTAATGGCCCTGTCCCTTGAGGAAAATGAAGCCAGAGGTCAAGGGAATTTACTTACCAAATTCACATGCCCCATAAGTCTCAAAGGGCATAGAAAACAATTGAAAAAGAGCATGTCTGGATAACCATAGAGAAAAATGCCAAAATATTCTGGATGGTCATGTCATTTGTTCATTTTAGTGCTGTTGCATGGTTGGGCAACATCAATCATTACATCTTATTGGCAGGATTATGTTACGGTTTAGTTCCATGCAACTATCCAGAACCTAAAACATCACATATATGTGTGTGTCTGTCTGACATAGTGGTGCTGAATCTTCTTTTTATTTATTTATTTATTTTTAGATTCAAAATACCACTTCTCTATCACAGAGTAGTGTCAATTTATTTTAAACACACCTTCAGAAATTAGGCACAAATTTTTGTTTTGTGTTATATTTGTTTTCCATCATTTGGTACTATTTTGTAGTTTTGGTTAAGCTGAATAGAAGGTATAGTAATTAATACATTTCCTATGAACATATAGCCTTGTTTCATGGTAAGAGATGTTATCTTAAGAGAGGTTCATTTGTAAGAAAAGTAAAGAATGAACTGAAATCTCGATTTTAAGATGTTTGGGGGAAATTATCCTGAATTAGAGATGGAAGACAGAATTATTTTGTAACTTAAAGAATTTATGTTTAGGAATCTATATCTTTTGAAACTTGATTCTTAGACTTCAACATTCTCCTGCTTCTCCGAGGACAATGCAGCTCTTCTGAATGAGACACTGTAGGTTTGTCTCACTGCTTGTTTCTCAGAGTATAAATGAATGGGTTCAATATTGGACATCATTACACTTTTAATAATGGCCACTGAATCTTTTGCTGAAGGTTTGACACAGATGAAGGTACAGTTTCCATATGTGATGGAAACCACAGTCATGTGAGAAAAGGTAGAGCAGCCCCTTTTCCTTTGCTGAGCAGAGGGGAATCTTAGAATGGTCTTGATAATGTGTATACATGACAAACAACACACAGAAGGGTCGTGATGAATGCCAATACAGCATAGGCTATCACCATCTGCTCTAAAAGCCAAAGTAATCAATTACATTTGAGTCACTGAATTCTAGATTTACTATCATGATAAGAAGTGGGAATATGATCAACACACCAGTCATCCAGCTGTAGAAGACAAACCTTCCATAAACTATTGTTCATGATGGTTACATAATGCAAGGATTTGCATATCACAGGACATATGGTGGCCAATAGAAAAAATTCTGTTACCCATTAAATATCAACAAAAAACACTTGAATGACACAAATATTATATTATTGTTTTGTCACCTATTGGAATGTTGTACAAGTATCTAGGAATACAAGCAGATGTAAATGAAATTTCTAATAAGGAAAAAGTACTTGGATGTTTTAAGATGGGAGTTCACTAAAGTGAGGAATTTGATTGTCAGATTCCGTTATTCTCAACACATAAGTGAGAAATAGAAACATAAAAATTGGACTCTGAAGTTGAGGGCCATCTGTCAGACCAAGAAGAATGGAGGTTGTTACTGTCATTGTCTCATCATTGACCTCCAGTTTCTTTATTATTTTCAAAAAAATTCAGAAAGATTTCAAATAAGGAAGTATCAAAGGCAAGTAGTGCAATATCCTCTCTTGCTAACATGGAGTCACAGTAAGTTGCTCCCACATCTATAACCAATACAAACCAGATTATTAACAAAACCACAGTTTTAAAAAATTCAGAGATCTGAAGATCTAAGCAAACCCAAGTAAACTACATAAGGTAATATACTCTTTGCAGGAGAGAAATGACTGTCAACTGCTCTCATCAATGGCAGAGGAATGAAGATGAGGTCTTTGCCCAGAGGTATGAAGAATCCAGTCAAAATATTAACTTTTCATGGTGCATAAGAGCTCTTCTGACAAATTGGAATTCCAAGGTTTCCCAGCCAGAGTGAGTTTTCACTTTCAACTCTTTCCCACAAGTCCATACCAGGTACCGGAGGTAGTATATCAACACTTTGGAGAAGGAACAGATAATATCCCAAAAACAAGTTAAATGTCTTCTCAGTACATTTCAAGCTTTCAAATGCAGAAGGATGATGAATGAGGCAGAGAGCTGAGAGAAACCTTCTAAACATATGAAATCTCCACAGGATTCAGGGTAACCAATCTCCAAAAATGGGGGCAGTCTAACAGGGCAGAGACAAATTTCTTAAGAAAAGGCTCTTAGGAAGCGGGAATGGACTAAAAAGCAGAAAAAACTTTCCAGTAAAAAGACAATGGAGTGATGTCATGTTTACAGGGAAAACAACAAAAACCTGTCAACCTGAAATTCTTTGTTCAGAAAAAGTATCCATCAGATATGAAGGAAAAATGAAACATTTTTATAAAGAAAAACTGATGTTATTTCCAGTAGAATTGCACTAAAAAGAATGCTAAAAGTTCTTTGTGCTGAAAATATGATACCAAATAGAACCTAGGTATGCAGAAACAAAGAGCACAAGAATTTGGAAATGTGAAAACCACTATTTTCTTAGAATCTTTATCTGAATCTATCAATCACCTATCTACCATTTATTTATAGCTATCCATCCATCTATTTGTGTATTTATTTGTTTTCTGTAAGCAATCAATATAAAATTAGAAATAAATAAATACAGTTGTCATTTTCTATATATAATATTATTTTTAATTAGAAAACCCTATGGAATTTTTTTTTAATCTTGAATTCATAAGTGAATTTAGCAAGGTTCCTGTTTGTAAGGTCAATGAACAACAGTAATATTTTTCTGTACTAGCAACAAATAACTGGAAAATGGAAAAATACTATTTAAATAGCATTTTTAACATCAAATATCTAAGAAAAAGTAAAATGAAAGGTGTACAACGCTATAACTTCTAGCTGTACAAATTAGTGGTAGTGGTATGCCATGTTCATGAATTGGAAGGCTGCGTGTGGTTAAGAAGTCAGTTCTTTCCATATTGTTCCATACAGTCAATGCAATTTCAGTGCAAAACACAGCAGGATTTTTTGAAAAAACTGATAAATTATAAAATTTTATAAGAAAATGCTAGGTATCCATAAGTGCTAGGTTAATATTTTAAAAAATGAAAACTAATTCAGTGTTTTTACTACCTTATCTTAAGATTTTTAATAAAATAACAGTTAAGCCAATATGGTATTTTCATGAGGATCAGAAATAGATCAATGAGATGATATTTTGGAAAGTCCACATGTATACCCAGATGAATGTGGTCAACTGATTTCATCCCAATCAAATGGGGAAAGAAAAAGGATTTGAATAAATAACACAAGAAAAATTAGATGTCCACAGAGGGGAAAAAAAATAATTTTGATCGTGCTCTATTCCCAAGAAATAAGTTAGGATTGATAATAGTGCTAAATTAACACATAAAACAATATAGTTTCTATAAAAAAAGAGGAGAAAATCTTCACAACCTCAAAGTAGACAAGAATTCTTGGACAGAACACAAAAATTGATAATCATAAGACAAAAAATATATGTACTAGGATACATCAAAATTATACACTTTTCCTCCACAAAACACACCATAAAGTATATAATAAGCAAATAAACCTGGAAAAATACTTGCACCATATATAACTGAAAAACGACCTACTTTGAGAATATATAAAGAATTCTTTATATCAAATAACAAAAATCTCAGTCAAAATGGACAAAATACTTGGGGTCTCCACAGCAGGTGACATATGAATGCCTCATAGCACAAGAAAAATTGTCAACATCATGATTCACCAGACAAATGTGAATTAAAGTCACAATGAAATTCCCTTTCACACTTGCTAAGATGACTAAAATCATTAAGTCTAGGACTAAGGGAAGAAAATGAAAAGAAAAGCTACTAATGCATGCAACAAGAATGGTGAATCTCAATACCATTATGCTGAATAAAAATACTAAGACTCAGAAAAATAGCATATGATTCCATTTATATGAAGTTCATGAACAGGAAAAACTTGTCTATGGATAACAATCCCAGCAGTGAAAATCTCTCACGAGCAGGTGGGAGACAGTTGTTGAAGCAGTGACATCAAGTCCACTGTGGTAAAAGTCCTTAGCTTCTTCTGGATGGCTGGTTGCTTTGGTGTTTCAATAGTCAAATTTTGTAGAACACTTAAGATATTTGTGTTTTACAGCACATGAATTAAAACTGAACAAACAATAATGTGAGAAGTATAGACACGATAAACAATGATTAGAAAGGCTAGGAAAATTTTCTCTTCCTGTTTCTTGTTTTTATGAATATTGTCCATATACTGTTTGACAGAACTTGATTGTGTAATTTTTTTGTAGTCATTGGAAGTATATCCTTATAGGTTTTTAATTATAAATATTATAAGGTAAAAAATATAGGTTCTTTCCTTTGCTATATTTCTTCCTATATATTTTCATTCTTAATCTTAATGTCCTAGCTTTAATTTACTTGTACAATTAGAACTGACTCATAAATATACTTTAGTGTCACTTGTATTTATACCCATAGGCTTCTCTATTCATTAACTGTTACTAAATCTTCATAATCGGTTTTACGCTTTTCTCCTAGAAATTTTAGAACTTGATAAAATTAAGCTTCATAACAAATAGTAGCATTATCATTAAACAGGCTTTCCAAATCTATTTTTAAGGTGAGGTTTCTGTTTCACCAATGGTAGTTTTGTTTCCACTTTATTTTGTTTTTTTAAAATGAAAATCAATTTTCTGACTCCCTCCTCTGACTTCAACATTCTGATAGCATATAATATACACAGAAATCATTGTAGTGTGTAATTTACTTCAAAGGATGACTGAGTGGGATAACTTACTGAAGAGCAAAGTAACAATTGCTAGCTTCCTCAGTAAACACAGAAGTTTCTTTAATTGACTTTGTGCCATTCGAAGTCTACAAATATTTTCTTATGCCTGGCAGCATTTAAATGAAAGTCTGCTACAAAAGGCTTAGAAACATCATAAATTCCTTGATGTGTAAGCATCTTACAATACTAAGTTTAAAATTTGTTATATTTGCTAAAATGCAAATTTTATTTTACAAATTTATACATCTTTGGAGACCCAGGTACCAAAGTCCCTATGAAAATTTGCTGTGTTTCACAGGGAACAATATTGGAAACATTCTCAAATATGGGACAATGCAATGGAAACAGTGGATATAAGTTGCTAGGCCAAAAAATAGGACCATATTTTAAGGTAAAAGTCTGGTTTATTCTTTCTATCATATAATGTATTTGGAAAATTATAAGGCATCCTTTTCCAATTTAATTTTGATTTTATTAAAGAAAAATGTGTATCATTGAAAATCATTAATCTAATAAACTAAAAGAAAAAACTGTACAATAACATAGCTTGATAATAACTAATTAAATATTTTGGGGCATAACTTTCCCAACTATACCTTCTGTGACTGTACCCATAAATATATACAGATATGATTTGTAATTGTGTGGCATATAATTGAATATCTCACTTGTCACACTTCATTTTATGCTTAAACATTTTATACACCTATTTACATCTCAATAATTAAGTATATGCATCTACTAAACTTCAGGCTTTTGTGTATATTCATCATCATGTTTCTAAAATTCATCTACTTCATTAAGATTTTGTGGTTTTTCCCCTAAGAATTCTCCATTTTTAATGTGACAATATACCTAATTTTTAAACCATGACTAATGACAATTTTTAGAT